>JAQQZT010000007.1:21623001-21639230 GCA_030068275.1 Clarias platycephalus | reverse complement strand
CACACACACACACACACACACACACACACACACACACACACACACACACACACACACACACACACACACTAAAACAGAGATGCATGCTGCAAGCCAAGCACAGAAAGATGTTTATCTTACTTTCAAAGACTTTACCCTGCTGCTTTGGTTGTCTTGGGTTTCTGCCTTCAGGGAAAGTCTTTACCGACTACTACCTCAAACAACACCTGAAAATATCGCCAAGAACTTTGATCAGTACACCATAGATCCTGGAACACGCTATCCCAACCTCAACTCCAACTGTGTCAGACCACACCAGGTGCAGTGGACTTTCTCTTTATTACTTAAGGGTTCTTCATAGGGCTACATGATGCCCGCATAATCCCTTCATGACAGCTCTGGGTTTTATGCATAACATACATGGAGGCGTATGCAGGCAATAACAGTTATAAAGGCTGCTCTCAATGTCAGTTTCAATGTCAAACTGGCATAACACCAGAGTCAAGTGACGTAGATACTTCAGTACAGTTACATTCACTTTACTAGGCTACTATACTTTAATACTTTGCTACACTTATACTCACTTTCCTATACTTTTGTACAATCAGGCTCTTTACTGATACTAAATACTACACTTTAATACATTGCCTAGCCAAAAAAAAAAAAATGTTGTACACTCTAAGATTTCAATCAGGTTTGTTTACAGCAAACAATGTGGTTGCCAGTTCATGTGTGAAAATGATTCTTCATGCTCCCAGAAGCACTCTTCCACAATTTGAAATCTGGAATATACCTGCACCATCAGGGAAGAACCACTCCATAGGTCATACAGTACATTCAGGTCATGAGGTGACTTTATTTTATTGCCACATAACATTGCTGAGCCTAGACCTGACCAACTGACCTTTTTCCATTGTTCCAAAGTCTAATCTTTATGCTCACTAGTAAATTCAAACCTTTTTTTTCTGATTAGTCCCACCAACAAGTGGTTTTCTTCCGGCCACACAGCTGTTCAGTCCCAATCCTGCGAGTTCACATCACATTATGTTTAAGTTTCTTTTTTTGACCACATTTCTTCCACAATGTTGACAGTTCAGCACTATCCTTCCAGGGTTTGATAATGTGCTGAAGAGTTCTTAAGCCAATTCCAGCTATTTTAAAACTCCTTCGTTGTTTTCTTCGCTTGAACATCGCAAAAAAAAAAAGTTGACCCTTTTGGAATTTTTATAAATTGTGATAGTACAGTACTTTAATACAATGACACTAATTTTACAACTTTACTACACTTTAATATTTTGCTTCAATTGCACCACTTTGCTACATCACTGTACTTCAATACTTTGGTTTTATTACATGTTCCTTAATGGTTTTTCAGCACTTCTTTACTAAAATTGTATAACTGTATTTGCTGCACTAATTTGATATATTTTACTTTACTATAATTTAACTCGCTTTTTCTACTTTACCACACATCAGTGTATTCTTTAATACATTTAGTATTAGAGTCATTTTACTATTTTACTCTACTTTGCTATTGTACTAGTTAAACTCATTGTACTACGTTAATAAAATTACACAGACGTTACCATATAGCTGCTTTACAACTACTGTATATAATCACACACCTTATTGCATTACACTTTACTAATTTACCACAAATAAACTCATTTTTATTTAACTACACTACTACTTTACTATAGTTAAACTCACTTCATTAATTGTTTACGTCACAAGGTCCAGACAAGGCATATATACGTGCATAATTATAGTGTCATGACATTGCCATGCCAAGTATTCAAACAGAATGCATTCATTTTAGTCCAACCTTTTCTTGGTAAGTAACATCACATCATCACCCGTATAAGAGACATACCACAAGTGCACTGAGCTACAACTGATGTTTATTCAGTCTGTAAGTATGATAATACAACGTTATTTTACTTTGAAATCAGGACTAAAGAATGCAGGCTTCATGTTAGTCAACATTTATGCCAGTTGTCATGAAGGCTTTATATAGCTGATATGTAACTCTATGTACAGTAAAACGTAAGGAATATTTAAACTGGCGAGAGAATTAACACTTGCTCTTTTTTTGCGCACAGGTCCGTAACTACTACATGTGTGGTGAGCTGAAGACCTGCTCCTTGGAACGAGCCGCTACCATCCGGCGCCCGGTTAATCTGGCACGACGAGGTCAGCTTAATCACAGTGCACTCTTACCATTCTACATTTGTGTCAAACCTAAACAGAGACAAGTTTGACAACTCTAAAGGCTAAAGGTGAAGTCCTTTAGAGTGAAATTCCTTTCTGCAGCACATTCCTGCACACTCTTTGAACAGCGGCGTGCGTGTGCGTCTGTGCTTCTCCATTGTGTGGGAGACTAAGTATTGTTTTCATAAGCGGAGTCACATAGAGAGGAGGGTTTCCTAGTCGGTGGTCTGTGTGTAGACAGAGGAAAATGTGTAATTGTGGTGTACTACGCCGCTGTGAAACTACAGGGTTGTAAAAATATTTCCTCTGTATGAACAAAACTGATTCAAGTCATCAATCACGCTCTACCTAGCTAACGATCTGAGATGAAAACGTATTTTTATTCTAGGTTTTCCTGGGTTTTTTTTTTTTTCAGAGCATTTTTATGACATTACACATGAAAAGAAATAAATGAACAAGTGAACACTAGACAATCCTGTAGCTCAGATGAGTATAGATTAAGGGTCTAATGCAGTTTGTTGGTTTTAATTAATTAACTTGGCACTATTTTGCTAAGATGTAAGACTCTGACCAAGTGGTTAATAAGGCACCTGCACATTTTGTTTGTGCCTTTTTGTTTTGCGTCCTGTGGGATTCCTGTCCTAGTAGAATCTAGTCTCAGATTTTAGATTAGATTAGATTTTACTTTATTGTCATTGTGCAAAGTATATGTACAGAGCCAATGATATGCAGTTAGCATCTAACCAGAAGTGCATAAGTGGCCTGTTTACAATAAATAACAACGTGGTAAATAAGGGTATAGGTACAGTATATAAAATACTATATACACACAGTATATAGTAACATACAGCATGACATTGGGCAGAGTTGTGCAGATAAATGCTCTTTCTATTCCTATTGCTGGCTGGATATCTGTTCATTTAGAAAGCATTATCAGTTCAATATTTGTGTTTTGTTACTCTGTGAGTAAATTCGTATGTTGAGTCAAAACTAAACTGCTACTTTAACCAACTATTTAAAGGATCACTAGGAGTGATGGGTCGTTCCTGAACGATTCATTCTTTTTGAACGAATCTTTAATGTAATTCAGAAGAACGAGGAGTCTCGGAGAGTGGTTCGTTCAATTTCTACTGGGCGCGCATGCTCTAAGCATCGCAAAACCTCCGTAGGTTAGATACAGGAAACAGAAATGAGTAGTTACCTTTGAGTCTTTTCGGTCCGAATCGTTCGTTCTTTTGTCACGTGACTCTCATAGATGCTATGCAGTGCAGTACACAGAAAACAGAATTGAATGGTTCTCAACAAGTCTTCTAATCCTACAGTAGTTGTTTGTTCTTTTGTCACGTGACTCCCATAGATGCTATACAATAGATTCAAAAGAACAAACGACTCTAGAAGATATGAGAGGTGAGCTACTCATTCTGTTTATCATTGTCCTTAGTTGCATTGAAATATTTTCATTACTACAACTATAGCCCAAATTTGTGTATGTAGACGTATTGGGGGCCTGTTTATTGAAAATATAACATTTTATTTTATTTCTGATCAAAAGAACGACTCAAAAAAAGATTTGTTCATTTTGTGAACGAGATTCAAAGAACCGAGTCACTAAAATGATTCAAATTTCCGATTACAAATCACTAGTACATGTCGTGGCTCCAAACTGAAAACAAACCTCATTCCTGCTTCAATCTGACTGATACCGTATAATGGTTTAGGGCAACTCATAGTTATTTTTATTTCCTCGGTTACAGAATCTGAGATCAGGCCCAGCAGGTTGTTGACGTGGTGTCAGAAGCAAACAGAAGGCTATCGAGGCGTCAGTGTGACTGACCTTAACTCATCGTGGACTAGCGGTCTGGCCTTCTGCGCCCTTATTCACCGCTTCAGAGCACACCTCATGTAAGTTTCCACCACCGTTAACGCCACAGGGACAGATACTGTACGGCTCGTACGTTATTACATGGTGTTTGCATAACATCGAGTTCAATATAATGAGGAGAGAAGTAAAGTACTTATGTGTGGGTATAAATGTTTTGGCATTTATAAGGCAACTGAGTGCAGGAAAAAATGACCAAAAACACCTGAAAGGGATATATCAAAGTGAAACTTTACTGGTTCAGACACCCATTACAATTTCAACAGTGCATGGCTGTAAACATGTCGAAAACCATTTACTGCCGAGGTGCTCATAAATTCTCCTCTGTGATGGCGGCGGTTCCTGATATCGCTCATATCACTTTATGAGCTTTTGACATGACGGAGTTTGCTATTGTGCAAAACCAAATATGAGCAGGAGACGTGAAAGATCTTTTGGCCTCTGCAGTAAAGGGTTCCTTTCTTTCCATTTCCAGTTCAGGGGCAGTTTAGACAGCATAACCATGTGTTATCAAAGGTCAGGTTTGGGTGTGCTTTTAAAACTTTAATAAACACCTGAATCAGATTAACCCTTAAAATTATATGATGGTGCCCACACTTTAAAAAAAAGAAACTCTTAAAAATTGCACGTTGCATAAAAGTTAATCAGTGACTAACTACAGTTGCAAATCAGTTATCAATCAAAGTCAGATTTTTGTTAATTGGTTGTAGTTATAAATCAGAATTCTGCGATCTCTGCTGAGAAGAAAAAAACACCAGAAACTACAAACACATTTCAAATGGATGCATTTTCACTTTCATCTTTTCATCTTTCATCTTGTATTTGTATTATACCTGTATTCCTTATTGTGCATTCACCTATTCTAGTGATTATGATGCCTTGAACGAAGAAGACTCTGCTACAAATGTCCAGTTAGCATTTGACACAGCGGAAAAAGAGTTTGGCATCAAGCCGTTCACTACGGGGCAGGAGCTTTCATCCGGACAAGAGCCGGACAAGAACAGTATGGTGACCTACCTGTCCAAATTCTACGAGCTCTTCAGGGGAACGCCTCTGCCAGCCTCAGGTAGATATGTCTCATTAACAAATGATTCACATACGAGGTCACGATGGTGACAATCATTGTGTTATACAGTAGGTGGAATATGAGCTATGTGTATCTCACAATCATGTTTAATAAAGATGCATATTTCATACCTCTTGAGCACAATAATGAGCAGATATTAGATATTAGAAATTGTTGAAGTTAGTTATAACAAAGTAAAATAAAGAATCTGGTTAATTGTAATGTTCTGCCACACACATCCAGGTTACATCACTGGAAAAAGAGGAGGTAAACTATCTTTGGAGATTATCTGTGCTTCAGTGCACGTCTCAAATGTATTTCCATTCCCAATTCTCAAAAATGTATCATCTTATACTGTACGACACACTTCTCCAGCAACACAGTAGGATTGTAATGCATACGTTAAGTGGACATTGTATCATTGGTTCCATTAAAGCTTGCCAGGAAAAGAAAAGTCAAAACATATTCATTAGTGGGCATTTAAAGAGAAAACCAGATGTGCTCACGCCTGTTTCCTTAGCTTTTCAGTTTCAGTAAATTCGATTAAGAAACGTTCAGTCCATTTGCTATTAATTGTCCGTGTGTTGCTAAGCCGGGAAATATTTTTGTCATTTTTTGTCATTGTTTTAGATTCGAGAAGGGAAACAGCAGGAAATAAAGAGGAATGCACTGAAAGAGGATCTCAACCTATCTTTAGATCAATGAGCTTCACACAGCCTCGAAAACGGATCCCAAAGGTAGGGCCCATCAGCTTTATGGGTTTTTTATCTTCCTTTAAATACATTTTGTTCCAGTTTACTTTGGGTTGCACCTCACAATTCCTTCCATCTTCATCTAGTTCACTGCGTCCTTTGAAGATATTAAAGCAGGTTGTATCAGGGCCTCGATGCTTTATCTGCCTTTTGTCTTTTAGGATGACACAAAGGTAGAGGATAATGATTCTTTTTACAAAAGGAGACGGAGGACAGTCTGCAGTTTTTTGGAAAAGGTAAATATAGTACATTATTTTATATTTTAATATGTTTCGACATATAACGCAAATACTTTCTGTCTTTGACGCTGTAGTCACTGCTTTCGAGACTCATAAGCAACTTACTGTAGCTTGCTATATAAAGAATATTTAAAAAAAGGCTGTTCTAAAGGAAAAATGCTTGTGGATAAACTGCATCCATGCAGTAAGGCACTGTTTGCTAGTGTCAGAATGATGTACAGTAAAATGTCTGCAATCTAGGACTGTTAGGACAGTATTCTACATGAAAATGCACTCAGGAAGTGAAAGGCTTGATTCTTGAAAATCTACAGATAACTTGTTGCCAACTTGCAGAAGAGACCAGTCTCTTTGTGGAAACTGTAAACACAATCATTCAGGAACACCACTTCCACATGGGAGTTATTGACACATCTGTACCGTACATTGCCTATGCAGTCCTGACCTCATTCCAAGCCATTTCCACATGTTTGGGCCATTTAAGGAGTTCCTGGGAGGCCAGCGTTTCAGACATGAAGTAGGCAGTTCGATCATGGCTCTGGTGTACTGAAAACTGTCTACCTTGACGATATCCAAGCACTAGTGAAATGCTGGGATAAGGGCATTAGTGTAGCAGGGGATTGTATAGAGAGGGAAAGGTAGTCATATTCTCATAATTGCGTTCTGTTATACAGTAGTTTTTGCACGGATTGTTAATGCATGATAAGTCAAGGAGGTTTAATTAATTGGTTTAACCCAGTGTACCTAATTGTGCAATTGTTTTTTGGTCAGGAAAACAACCTGTCCAGTCAAGGCACATCATCTGAGAGGCAGGAGCTGAAAGAGAATAAAGTCAAATTCATGGCTTCTCAGCTACTGGCAAAATTTGGGGAGAGCTCTCCGAGGTGCACTCTGCATAGGCAGGTAAAGTCCAACTGTCACTCGTGAATCCACTGTACCTTTATGCTTTTTTTTTGCGTATTTCTTCTTTTAACCAAAATCGGGCTCAGTCAACTGAAAGTTTCGATGTCTCTTTATATAAAATTCCTCAGTCGGAACAGCTGCGGATCAGCAGCTGATGACAGGATATCAAAAATGATAATTTCATACTTAACTATTATATACTACTTTATCACGGTTTTGACATGCCATGGTTTTGAATTTGACACATAGGCCAAATCTTTCTAAAGTCGGTCTATAAGCCGTCTGTTTCATCATGTTTATTTTTCTGTTGGTTGGTCAGGCAAGAGGGGTTAAATGAAAGTAAGTATCTATTCTTTTTGGTGTAATGTCTCCAGCATTTCAAGAGTCGCTGAAATACATTCATTATTTCAAACAGTCTTTTTGTTCTGCCGAAAACGTTTTCTGTGACAATAGTCCAAAATATTGAGCATTAAACATTTATTGCACCTACCCTGGAAAACCACTATGCCTTTTTCTCCCTAACTCTGAAGCTGTGCTCTCTTCTCTAGTAAATTCTCTCCAGTAATTTTTCTTTCTTTCCTGATGGCCTGTTAACCACATCGGCTTTCTCGTTCTGACATCGCCTCCGACTTAAAAATCACAGCTCACTGAAAATTTTCCGAGCCCTTCGAGACCTCCGTCACTCGAACTGACAGAACTCCCACTCTTCATAAAACCCAGGAAGAAACCCCCACCACCTCCGCCTCCTAAAAAACAGGTAGATTTTTAAATCCTGCAGTCATTCATACAGGCAGGTCCAAAAATCTGAGAGCACCAGTGAAAATGTGTGTTGAAACGGTGCCCTAGAAATAGTGCAGGATTCCAGACTTTCAGTGTTGTCTCAGACTTTTGGACCCCACTGTGCATTCCCAGTGCGAATCACTCACACAGATACGTAGCTGAGCTCTCCTGTATGTCTACAGATCCAACCATCAGCCGGCTCGGCTCCTCTCCTTCCATTTCCCTTCAACATCCCTTTCCGTGAAAATCCTTGCCAAAGTCTCACGCAGCCTCCTCACGCTCCACGCTCACACGCTAAGCCTGCCGACACACACATGCCACCCACATCACGGTCAGAGAAACCAGAAGCAGACCACGCTGCATCCTGTCAATCTGCCATACTGAACATGAAAGCAATGCTGCAGCGGCTGCAAAGAGTGGAGGAAAAGATCAGCGAGGTGATGGCCTCCTCTTTTTCCTCTCTCTCGCTCTCTCTCTATAGCTCTCTTTTGCTCTCTCGCTCTCTTTCTCCACTGTCCTTTCTTATTATTTTGATCAATTATCAATAATCTGTCACTTCATATTTAACATGCAAAACTTTCCCTTAAACTTTTCTCCTCTGCTCTCCTGTTCCTTCCTGCCTGTTCTGTCTTTCCTCTTTCTGACCCTCTGCAGCGGAAAGCGCAGACAGAAAACACTAGAGAGTTTCGGAGAAAAAGCATAAAGGAGAAAGCCGTCCACTTGAGTTCTCTGTTCTCTGGTAACAGCACCATCGTTCCACCTCAGGTGAATTTGTGTTGCATGGTGTGGTGTGGCCTGATGTCTCAGTTCCTCAGCTGCATGTTCCAGCGGTTAGTTTGCACAAACAATGATTAAACTGGAGTCTACCGCAAATTAGTGGTTTGTTGATCTATCATATATTTTGGTTTTCATTTTGTTGCACAGGGATTGAATTATGACTTTAACCTGTTTAACCACAGCGATGCTTATCTTACCGCAGAGGTCTTTGATGCATTCATAAGTGAAGAATTTGACAGTAAAGTTATGAACCAAATTTAATATTAAATGCAATCCTTTGAATTATACAGTTTTTTTCACAAGTTTTAAACTTATCAGGTCGACTTGGAAAAGCTAAATAAACATTCAGGATTAATCTTTGTTGGTGCAACCCAGTCCTTGATTTTGTCAAGGATGCATAATAAGCACTGATTTTTTTTATCTCCTGCTTTATTTTAATTGGCTGAATAAATGCCCGCGTGCATCACAGCGTGCATGTTCCTTTCAACAGCATCATGCCCTGTTTTTGTAAGAAATCATTAAAGTGAATGTGCATGGCTTGCTCCATTATGGGCCCAGGGAGAGAAAACTGAAAAAGCAGATATAATTCCCTCAGCAAGCTGGGTGTTGTAAACTCTGAGCGCTTAGAGACGCTTTTGGCTTCGGGAATCAGCGTGGATGGAAGCACTGACTCCATTGCCTCTGTTATCAGATTTTACAGTTTTATTACACACACGAGGGAAAGACATTAACGTCCATGACTGAATCAGGCAATTGCTTTCAGTGCTAGAGTGGGCTTTTATTGCCACAATAGTAATATTTTTATTTTATACATTTTCACTGAAAAATATGTTTTTCTTTTAAATTCCCCAACCACCTCTCGGTTTCCAATCATGTTTCCTTTGGTAATGAAATGGCTCTGAATCTTTCAATTTAATTCCATCTAAAATTGAAGCCATGGGTTCTGTATATCATAGTGACACTTAACTCTGTGTACTTCAGTTATTTCTAGCAGTTCCTCTATTTGGATTTTAATGAAATATGGGAGCTTTTTTTAATGAATTTCATGCCCCCAAAACACTGGAAAACCTCAGTAGGTCTTTTGTAGTTGGTCTCAACTACAAAACTATAGGGTTTATTTAAAATAGTATAGGTTTTTATTTAAAAAAATCTTCTTTTGGGAAATAGATGCCGCTAATTATTATTATTATTATTATTATTATTATTATTATAAATATGTATTATAAAATAATAATTGTTGTTGTTAAGTTAATAAAAAATTACAGTACAGTGTGTGTGTGTGTGTGTGTGTGTGTATATATATAATTTTTATATTTATATATAGTTTTTCCAATGCCACATCTAAAGTTGGTGTTTGATTGACATTTCTGCAATTATTACAGAGGAAGCGCTTCTCTAAACATTGCAAACTTTTCCACCCAACTCTGTGAATAAGTGATTTGTCTCATCAATCTAATCCTACCAGTACATAGATACTGTACAGTATATGCACATCTCCGAAACACCAAGTTTTCAGCCTATCATATAAAATATTATATTTGCATAATCATTTATCTACCATACGGTACAACCTAGGATTTGGAAAAATATTAATGTACAGTGCGAAAAGAGATGAAGAACATGTGAAATATGTGTCTCAAAGAAGATTCATGAGTTTAATATTTTAGATTTACGATGGTCGATTTCCTTGCTAGATGGTAGAATTATTATCAAGTGTTGCGGGGATGACATACGATTACCTCTTGCACTTTAAATCATAGGATTTAGACGAGCAATATCGAAATGCAGCCAGAGACAGCTTTTATTGTCATTATGCACATAAATATATACAGTACATGTGTAGAATGCAATGTAGATCTTTGCTAGGATTTGAACACCTGGTCACTAGCCTGCACTGCTGAGCCAATATTACCCTGACCTTTGACCTAAGCTGATACCAACTCTCGTTTTCCTGTTGAAAACATCTGCATGGTACAGTACATCCCCTCAGTCTATTTACCTTTTCTCCCCACCCCTGCTTTATCATCTTTTCAAGTTTACACAGAACTGATAATGTTGCCGCTGATAATTTTTTCATCGCTTTCCTGACTGTCTTAGTGTTTTTTTTTTTTAACATTTCTCTGTTTTCTTTCTAAACACACACACACACACACACACACACACACACACACACACACACACACCTCAACAGTCCAAGGTAAAGCCTTCTCAAAAAGCCATTCAGAGTGACTCGGTGACCGGGTCACATATGGTAGGTGTGCTTGAACTCAACCTCAGCTCTTCTTGACTCTTCTAACATGTATTTGATGTTTTATTTATCAGTGTGACTTTTAACACACGGAGCTGTATTTATATTCCAGTACATGAATAGTTTGCTGGTTCATGTTTGTGCTCACCTACTATTTCATGGTCGTAATTAAAAAACGAGATGAATGTTGACATTTAAATCCAAGGTCCAGTGGGACTTAAAGGACAAGCAATAAGCTTCCGGTCTCATTTAAAAACCTAGATTTTGTAGCTTGGTTATTCGTAACACAGAAACAAACAACTCACTATATTTTTGTAAAGAATTTGAATTAAAAGATACAAAGCTAGGGCATGCTGTTCTAGAGTGTGTGCAACTTGGCCTTGACCGGGAAAATGTAAAATGTAAATTTTTCCTCTAATAGACAGAATGAATCTGCCAGCTTTCTGTTGTCCATTTTGCATTAAAGTTCCTTTCAGTTTAATTGAAGCTACATTAACTCCTAATCACATTTATTTATTTTGCTCAATATAGAAATTACAGCACAGTTATGAGTCATAACTTTACTCCAACCGAGTAATCTGATTGGATGAGTGCCATTTCACGAGTGATGATATATTGCATAACAGCACTGCATCACACATCATAGGTGTTCTATAATCGTTAAATACACTAACTGTCGGCCTCCAGCATGGGTGAAACATGCTCAGCGTGTTGTTCTGTTCATGGCTAACCTGAGCTAAAGGCTGAATCCCAAATCCCCCCCTGATGAAGGGCATTACTTGGTGTGTGGAAGAAGAGATTCTAACTCCATAGTGCACTAGCTTTCCATAGCGCTAGTTGGGATTTAGCCTCGGAACTCAGAAGTTTGATGATATTCTAAAGAGGAATAAGTGGAAATATATAGTAAATCTCGTAAGTTTCTCAGGACTGTCCTCCGCCTCCATGGCTTATTCTCTTCATCTTTTCAGTACATCGTACCGGTAAGAACTTAAAACTACTTTCACCCGTGTTATCTATTAATTGTACCACATCAATTGGCTGACAAATCATATTTGAAATATATCAATGATTAACACATATTTTTACATATTTATTTGCATTCTTGAAGTGGTTGAGAGGAGAGAGGATTTGATTGGATGCCACAGCAGCACGTCTAATCTTGATAATGCATTCATTCGAAACCAGGGGACTTTGATGGTCTTTAATACTTTAACACAGTACCACATGCCTGATGCCTTATTTTTGTCCCATGATCAATAAAAGAGAGTTGTGATGCTTGCATGAGTTGCTTTAATATAGTATGCAAGTATTGCTGATTTAAAAAATTTCACTCTTTCCATTTTTTTTTTTGTTTTCATTTGTGGTTGTAGTTAAAAAATAAGAGTCTTGAATATGAAAAAGAAAGAGAGACACCTGAGTGGAAAGAAGATCAAAATATTAAGACGTTTAAAAAGGTATTGCATGCACTGTTAGTGTGTGTGTGTGTGTGTGTGTGTGTGTATGTGTTTTTTTTTTTTACTTATTGTGTGTTATCATGACTTGAAGTGGGTCAAATTTTTTTTCATCAAATAATCAGGCTTGCTAATAATCTTAAACCGTGCCCGAAAAGACGTAGACTAGATCAGTACTCATACATAATCTTTGACATCTCGTGTCCCGTCTCTGCTTCCTCTGCTCACTGCTCCATGTGCTTTTAACAGACTGCAATCGACCTCCCACATTCCAGCTCACTTTCACCTCCATCACAATGTTCTGCTACTTCCTCCTGTTCATTCCCATTCAGGTAGTTTCTCTTCTCACTATCTTCAGGGTTTCATATTGTGTGTCATCTATATCCGTTATAACACATGAATCAAATCTTTCATTAACATGGTTTCATTAACCGTTTTCATTTCCCATTTGGTCTTCATTTCCCATTTGGTCTTCATTTGCCGTTTGTCTTGTTGAAAAACCAGCAAACCTCAGCATTTAGGGATGCTGCTTTGTAAAAGAGAGAAACACAGAATAACTCACACGTGGTGAGTTTTTACAGGTTTTGTCTTAGATTACGATTATTTGATTGTTAAGTTTGTACCTTGTAAGACAACAAATTAAAGGTGAAAGTGGAAATAAATGAATTTAGGAAAATGGCATATCAGAGAAACTTATCAAGAAAACAAAACAAGTCTAAGCAGGTTCACTACATCGCCAGAAGTTTCAAACTAATATGTGGTTCTTCCCCAAATTGTGTCCAATAAATTAGGATCACACAATTATACAGAAGTTCTTGTATATTGCAGCATTAAAGGTCCCCTTCTCTTAAACTAAGGGACCCAAACCATGACATTGCGGTATACAAAACAAGCTCCATGGCTTGCCAAGTTTCCCTTTAACGTCCCACACTGAATCCTGACCTCAACCTCACTGATCACCTTTGGAATGCTGACTACACCCCAGGGCTCCTCGCCATGACCTCACTAATGCCCTCGAATGGCTAATCCCTACAGCTTCACTCCTAATCTAGTGAAAAGCCTTCCTAGAAGAGCAAAGGAAACTAAATCTGGAATGGGAATGGGTGAGGCTCAGGTGTCCACCTACTTTTGGTCACTTACTCAGAAGTGCATGTTAGTTAGTGGCGGTGCTCGTTTCGGCTTTGGTTTGGAGCGACAGCATGGTTTTGTGTTACTGAGGTGACTTCTGGCTCTCTATTGTGGGACAGTCTACTCCACCCTTGTAGTGCGGATAATTAGACCAAACCAGAGGCGCACACAGCAGGCCCTGAAACATTCGGCCGACCGCACTGAGAGCGGAGAACATATTTCTCACAGTCCACTCCTCCTCTACCAGATGTCTGACCTGAAACACTCTCCATTTCCTAAAAAAAAGACGCCTGTTTTATCTTTCAGCCCGCTGGGAGATTCATCTGTCACGCAAAAGCGAGGTCCATATTACATAACGGTCCCTCAATAAAGAAAACCCCGCTTTAAAATACTCCAAATATTCGAAATTCCTCAAGAACGCTGAGTCACACTGTTGTTTATTGAGGGTCTTGCAGTCTGTCTTTTTTGAAGCCTGGATCACATAAATCAGAAACTGTCAAACATCGCATGGTGCAAATACAGAACAAGTGAGGCATCTTGTCTGGTGTAGGCTGGTTTTTATCCCACACATTTCTTCCAACGTTTGAAACTATTTCTTTCTTCCCACCTTCTGTTTTCCTCTTCCTGTCTTGTCCTGCCATGTGCTTGTTAGTGCACTGTTGGGAAAGTGTCTCTGGTGGTAGAAGCGCGGGCCGAGACTCTGCTTACTCTCTATGAGAACGATCACAGGCCCAAACACACCTCACCGGTAAGACACACACTGTGCAAAGATAACATCTCAGAGCTCAGGAGGTGGTATAAAAAATACTGCAGAAATGTATAGAAATGTACAATAACTGTTAACTGTTTATTTAAAGTACTTGTGTTCTATTATATGGCACTAGAATGATGATAAAGCTCTCTAATATATAATTACAATCATTTGCTATATTTCTAAATACGTACAGAGTTTTTTTCGCCATGCTATACAGTATGTATTTTTTTTATACACAACGTAACTATATTTAAAAAAATCAAGTATATACACTTTAAAACATGGGTTCAGTGAATGGGTTCATAAATGATATAAATCATATGAATTAGACTTTATCCTAAACAGATCTCAACCTAATCAAACACCTACTGTATGGGAGATTTTAGAGCGACGTGTTATGTTTTGGAAAACTGATCTTCATCGCTCCGGTACAGTTGCTGAGGCTTGTCGAGGCATATTGAAGCTGCTCTCGTGGCTCAACACCTTGTTCGGAGACATTATCCTGGTAGCCACCGATCATTAGAACAGGTTTGTGCTCAGACACGAAAGTTTAGCCATGATGTTGACAGTCTGAAATTCAGCGAGCCATCTGTCATGGATCTGAAATGGCGGATGAGGTTTTTAGTTTATCTAAATACCTTACAGCGCAGAATCAAACAATGTCTCATTTTGTTATGGCTGATATTCTAAGTGTGTAACGTGTTTATCCCACTGTATAAACGATTTTTTTTTTGTTTTAATGTGAATCAGTGGCTAAACTTTGTCATGCGGTCCCTGTGCAAAAATTACATTTGGGTTGTACTCCATAGATTTTCCAAAATAAAGTGTTTGCATGTGCGTGCTTACACACCCATCATTTTATAACAATCAGTAACTTGGATGTGAGAGGTACTTTATGGCCAGTAACGCTGTCTACCTGCTTTACATCCAGCACTATCCTAGCAAAACGAAAAACAATCATGGCCACTAACCACAAATCATGTACACAAACACATATAAGCACTTATTTGCATCCAATGCACTATTCTGGCATGGGAACAGTGTGACCTTAGTGTAGTACCACAGAGATACATCTAACGTCCATTCATCACTCATCGTCTATACCGGCTTTATCCTGCATACAGGGTCGCAGGGGGCTTAGGGCACGAGACAGGGTACACCCTGGACAGGGTGCCAATCTATCTCAGGACACTCACACATACTCATTATTACACTACGGGCAATTTGGGAACACCAGATAGCCTAATCTGCATGTCTTTGATCTGTGGGAGGAAACTGGAGTACCCGGGGGAAACCCACCAAGCACGGGGAGAACATGCAAACTCCATGCGCACAGAGCCAAATGAACAAAATATTGTTATATAGCTAACTAAGTTAAGTTTTATACATTACTGCATTGTGAAATACTGCCAGCTTGTACAGAGCTGGGGTCAGAGCACAGGGTCAGCCATGATATGGCACCCCTGGAGCAGGTAGGGTTAAAAGGCCTTGCGTAATGAAGAGTCTTAACCCGCTGAGCTACCTTTGCCCCTAATCCTAATTTAGTTAGCATAAGAAAATGACAGCTGCTATAAGACTAGTCCTGAACAAGCTTTGAGTTGCTTTGCTAAGCAAAAAGTGCATTCAAATATGCTAGTGTGCCGGCTGCACCGCGGGTGTGAACAGGTCTCAGTATTACATGGCTACGGAATGTAAATATCGCAGACAGGTACAAACTAAAATACTCGCCGCATCAGTAGGATTAGAAAATGATTGTTAACATCTCTATTTGGAATAAGGAGAAGTGAAACACTATTCTGAGAATGATGGTATTTGTCTGTTTCTATGGCAGAGTGATAGGGTTCATGTTAAAAAAACTAAACAACTCAGGTTTAGCCCAGATACAGATACAGATAGTGTAATTGTACTTCACTCGTACTTACATGATGCTGAACCCATCATTAGGATGGTGGAGAATATGTGTCCTGTATTGAACTGAAAAACATAACATGTGATTATAACCAGCATTTCTGTTACATATACTCAGTATCGAATTGGTAGGCAAAGCTTGAAAAAATTGCCCAAA
>JAQQZT010000007.1:21554928-21583235 GCA_030068275.1 Clarias platycephalus | reverse complement strand
GTACTTTTGTAGTAATGAGGTATGAGTTGAGGTAGTGGGAGGAGAAACAGTAAACATTTGACATTCCTGAGTAGCAGCAATGGTTTAAAAATACTTTGTGCAAAAAGGAGGAGGAGACGGATGGCTTGTGGGTAAAAACTGTTACATAGTCTGGATGTGAGTGCCTGAATGCTTCTGAAACCTTTTTCCAGATGGCAGGAGGGTGAAGATTGAGTGAGAGGGGTGTGTCCGATCAGCCACAATGCTGGTGGCTTAGCGGATGCAGCGTGTGGTGTATATGTCTTGCGGTCCGATATGGAACAATTCCCAAAGTGATGCAGCTGCTCAAGATGCTCTCGATTGTCCCTCTATAGAAGGTGGTAGTGATTGGTGGTGGAAGCTGGGCCCTCTTCAGCCTTCTCAGGAAGAAAAGATGTTGTTGGGCTTTCTTGTGCAGAGAGCTGGTGTTGGGGGACCAGGTGAGGTTCTCCTCCAGGTGGACACTCAGGAATTTTGTGCTCTTGACAATCTGCACAGAGGAGCCGTCGATGTTGAGCGGAGATTGATCGCTCCGTGTCCTTCTGAAGTCAACAACCATCTCTTTTGTCTTATCGCCGTTCAGAGACAGGTTGTTGTCCTTACACCAGTCCGTTAGTCTCTGCACTTCCTCTCTGTATGCTGACTCATCGTTCTTGCTGATGAGACCCACCACGGTAGTGTCATCAGCAAACTTGATGATATGATTGGAGCTGTGTGACGCTACACAATCATGGGTCAGCAGTGTGAACAGCAGGGGACTGAGCACACAGCCCTGGGGGGCCCCAGTGATCATTGGGGTGGTGCTGGAGGTGTAGTTCCCGATCCGCACTGACTGGGGCCGTTCGGTCAGAAAGTCGATGTCAGCAGGTCAGCAAGTGATGATGTCCTGTAGTTGGTGATTACTTGTCTGCGCTGCCACATGCACTGTGTGTCACCGCTGTTCTTGAAGTTGTTGTGGATTCTCTGGGCGTGTGCCCGCTTTGCATCTCTGATGGCCCGGGACAGTTTTGCCCTTGCTGTTCCTAGGGTCACCTTGTGCCCCGCTCTGTCTCGGGTCCTCAGAAGTGTACGCCCATCCGCCGTAATCCACGGTTACTCGTTGGGTCGTGAGATGATGCTCTTGGAGACAGTGAAGTCATCGCTGCACTTATTGATGTAGCTGGTCACTGATGATGTGTACTCCTCCAAGTCGGTGAAGTCGCCGTAAGTCGGAGCCTCCCTAAACATGTTCCAGTCAGTGTTGTCAAAATTTGAAGAGCAGAAATGGCATCAAACTTGGACCTTCAAGGTGTAAGGCGACAGTGCTAACCACTAAGCCACCGTGCCACCTACCTGGGTTTAAGGGCATACTTTATTCTTACTTTGAGGTACAGAGCTGGACTTAACCATGAATTTAGTAGCTGTTCGAGCATACTCATTTATAGTGTAGTGTACAGGATTGGATTTAGCCATTTAGCGGAATTTGCTCGACCCACCATATGAGAGAATTTTAAAAGCTCTCATTAACAACAGCACACTTCAATACTGAACAAGGAATTCCAAATACTTTTAGGTTCTGTGATCCATTATGAAAATGCTTGAACCAACTACAACACAATTTTTGGGGGATGCCACATGCAACGATGATAAAACAAACTTTCTGTTTTCTTCATTTTCACAAAGTGCAGTACTGTGCAAATGTCTTAAGCCCCCACTAATTTCTCCTTATTTTGCTTCCAAAGTGCCATACTTTCTTGTATTTTTTATAGTAGTTTTGAGGAATAGTTCTCCCAAGCTGCTTGAAGGACTTTTTTTGGCTCTCATTTTTGGCAAGTTTTTTCCTCTGCATTATTTAATTAAATTAAATATGAAGAAATGAGGGGTGGCTCAAGACGTTTGCACAGCAGTTTAATTCTAAATGTATTTTTGTTTTTAAAATAGTTCTTATGTTGAAACCTTTGTCATACATGTACATCTATGAAAACAACATTAAATAATGTAAAAGTTTATGTCTCTTTCATCCATATAATGCTTGAACAACCAGGCCAAATAGTACAGTTCATTTGTATAGTCAGAACTTTGAATATATCTTTTTCCCTGAGCACCATTTGGACAACAAGAGCAAGGTTATGCAGCTTGGGACTGTCAGAGCTACTAGGATACTGTGCTGCAAAATTGGGAGGCAAATGTTCTTATTTGTAATAATGAGCATTATTGTATAATGATATTGGGCACTATAGTGATCTTTGGGATGATTTCCATTACATTTGCCAGACACCCTTGCTCAATAGCCCAATAGCTTGGTGGCGCTGGGGTTAGAACTTGTGACCTGCTGATTTGTAGCCCAACCACCAAGCCACCTCCACCTTCTCAATGAGGCCTAAGACCTTACCGTGTCTGCCGGTTAAGAATTTCAAGCCTAAATGTTCAGGGAGTATGTTGCACCACATCCAAATTTACTGAAATCAGAACAGTTCCAGAACACACCCCTTGTTCATGGGAAATGTGGTGCAATTGTTAGTTATTGATGGTGATGAAGCTGTACGTGAAAATTATTTTGTTTAATAGGGGAAATTCTTGTTTGCAGAATTTTAAATATTCGCTGCGAGCAGGGTTCGAACCTGCGCAGGAAAACCCCATTGGATTTCAAGTCCAACGCCTTAACCACTCGGCCATCACAGCATGACACATAGAGTCATCTAAAGCCCTACACTTAATGCTTACTGTTCATTGTTTTACCGATGGTCACTTCTCTGGTTGCCAGGGGGGGGTGATCCCTTCCCCCCAGGTGTCAGTAGAACTGTCTGAGTTCAATCTCCTCTTTGTTTTCTGTGTTTAGGTTGCTTACATTCCCACTGTATAGCAGTAGCCAGCTACTTACACAATCAACAGAACATTGAATGGTCACATGAGAGCATTGCCATGAGACACATGCTAATTGGCTAATGTAGCTTGTGACTAACATGGTGCTAAGATTTAGAGTCGGTACTCCCACTCCGTACCACATTCTGTTAACTACTGTGTCTGTTATTCATGCTAATTCAGAGCTTTTTTGTTTGAACACAAGTATTCCCTGTATACCAGTGTGGGTTGGATTGCCCCCAGTGTCCACATTGCAGCGAGCAGGCAGCCACTGCTAACCATGCTACAGGATGCTTATACGAACAATGTCTTAAGCTCTTGGAAAACAAATATGCGCATCAGCTATTTACCAACTGCATTAGTATTGACCATCTTAAGGAAACTGTGTCTGATTCAGACATCCATTCAGACAACTCCAGGGCTGACAGTGTAATGATGTCAGTGCAGACACAATACAACACAACACAACATGCTTGGCTGGCAGTTTTGAGTCTTGGCTCAGAACTGTATCTGGCCCAATCACCTCAGTCTAAAAAGGCTGTTGGTTGTAAACACCCAGGCCCAGTGACAACTGGTAAGCACTGAAGCCCAGGAAGCAGTCTGAGTTGCTCTCTAGACAAATAACTAACATGGAAGCAGACATAGTTCAACTGAAATCAGAGTTCCAGCATCTGAGACTCTGTAACTCAGAGGCTTGCATTCTTCAGAATAAAATTCCTTATAACTCATTGGCCAGTCATCCTATCTTCTCTGCATGCCAAGTTGTATCTGTGAGGTTTCTTTAGGATGACGATGACCTAACAGGTAAGTCATCAGCCTCAACTCCTGCTTCAACTTTCGGTGCCAGCTTGCCTGGCTTGCTATGGCAGGCTCAAAAGAAGCTGTGGCAGCCATCCTGAATATGCTTTGGCTTGGAAAGGATTAGGTTGAGAACTTCCACCCTACAGCATCAAATGCCACAGCACAAATACCTTCTAACTCTAGGGACGATTCAGCTAAGCCCTATGTCCTCAAAATGGTCTTCAAGAACTTGATTTCCATTTTTGCTTTCTCTTGTTGTATAGCAGAACATCTCTTGTCCCAGATGGATTGTGACTATCTGTGGGTTTGGCCTGTCTGACAAAATTGCTGAGGAATGAGGAGTGAGGTTTAGCAATCCAGGAAACACTTCTGAATGCAAGAGCCTTTAACACATATCTCTGTCTTTCATTAAGAAGCCATGGTTCTGCAAATGATGTTCGCGTTATCAGCAGAACCCTACACATTTTCCAGGTTTGTGGAAGGTGTATGTTGCAGAAATGGCATCTCTTTCAGTTCATTAGAACTGAGACAAGATGCCAACAATTACAATGGATGGCTAGAAGCCACCAATGGCACTTCTTTCTTCTGTTGGTGTCTTATGAAGGTGACTTGCTGTGGCCTGTTCATACTTTGTCCTTTGGGGCATTTGCACATTAAGGCCCCCGGATCATTTGTGAGAACATTTGACTTCAAAGTCTGGTTCATTTTGAGCAGTGAGAACACAGTCGAATCAGATATAGAAGCCAATCGTACCTGAGAACGGAAGTAGATCTCTGTTTAGACGCAACGTGATCACTGTTGTCTCCCTTGAAATCTCTGTGTGCATGTATCATGCGCCATCTCATCCTTTGGCCTACACAGCCATAACTGATAAAGAAGGAAGGAGTTACTCTTGACATTTTTTCAAAAATATCGATAATATGAGGCATAGCGCGAAAGTTGACTTCGTCATTCTCTTCTTCTCTTGTGTTTAATGGCGGCTCACAAACCGAGGACATGCATACTGCCACCTGTTTTATCGGAGGGCGTCCCTGAGAACGAAGAGCAGAAACAATGTGAACGCGGACCAGCGGAGGATTTGGAAAGGGGGAAGCAATCTTACCTGGACATGGTACAAATCAATCGTGCCTAATGTGAAAACGCCCTTGGACAGCCATGCTGTCCTCAAAACGGGCTTTTACCTTCTCAGACACTCGACTGATTGGTGGACGGTATGATGCTGTAAAAGAAGCATCTACTCTTAATGAGCGTTATTTATAGTTGTACTTCTCCAGCAAGTCTGCCCTGCTACTGCCCGAGTGTCACCAGACGTGGCACATTCTTCAGATTTGAAATGGTTCATATTGTCTAGGATTTTCCCGAGGATGAGACCTGTTCCCTGTGAGATCGTTGGTAGAATGTATCCAGGAGTTATACACCACCACCTTGGCAGGTCGAAAGAGATCATTAGAACATGTTTTACTTTCTGCATGTATTAATTAGTTGAATTCTTCGGGGGAAGCAGTAATGGGATCGGCATGTTGAATGTTGTATGACAGCAGCATGTGTTGTCGCTACGTTAGCTTGGTGGTATTTGTTTGCATGAGTACATATCCAGCGACTTGATTATCAACAGTACATTACTCACCTCGTTTAATTTGTTTCATCATGGCTATCGAGGACGTTTAGCAAAACACTCATGCAAATATCGTTTTCATGTCCTGTTTAATAAATTCCTCAGAATGCGTTCCCCAGCCCCGCATGCTCTATGAGGCAGAACCTAAGAGTTGTATTTACGTGTATTCAGTTAGCCAAAACTTTTCATTTAAAACAATTTGCCATGATATACAAGATACAAGCGAGGTAGTTGACAAGGTCTAACCTTAACCTAACTATATATATTTTTTTCTTTCTTTACAGACATTGTCAACTGTGACCTTAAGTCCACGTTACGCGTCCTCTACAACCTCTTTACCAAGTACAGGAATGTGGAATGAATTCCTGCTCCACAGCACTCACTTTGGAAATGGCTTAATCAGTGTTAGCTGAGTTTTTTTTTTTTTTATTGTTTAAATTACAATATTCAGTATTATTTGCAATATTCAGTATTATTTACAGTATTCAGTATTATTTCAAAGTCTGCTCTGCATTTATCCGACATGCTATGAAATCTGAATATTATCATTTTTGTTTACACGGCGAGGAAGGATTGAGTGATGAAACTAATAGTGGGTTAATGCTAAGCATGTTTCTTGTTTCTTGTTCCATCAAGATATTTCTTTGCATTTTTAATCTGAAGAGAGTTGCCTCTTCAAATCAGGTCTTCTAATCATTTATTACACCCAGGCCCTGGATAAAACCTTATTCTTGTCCAACGTACAGTTGTCCAGGGCTTAGTCCAGACTTGGACACATGACAGACACTGTCTGGTTTGATCGAAGAGCCAGACTTATTTTTCTTTTATATGTAGTCTTAAGGAATAATTCCCCAGGCTTCCTGAAAGCCTTTTTTAGCTCTCATTTTTGGCAAATTTTTGGCTTTTATTTTCAGTCCAGTCCCTGTACCTGACCAGTTTCTGAGGAATGTTTTCTGTTTATTGAGCCACATATTGACCTAGGAATCTGCCGTGCGTCCACATCTGGACTACGCCCCGGGCAGCTTCCCCAGTTCTCTTTTGGTGACAGCGAGGCTGCTTCCAGTTTTTTTTTTATTTTCTATCACTTAATACGTTTCAAAACGAGGAAATAAATAAAATCAAGGTCTTTTACTTTTTATTTTAAATTGTTCCATGGAGTTTGGGATAGAGGAATCTGTCTTACACTCTATTAAGTGAACAGACAAAATTATCTAGTTCAGGCACTTTATTGTGCTGTTGAATAGGCTTCAATGTTTTTTTATTCTACTTGTATGAAACTTCTATAGATCTGAAGCAAACAGACATGAAATTGCCTTCTCCACCCCCAAGGCAATCATAGAATTCAAACCATAAGCAGACGATTGCTACTAGTTTGTAAGAATGCGACGTGACTATTCTGGAAAAAAAAAAAAAAAAAAAAAAGGATTCCTTCGTGCAGTTTAACGTGAAGGTCGGAGCGATCGTTTGTTTCACTGTTGCAGTTTGAATGCAGTGTGTGTGGGGCCTGACAGGCTGAGAGGAAAAGCGAATTCCTGTCTTTGTGCTCTCCTTATTCACCACTGACCATTTTGTGGGACTGTCCTGTGTGTACTTTTCAACGAATGAAAGACGAATAAATTGATCTCGATCGCTCAGTCACATTTAATAACTTTCAGACCAAAGGCTGCATTTTATTTAACCCCTCAAACAAAAGGCTCACTTGAGGCAGATGCAGTGTTTCATTTTAATGGCTCAGGCCGGCACTCTTCGTTCTGCAATAAAGTCGCATGATGAAATCTGGGTTCTATCGCTGAAACAGTGGAAGGGTTTCGTCTTCTCAAGAGCAAAGGTCACATATCCTTCCTTGTTTAATGGTGCAGTACGGCACCACTGGACCCAACAAGGTTATACCGGAGGTCAAGGGATAATAGGTAATGTGGATCGTTTAGGGTGCGCTTCTCTGTGTAATTCGCTTGAAAACCTCCAGGTTTCATCAGCTGTGTATTTTTAATGTCGTTGTTTTTTTCTTTCCATTTGGCTTCATGGACATAACAAGTTGAATAACTTAATTACACAGAGACCTGTGACTGAGTTACACTTTCACACAGGTTTTGTTGAACTAAAACGTGAATTGTAGGCTCCGGTGCCAGGCTGTCAGCTTATCTTTTTTTTTTTTTTTTTCCACACTTCCAAATTGCACACTTTTTATCCCAAAAATACTATTTCAAAAGAAGCATTTTTTGGGGGGAAAAAAGTACACATGGCCTGTCATATTCTTTGGTCCCCCATTAAGAGCCAGCTGTGTTAAATGTGAATTTCACTGTTAGCGCTTTCTCCGACAATGGCCTTTTCGATAAAAACCTTTGTTCTGCTACATTTTCTGACCCATTATATGACTGGAGCTGGGGGGAGATTAAGAGACGAGGGCGTCTTCATCACTGAGCTGCCTCTGAGAGCCTAAATAACAGCGAAGACTACCTGTGTAATTGTCCAGCGCTAGGGTGTCCTGAATAGCCATTAGCTTTCCTACCGCAATTACCTTTCCTTCAGTCCCCTTCATGACACCAGGCGTAGCCGAGAGCTCTAGAGAACCTCAACCCCTGCTTTACTTCCCAACACAATGGCTGAAACTGAGTATCTTATCCAGGCTAATATTGATTCGTGCTTAAGATTCGGGTCATTACGAGTAATTGATTCCTCCATTGCGTCCTCTTAACATGCCTCGGGAGTGCGCTTACACCTGCATGGATTACAAAATTCTGATATTTTCTATAAAATTGCAAAACCAAAGAAAAAAGAGGTGTCAAAAAGCATGCGCACTGTCATTATTATGGGAAATCTCTACTATGGGAGCTGTACATTTTTATAAGATGGGAGTTATAAAACTTGAAGTGGACATTATTTTACGCATACAGTATGTAATGGTGTAATGAAGTGTATTTAAAGGTGCGATTTGTAATTTTTATATATTTTTTAACCTGATTCAATAACTGCGTACAAATACCCATTAATGGTCATTAACGAAATGGTTTACAGACAATGTTTAAAAATGTTTCGATCCTGAAATTAGCTCCGCCCCCTCCCCCAGGTCTGATCAGCTGACCACTTTTTTTTTTTTTTTTATAAGGCAGTCGAAAGGAAATTTGAAGGCATGCTCATCCTTTCACTGCAGTTACACGTTTGACTCACAGGCAGCTGACAGCAATAAAAATTACAAACTGCTCCTTTAATTAATATATTATATCATTTTTTTGAATCTCAATATAAGATGGCTTTGATAATTCTGCTTTGATTACCATGTGATAAAATATGCATATTTGAATTCAAAATAAAAGCTGATTTGAGTACAAAAGATATCTTTAATTATGCTTTCCTTTATTTCTTTTTTAATTATGAAACTCTTTCTGACAATTCTATTATATTTAGATATGAGAGCATTTATATATATCACAGCATTATTGAATATCCAAATCTGATTGTTTTACATTGTTTTCATTTTCTCCAATCACAAATCAGATTTTTATAAATGCACCATTAATAATCAGGTTTATATTAGTGCGCCAGATCTAAGATATTATTGCTTCTGTAATAAAAGCTAATTAACAAATCTGTATTAATAATAAACAGGTTATGTCTTTATATGATGTAGTGTTGCATTTTTACTTCACGCGACGTAAGAAGCCAAACCTGTTCCAGCATCACGATGCCCCTGTGGAATTGGTTGTAGTTTTCAGGTTGGAGTGGAAGAACTTGAGAGTCCTGTACGGAGCCCTGACCTCAACACCATTGGGGGGGATGTGAGCGTTGACTTGGACGGAACTGGAGCAAAGCTTTCTCACCTGACACCAGTGCCTGATTTCATTATTGCTCTTGGGGTTGATTGAGATTAGACGTACAAAAAGCACAGATGGGTGTCATGGTCAGGTGTCCACATTTTTTTGGCCAGATAGTGTATATTCAAGTTTTTTTTTTTTTTTTTGTCATAATAAGCATATTCTCAGTCACTTATTCTTTTTAAACCTATCCTGTTCATGGTCGTGGGAGGCCTGGAGCGTATCCCAGGGGTCTCAGTGCACTAGGCGGGGTACACCCTGCCGGTCCATCGCAGGGCACACAAGCATGCACGCACTCACACACTATGGGCTATCTGAAAATCTCAACTAGCCTGATCTGCATGTCTTTGGACTGTGGGAGGAAACCGGAATACCCAGATGAAACCCACCAAGTACTGGGGAGAACATGCAAACTCCATGCACAGACATGAGTCTGAAACCGCGACCCTGCATTTCGCGAACTATAAGAGAGATGAAGAGGAAGGGAGAGAAGCGGCTGCTGAGGGAATGCCTGGTTATAACTGCTATAACACTGTCTTGTGTCTTGTAACATTAAATTTGACTATAAATGGTTATGATGTGGCTTCCATTAATTAATGTAAAATATTAATATAAAATGTAGCTATATAAATTTAGCTGGTATAAAATAAATCCAACACTTCACAATAATTCACAGTGTTATTTGCAAATACTTTGTCAACTTTGGGGTGGTAATGCTAATTCACAGGTTTTCCCCTTCAGCAAGAGCAAAGCGAACACAATTGTATAATTTATTGTATAATTTTATTCCTTTATGATTTTTTTGTGTGTAAATCCTTGCCCGTGTATTCAGATACACGTATCCTTTTTCTTTTTCCGGGCAAGGTCAAATTTATAACCATATCATTTAAAGGGGTTGACACAAAGGCAATGTATGTAAAAGTATATAATTTCTATTAAATGTAATATACCACCTTGATGTGGTTTGCGGCTTTCAGCCTGCACACACTCCGACCTCCTATAACCTCTCTGCTCTGAATCATACACAGGCAGCCGTCAGACCCGAGCACATCTGGATCAGACCCGTCCGATTACGGACTTCTTTCCCTCCTATTCCAGTGGAACAATGGCAGAAACAGACTTACATATATAAATATATAAATATAGATATATATTTATAGCTTTATTTATAGCTGGTCCACAGTGTGGGATTGTTCCAGCCACATGCCTGTGAGTGCCAGGACGACCATCAAAGGCAGCAGAGATCCATATCTTCAAACACTGCATTACAGAATTGAGTTAAAGAGACATTTAGTGCGCAAACATTTGGACATCAAAACCCTCGTCTGTTGCCTGGAGACTGGTGGTCTTCCTGGGTTTTGGGTAAAGTGCAGCAATGGGGTGGTTTCAATAACCTGATTCCATGCTGATTTCTAAGATAGTTTTACAATTGTAAAGAAAAAGGACTCACATTTTGTGCTCATGGCGTCAGGTCAGTGTGCTGTTGGCTTCAAATTTATTAATTTCATGTTTAGTGAAAAGAGAAAGAAAAAAAGCAACTCTGATGCTTCTTGCATTTCCCTAAACTTAACATCACAGGCATGTTGCCCAGATATTCTAATCAGTTTTAATTAAATTTTGTTAACTGTATTGCTATAGCGTGCGTTGCCAGTTGTGAGCCTTTTATCTTTCAGACGCTGAACAGAAGAATGTGATTAAAGCATCTGTAGAGAGAAACATCAACAATGTCATCCAATCAACATTTTTCCTTAATGAATTTTTTTGTTTAAGGTAACAGCATGAATACCCAGCCTCCTCGTATGCAGATTACGTTTGGCCCACACTTTTTCGACTCCAAACACATTCCTGACATTTTAGTTTTCTTTTAATGAGACATACTTTCCTAGTTCTATTATCAAGTTGAATGGAATGAAAGGCATGTTGAGATTGTGAGGTATAGCACGTTGCACAGTTTATTGAGGCACAAAGGTTCACGGAGGTCACTCGGCTCCAGAAAGCCTACTTCAGGAAAAAAATAAATCTCACCTTGTCCACTAGAGGGCGATGTATATTTTGCGCTCCTTTATCATGACATTCGTTTACGAAGGGCGACCAAGTCAAACCAGGACTTCTGGTGAATAAAGCGGAAAAAACCAAGAAATTTTTACAGAACACGTCAAGCAGAGTACGGTGATGAGACTCTTAGTCTCAGTGGAACATTTGAATGGTGCAAACGTCGTATTTAAGAAGGCAACTTGCGGAAAAGACACATCTGTGGGAACTGTTCACACAATTATTCACGAACACCACTTGCACATTACAGGAAGTCATCTGTGAGTTATTGTCAGTGAGTCCTGACCTCGCTCCAAGTCATTTCCAAATGTTTGGGCCATTTAAGGAGTTCCTGGGAGGCCAGAATTGCAGATGTCATCATGGCTCAGGTGCTATCTAAGCACTAGTAAAGCGGTGGGATAAGTGCATTAGTGTCGCAGGGGATTATATAGACTAACAAAGAGAGTTTCCACTCTCAGAACAGTGTTCTGTTATTCTGCACAATAAAAAGTCCCAGTTTGACTTGAAAACCTCTCATTTTGGACGGTAATCATTCGGGAACATTGAAGCTCTTTTGTAGCAAATTTAGTGACTTTGTTACTCCAACCAGGGACATTTTCAGACAGACAGGTGTCCCATCCAGGGTGCATTTCTGCCTCGCACCCAAAGTTTCTTGGATAGGCTCCGGCTGCATCGTGACCCTGACCTGAAAAAAAAAAAACAGTTACTGAATATAGAAGATGTGGTGAGAAATGAGACATTTCTTGTGTTTTTTGTAAGACTGTAGACTGCCTCTTTACTTTTCTGTGAGTCTACCTTTCTGCAAGACAAGGTTCAATCTAGCTTGAAAAAAAAGAGGTTAGATTGAGAGTCACCCATAAACCCATCGCCGTGGAAAATAAAGCCATTTATTAATCAATTAATTTACATAAAATCTTGGGCAGGCACGTGCCATTCTAAAGTCAATGGGCATGACGCCTCTGATTACAGGGCCACATGAAAGGAAAATAAATCTGATGAAAGACCCCCTGTGGTGGTTTTGCTTTGGGGCGAGTAAACTCCCCCCCCTTCTCGCTCAGCACTCTGAAATGAAGCTCTGTGTTTTTATCAGCAAGCGAGTGCTGAATCTGGCAGACTCGAGCCTTATCTCTTGCTAAAGCCAATCAGTGCTGGCTGTGTGAGCAGGCTGGCCTGATCTGCACCTGGCCTCGCAGGGGCCTCCTGATTAGCCGAGGTCACAAGGCGATGGCGAAATGAACTAAAGCAGGCCAAGCCACCTACCCCAACCCCCAACTCGCTGCTCCGCCTCTGCCCCCCGCGGCAAAGAGAGCGACATGCTCCAGTCTTCAAAACACACACACAAACACGCGCAACAGCACACACACACACACAAGGCCTTCGGGGCTGTATCTGTCCACATCAGATTGCACCGCTGATAATGGACATGGAAAAGACCCTCGGCAAAAGCAGAAATTGAGAGTTTTTATAATCAGGCTCTTCGGGGACAGTTTTTATTGATGATTAATGAGAAAAATGAAGAAATGATACTGATATACGTTACATTCACTGGCGTTCTGTATATTTACACGCCATGTTTTCCACATTCAGGCCTGTCAATCTGATAACATCTGTAAGACAACCATGTGTTACACACGAGCACATTCTACCATAAAATCCTAAAGGTGTGAGATCTGTTTTCAAACTCTTTATCACGTCGTTCACACCTGCTGAAAGTGGAGACCAGCCCCCCCAATCACTTCTTTTTAAAAGGTTCCCACCCCTAACACACAGCTTTTTAAAAAGGTCCCCCATCACTAAACACCTTACTAAACACAAGTCCCTCTCAGGTTTCAGCCTCGCATTAACTGCTTTGTGTCAAGGCCACACCCAGCGGTAAGCCAGGTGATCCCGGTATTAGCTGTTTGTGTGTGTGTGTGTGTGTGTGTGTGTGTGTGGAACATAAGGTTAGACACATCAGAATGTGAGGTAAACAGCTTTGCTTTGATTCCACCTCAATTTCTTCATCTTCTTCTTAAATAAGTTTTTTTTGGCCTTTTACAATTGACACATTTTATAATGTTCTAATAAAGTATCATAGTTTACTATAGTATCATTTATAGCTTAGGAAAAAAATGGGAGAGGAAGAAACGAGACCAAAGGCTTATCAGGATTTTCCCAGAGTATTCATTAATTATTTTGAAAATGGTTATTGTAGTCATTTTTTAGTATTTCTTTTATGTATGTTTGTATAGAAATATATAGTATTGCTATAGTAGCTATACTATCATAAATACTATTACTAGCAAGATTTCCCCCAATAATACTCAATTACTTCATTCCTCAAAAAAGCTGTAAAAATCAATTTCACAAGAGGTAAAAAAATAAAATTTGGGGGCTTTTTTCATTAGCGTCATGTGCTATGTCAATAATATATTGATATATCATATATCAATATTATACATATAAATAAATAAACCCATTAACTCATACAAGATTTGTATTGTTTTTAACTAGGAGTGGTGGTGTTGGCCGGCATACCCTTGTAGCGCCTTCAAATCAAGGCCTGTTTTTCGCCTTACTGTTTCTGACAACTGTGTATTCAAATGAGATTTTGTAGAACGTAAACCAAATGACCTACACAGCGATATTGTTTCGTGACACTGTTCCATGCAATATATCGCAGTTGGTAAAGCCCAGGGTGTATCTGGAGATAGCGAAATATATTGCTTAGGTGTATGTTATATGAAATTGATTGAATCAGGGCGCAGGAGGATAGTTGAATGTGGAGAGCTTATTGCTTTCTTAAATGAGCTTCTGTCATGAAAAGTGTAATCTGTACAGATTACAAGGGCTTAGCCCTCGTGCTTATGTCCAATCTGTTCGCCAACGTTTGATCTACATGTGGAGTTGCTTCAGTTTTATTATGGAGGCTGACTTTAAATACGCAGCGCCTCTCTGAAAACAAAGGCACCCTCGTAATGCGACCTGTCTGAAGGGCGAAAATGACAGCGGTGTGATCTATGCCTTATTTAACCGCAACTGTTTCTTATGGCTTCGCTCCTCACAAACCGCATTTCCACCTGAGTTCCCGACCACGCTCAGATTTTCATTTGGCCCCTCAACCCTGATCCAATCTGCCACCTGAGAGAGGCTATGAAAACAAGCTGTTGTGTAAGGCTATGAAGCAGTTTACAGTCTGCTATTATGCAGGGACCCAGCACACGAGCTTCCTGGATACGGAAAGCTAATGTTTAACAAGAGGCGCATGAAACCTTTTGGCAGATGACCCGTATCGGTGAATGAATCAGGGCCGTGACTGTACGCAGGTGTTTAGTGCCATTCGCCTGCCTGGGATGAAGGGGGGGGGGGTTTGGTGTGGGGTGGGGTGGATTTAGACCGGCTCCTCTAGGACTCTGTGGCATTTGCATAGATAAACCTCCCTCTTTTGATGCGTAATAGTTAAAGTGCTGAAAGAACAGGCATCACCTATGAGACAAGAGCAGGAGGTGAGATAAGAGAACACTGGAAAGCAGGATGAGTATCAATACTGAGGAACGACGGTCAAAAGGAGAGCAATTGTGCTTAAAGAATCGTGCCGAATCATGTGCTTAGACATCTTATTCATTAGCTATTCATTTGCATCAAAAGAGGTCCCTGGGTGGTGTTTTTTTTATTTATTTGATGATGATGATGATGATGATGATGATGAACTGTTTGACACATAATCCCCTCCCTCCCTTCCTCCTTCTCTAACTGCCAAACTGATGTAATGATTAGAGTTGATAAAACATGCTGCTCGCTAAACAGAATTAGGAAGCTTACACAGATCACAGGCCTGCAGGAGAAGCATGCTGGCATTTCCAAATCTCTTACAGAAAAAAAAAATCTATTGTATAAAGATGCAAATTTTATTCATTGTGTATGGAAAATTTGTGGTGTTGAAGAATTAAACTTAAAACACTTAATACAATTGAGAAGTAAACTCTTATGACAAAACATTCTGCTGAGCCTTAAATGATCATCTCAGAACTTTTGGCAGAGGTTATTACATACAAATATTTATGATCACGAATGACAATCTGGATATACAGTTTCCCCTCCGGTAAAGCCAGAGGTAACCATGGCAAGGAAACCCCCCTGAGATAACAAGATGAGAAACCTTGAGAAGACCCAGACTCAAGAGAAAGCCCATCCTCATCTGGGTGACACTAAACAGTGTAATTAGAAAATCAATGCTTATTATTTTTTTATTTAATAAAGTGTTCAAAGTGCATTTAAAGCAATCCCCTGTCCATTTTAGGAGCACACAGAACAACATATGTGGTTGTAGCTCAGTAGACATATTTTTTTCATGTATAAATGATTAGTTTACCTAAACAATGGTTACCAAATAAATATTAGTAAATCTAATTCAAGTGGATCTTATCCCACTTTAATCTTTTTAATTAACTTTAATATCAACTTTGGTCCAAGGCCATTGGTGACTAAGTGGTTGGCTTCTCACCTGCCATGCAGAAAGCTTGGATTTGATTCCCAGCCAATGCCCCAAACCCAACCACTAAATGCAGGGCATCCTTAGTGCGGGTCCCAAGCCTGACTAAAAATGAAAGGGTTGCATCAGGAAGTCCAATGTGCAGATCAGATGGACAACATCAGCAACAGCAATGGCGCTGCACTGAGATCCTATATTAAACAGATTGTCCGTCTTTTCGCAGGGAGGAACCCTTTCAAAATGTGTAAAATGTGTTTCACTGACCTTGTCAGTAAATAATTCTTTCACAGACATCAATTAAATGTATATAAAATTATTTAGTATATTTAAATGTTTCAATTGTATTTCTTGTTCCTAAACTTAACCTGGGATAATTTTTTTTATTTTGATTTATTACAATTATTATTAGATTTAGATTTTGGGGAGCACAGTGGATGAATGGTTAACACTGTTGCCTCACAAACCAAATCTCACCTCTGGTCTTTGAGTGTGTGTGTGTGTGTGTGTGTGTGTGTGTGTAATTTACATGTTCTTCTCTGTTTGTGGGTTTTCTCTGAGTACTCTGGGCTCCTCACGAGATTCAAAGTAATCTGCTTTAGGATGTGAACTGGTGCTTCCATGTTTGCCATGTTTGTGAGTGGGTATGCACATGTCCCCTATCCATGGTGTTCCCTGAGTTCCCTGCGATGGGTCCAGGCCTTGGACAGCCCTACGCAGACTACGGAATGAATGTTGTTAGATTCAAGCTTTATTTAGGTGTACTGGATTTGAGGTATTAAGGTTTGGATTAACCACACATGACCAGTCCAACAGGGTAATAAGCATAAGCCAAAAAAATTTTTAACAAATTAATAAATACTAAATAAATACAGCATACAGTAGACACCTTAATACATCTATCTATCTAAAGGCTATGCTTCAGGGACCACTGTGGGTCTGTGGTTGAGAACTGCTCTCTCTATGTGTGCATAACTAAAGGCACCCCTACGTGCAAGCTGACTAGTGGATTATGTATTAAGGTATTAAGGTTTGGATTAAACAACGTGATCAGTGGAACAAAGTAATAAGCATACACTGAAGTCAATAATAAATATAACAACACTGTTATAACTAATTGTAATGATAATAACAAGAATAAATGAATTAATGAATGAATAAATACAGTATACACTTTATCTATCTATAGGCTATGCTTCAGGGACCCCAGTTTGAGCACTGGTGTTTGTGTGCATAACTAAAGACACCCCTACATGTAATCTGATTAGTGGATCAGGCTTAGAATGCAATGTGTATTTTACTGAACATTTATCATTAAAGCATAACTGCAAAAATTCTTATGATATAGAAATGTATCAGAAACACAGAGTCTGTCTATTCAGGAGTGTATTTATGAAAACCTTTAGTGGTAGACTAATAAAAGTTGCGCACCGGGGACTCATTTCTTCCTCCACTTCTCCGAGGTTAATAAAGCTGAAACGTAATCTGCATTCATTCGAACCGTGAAGCGCGCCTCGGCCTGCTCCCTATTGGACGATCCCGCCGACGTTGCTCTGTGAAGTCATCCTCATGGAAGTGGCCACGCCCTCCCCCACCTCCTCCACATAGCTGGGCTCTGGGGGGATGACGCCACCCTTTTGGCTCCGCCCTCTCGCACGAACCCGACGCCTTGCGTTCATTTCATTCCTGCTCTCATTCCGCGCATTCTTCGCATCTCTCGGTGTGTCGGCGATCCGCGCTCGCATTCCCGCCCGGCCCTGAACCGCCACGAGAACTTTACGCAGTTTGCAAAAAAAAAAAAAAAAAAATTCAAATCAATTCTCACATATTAGAAAGAAAAAAAGAAAGAAAAAAAAATCAAAGGGGCGGAGCTGTTAAATCACAAATAATATCGATTACGGACATTAAAGGTAAGTTTAATGTTAATAAACGGGTTGATGTGGAAACTTGTATGTCGTCATTAAAAATGGACACAATGTAGCGCAGTTTAGGGAGAAAACCAAAGTGAGCCGAAGAGGACGGGCTGAAAGTGTTTTCACACGGATTGAGTTCGCTCCTCCAGTGCTTTCTCGACGCCGCCGCAACAGGGTGCTTTCACTTTGTGACTCAGTGCCGTAACCCGCCTGACATGGCACCGAAAAAAATCTTTGGCATTTTTCACATTTTTTGCGCTCTAGAACCCGCTCGCGCGCGCCATTGCTCGGCACGAGAGCCGCGTCCGCTCCCTCAGAGCGCTCTCCGCGTTTTATCCCAAACGTTTGGATGCTGAAATTATTATTATTATTTGTTTTTTTTCTTTCTTTTTTCTGGGGAACAGGATGACGGATCCAAAATGTTGCTGTTTTCTTTCCCACAGTTCGCCCTGCCGGAAGTTGCAGATCTCCTCGGAGCGTGCGGAAACCCAGCGCCGGGAGGAGAGACTTGTTGCTCTTGTCGCGTCTTTTTCTTTTTCGCCTGCTTGTTCTGTTTCAGTCCTCACCGTGAGTAGCTTCCACGTTTCCTTTTTGCCTCTCTCTCTTTCTCTTTTGCATTAAGAAGCACTGTTACACTTCTTACGCAAGTCTTTATTGTGATAAAGGTCGTCAAGAAATATCATGATTCATCCCCATAGCGACATGGATTTATTACTACTAATCGGTGCTTTTGGGCAAAAACTTTTAAAGGAGAACTTTTCTTGAGAATCTGTTGCGTTTGACCACGGGATGTACATTATTTCAGGCTCTTGATGAACTTAGTGAACATATTCTAGCTTACATTTCTCTTTGTTTACTATGAGCTAGTCAGATTTCGCCATTACTCCAGCCCTTGATTATTTACAGTAAGGAATAAGCGCTCAGCCTTGGGTTTGTCATTTCCTTTGTTGGGATTGCCCGCCTTCCTTCTCCTGCTGTGTGCACTAATGCCTAAAGAGCAGCTCGTTGTTTTTTTTTTTTTTCATTCTCACTGCGCGAGAGGACATGAAACGAAATAAGGTTACATTGTTTCTTTAGTAATAAAATAATAAAGATTGCGCGCGAGGCTGATGTGTAACAAAGTAGCGCCTTTAGCAAACATTTTGTCTAAAACAAAATGCCCCTGTTTTGTTACAAAGTAGCATTGACTTGTGCTTTACACACACACACACACACACACACACACCTAGTGTGCTAGAAATTGAAATTGTTACAATTGAAATTTAAGTTTTCATTTCTTATAAACAACAACAACAACAGATACTGAGCGTTAGACCTCTGCTGCAGTTTTTTTTGGCTAAGCTAATGCTTAGCTGTGCACTTTCCTCACCTGTTTAAAATTTACCCTTTAAGCTGGATAAACTCAGCTCATTTGGTTTGTTTGACTTAATTTTATCCCCAATTTATTCTAAATCTGTACCATAATTAAAAAAGTGCTTTATTAGCAAATATAACTCTAACTGTTCATAACTTTGACCAACTTCAGTGCTTCATTCCTCATTCAGTGCTCCTGCTCAATCAAATGTAATAAGATTTATAAACTACCCATATTAAATATTTCTTCAAAAGCATATTTAGCCTAATATTTCATTTATATTACATATCCTAAAGGAAATAGCGTACTTATAATAGTGAAGAGGACTTAACGTTACTGTCCCACTTGCTCAGCTTTCTGCAAACAAGTTACTATTGTGTTTCAAGACTAAGCCTCCTTTCTCACAGTTAATTATTGCCTTATATTTCACTGTGGCCTTTATTTAAAAAGAAAAAGAAAAGAAAGTCCAGCATGACACAATGTGTTGTTTGTTTCCCTCTAACTGGGCCGTCATCATTGACTACAGTAAACAGATTGAGACTTGACCCCTGACGTGACCTTATCTTGGAAAGCAAATCCGCTCTTTGAGAAAGGATCCAAACGAAGAATAAATCTGGTTTAGCAGCAGTACTGGATATGTGTTTTGCTTGTGCAGTGAGAGGACCTGTTGGTTCTGTAGGGTCTGCGATTTTTGGCTTGCACGTGCTGAAAGCACGAAGATTAGCAAAGGTGGCATAGAAAAGTACCGAAACACCATTGCATGGTCATGTACAGATTTTACACGTTGAATGCATGTGAATGCAATTTTTCTGCAACTGTACCTTGTCAGTGAAGTGGGAACCTCTAGAGACTTTTATCTGTTTTGTATGTATTTTATTTTAAGTACATCACTGAACATTAGGACTACTAATGTACTTTTCACTTTGGACCAATACTTCATACCTATTACCAGGTTATTAATACACACTAAATGTAAAAAAAAAAAAAGATTTAGCCTTAAAGGTGCTACTGCAGTGACAAGGAAAACAAAAATGTTTCTTTCGCCTAAAAGTCAAAGAGCTCTTGTACATGACATCTTTTATCAAAATACTGCACATCTATTCACATGCTATTTGCTTGCGTACTTGTAATACATTTAAGAATTATTCAGTGCTTTAGTGATTGACGCCGGGCATTTATACAATGTGATGTATTCATACAAAGTGGAAATTCAGTTTTTCTGGTTTCAAATGATATTTCTCTTGTTCGACCCAAATATGAGAAAAAACATGAAGTGTGATTGTGGTTGTATTTCTTAAATATGACCCATTTAATGACATGCCTCTTGTTCAGAGCGAATTGCAGACTTCAAACAGTGCTTGGTCGAATCTGTGCATGCTTTAATGATAAATGTGAAATAGAAGATGAAAACTTATAAATTTTCATATTTTCTGTGTGTGAGCGGTGCTGCCTGTGAGTATGGCTGGAAAGAAAAAGAATGCAGTCTTTCACTTGAGAAATGGGAAGAGAATAGGTGCATTGCTCCGACATAGTGGATTGGGTTACCTCTGGGAATGGAGGATTGTGGGGGAATGGACACAACACAGAGAGACCCTATTGTCTTTCTTGTTGCTGAGCCAGGGAGGAGTGTATGTGTGTGTAGGCTAGGCTGTTGAGCCGCAGAAGGCAAACAGTGCTGCGCTCAAGCTGACATCTGGTTTAGTCGCCTTCTGCACCTGTAAGGGTAAAAAATGCAAATATGAACGCTACTCTTAGTGCTTCCAGGACGCAGGCTAACGGCCATTTGTCAAGCCGCGGCTGGCACTCGCTGTCTACACCAGGCCATTGTTATGCCAGCAACAGGCGGCGCTGGCCGTGGCACCATATGGCTCCTGTATGCTTCAGATAAGATATCGACTCACTTAACTTATCAACGGCATTTTAATACGCCTCATATTTCAGTTGCCAGCTGTTTTGTTGCTGAGGATGAATTTGCTTTTGGGAAAAGTTATTGCTGATTTTTTGTTTTTCTTTTAATCTTTTAACGTAATCAAGGTATGATTAGTACATATCAGAGTCATTTTTTGCAAACCTTGTGAGCGGGGTGGTTAATAATAATAATAATAATAATAATAACAACATGGATTTTTTTTTCACCAAATCGATCATGAGGCTTGTTAAAATTAATATACTGTATATTCATACTGAAATTACTGTGCGTAGTGATCTCAATGGAGAACGCTTGCTTGTTAAAATTTGCATCATGCAAATCGTACGCGTTTCCGTGGGTTACCTTAAATCCAAATCAAGGCACTGTCTACACTATGAGGAGTCATGACACCCACCCAAGTAAACCATATGTAACATGCAAAGGGAAAAACTGCCCAGGTCGTTCTGTTGTAGGCAATTTCTCATTGGAGAGATGGTGTGATGGAGAACTTACTTTTACCTCCCTGAAGTTTATTGTTTTTCTAAAATGATGTTTCCGGAGGTGATCTATTGCTCTTAGACTACAGCAATATCACATTTATTAAGTAGTAACACAATATACTTTTTTCTTAAGTATATAGTTGTCATGGAATGTCATGGAATGTCCATGAAACAACTCAGTTCCTGTTATTATTTTCATTATAACAGCTGTAAACAATCCCCGCATGCTTCCTTTCTCATTTTCTTCGCTTTCCTATAGCCACAATCTGTTTTAGAAATCTTTCCTTGCAATGGAAAATGTAAAGGAACAGCTTCGCTTTAAAGCACTCAAACTCACTCAAGTCAACTTTTGTTAAACGTTGAACGCCTTCCTACAGAAACCTTCACCAGAGCATCGCTGATTCGCCATCATCGATCCATTGTTCATTTTAAAAGTCTACTCATGAGTCTTAAATTCTCAAGGTCCCAGTGAATAAGTTTTTATAGAAACGCTAGTGCATGAGAGAGAGAGAGAGAGAGAGAGAGAGTGTGTGCGGTAATGGTATAATAATCAAACCTGTGTTCGGCAGTCCAGATGGCGCTGCTGTCAAAATTGGTTAGAGAAGTCAATCAACACTTTCTGACCAATCAGATTCACGGATATTGCAGTTCTTTTGTATGATGGCAAGATGATAAAAGTGAGCGAATTACTAAGACAATCTGGACTCCATGAAAAACCAAGTGAGCTGTCAAGCTGTATTTTTTTTTTTTTGGCGCTCCTTTCTGCGTGTCTGTTCTTGTATCGATTTGCAATCGTTTCTATCCACTTAGTGAGCGGCAAGCAACAAATAGATTTCATAATGGCTGTATGCAAGGAGCTGAGGGTTTACCTCAACACGTTATGAATGAACCACACACAAGCGTCCACGCCGCTTTTAGCAGCAGCTAACTCGCTTTTCCTCCCATCTTGCGGTCACAGGACAACGTGAACTGCTCAACTCTGCTGGGACGGAGCCCAACACAAACAGCCACGTCCTGTCTGCTTTATTCACCATCCACATCATTTCCTATTAGAATCTATCTGTGTCGGAGCAGAATCAGAGAGATCATGGGCTTAAAAAAAAAAGGATGGAAATTATTAAACGACTTGGAAGATGCTGATTATAAACTTTGACATAATTGCAGGCCCAAATGAGCAAAAAAAAAAAAAAAAAAAAAAATCCGAGCTTCTTATTATATTTTGGTGGATGTGCAAGAGTGATGCTATTCCTGTCCTTTTTCATCAGCACATTTCCCAGCAATGAAGGCAGCTGGTCTAAATAAAGGTCTAAACTGATCAAAAGTGGGTTGAAACATACCGAGATGTGTTCATTCTTTCCAGAAGCAAGCACAGGTTTTCCGATTTGTGTTTCACTTGGCGTAAAAGGACTCATGTAGGTTTAATAGAAAACGACATACAGTATTAGAGGCAGTTGGAAGCCGTTGTGTACAAGGCTAGTGTTACACTATGAAATGTAATAATTACACGTAGGCTCTGTATTTTAGTCGAAGACATGTGAGCTCAGCTGTCACAACTTCAGCATGGGCTTTCCGTTTAAATAAGAATTGTGAACTTTTTAAATTTCATATACACTCCCTGGTCAGAAAAAAAAAAAGTCGACACAACAAGATTTCATTCAGCTGCCTTTAGCTCTGATTACAATGTGGTGGCCAGTTCGTGTGTTCCCTTTGGGTCGCTTTTAAATGAGAGCCAGTAGGGAATTAAAACCTGTGATAACCTGGTCGTTCAGCACATTCAGGTCGTCAGCTGACTTTATTTTATTGCCACATAACATTGCTGAGTCTAGACTTAACTAAAAGCAAGCGCAGATTGCCTCCAGTGCTTGTAAAATGGGCATTATGCATGATACGTACGTCGCTTCATGCCCTTCCCTTCTTATCCTGAAGCACCCGTCACTCTGGATTAGGGTCACCCTGAACCGCGTGACCTTTTTCCATTGATTCAGAGTCCAATCTTTATTCTCCCCAAAATACTGAAGCCTTTTTTTCCCCTTATTAGTGGTTTTCTTATGGACGCACAGCTGTTTAGTCCCAAATTTGTTTTTGTCGCCACTGTTTTGGACGGCAGGGTGTCATGAGCACGATTTAGATTACGCTCGTACTTGTCCGTCATCCTTCAAAATAGAGAAGACTTCTTGTAAAATCTGTATAGGTGACACGCGACCAAATATGTTAATTGTTTAAAGATCTTACGAAAATACAGAAGTAAATTAATACTATAGAAAATTTAAGCAGCAGAGCAGAATTGAGTAATTGAATATACATCAGTGTTCGTATGAACAGCAAAGAATCAACAGTGAGGCTCAGGTTTAAATGCTGCGGATGATTTTTTAAATTATTATTATGTTTTTTAAACTTCAGGTGATGAAACCGAGTCTGTGGGCGATGCTGATAATTAGTCATTTCCCGTTCTCTAGAATGCGGTAGTAAGTTTGTGTTTTCTGTAAGTGGATTAGGTTTTAAATGTAGAGGTGGGAGGGACAGCTTTCACTGGAATTGAAATTTTTTTTTTACTAATCTTTTTTTTTCCGCTTTTAATCAGTCTTTAAAATGCTAGAGCTTTACTTGTAGTTGTGATAAATGCAAATGATCTTGCATTTCAGGAAGCTGTGTCATTTTAGAAGTAAATACAGTGAGGTCCGAAAGTCATCTGGGATGTGGGATTAATGTATTCAACAGGAAATTCAAGAACAAAAAAAGCACATGTGCAATATTTATCTTATCTCTACTATTGAAGAATGTGTTGACACAACACATTTTATTGTATTTGATCTAATCTGGATCATCAGGTTATACACACACGTGTGGAGTCTGTCAGCTCGGGTGCAGACTTCATCATTAAAGCTGGACCTATTAGGCAACTTTTACTTTTTACTCATTTTTACACATTCAGATAAGTTTCCGCTGTGTGTGTGTGTGTGTGCAAGCAAAAAATGTGAGGAGGGAAAATTCCCTGCTTTTTACAACTTTTGTCTAAACAAGCAAATCAGAGTTTCTCAAGTAGCTCATTTACATAGACACTGAAACAGTGTTTATGGAGGAGGATTGAAAAAGTTTCAGCATTATCTGAGGAGTATTTCCGCTGGAGCATTAACACACACAGAAATCAAGGAGCTTTGAGACCTTTGCTAAGTTGTTAAAGAAATAGTTAAATATGGGGCCTTTAAAGCAAAACAGGACACTAAGAATACTCTGACATTTAGCTCAATTCATCTAAGATTCACCTCATTTGTTGCTGATTATGTAATTTCTAATGAGAACCTTTTTTTTTTTTTAACATAATGTCAAACAGAAATATCACTAATTCTCTCACAGACCTTTGAACCCCTGTTTGTGTGTGTGTGTTTGTATACAAATACATATAGTAGAACATGTCAAATTGTGACCATATGTGATTTTTTTTTGTCCAGGCTGCTAGACATGTATCTACAGTAGGACAAACATCCAAAATGTAAATGAAGAATTTGTGAAATTTAAAGCCGCTCGTCCGCGTGTGTAGAATCTGCGTCAGGTCTCTGGCTTGTTTTTAGTTTCGAAATGAGTTTTCCATTTGCATTATAAGGTTTTACAATGACTTAATAAAGTCTCAGGGCTGGCATTTGTGAAGGGGAATTAAACCGATATGATTGCACATTATTAAGCATAATTAAGTGTTCCATGCAGACCTGGCTTCATCTTGTTTTCCTCCTGAATTAGACTCCGGAGCTATTTTTCCAGTGGTGAATGTGCGACGAAAAGCATCAGTCTGACTCCCTTTTTGTTGTATTTGACAAAACACACCCTAAGAAACCGCTTGTGTGTGTCGAATATTTTATTGAGGTGCATTTACACACACATAGTCTTACAGATGCTTTGTGCGCTTTGTACATTAAGAATGTACGCCAGCACAAGAACTCTTCTTTGGACTCCTTGCCAAGGTTAGCCGCTTTTTTGCAGAATTAATTATTAAAAAGTGATGAGTTCCAAAAAAAAAAAAAGGAACGCAAATGAATGTAAGTTTTTTAGCGCAAATCAGCTGTGAATGTTGATTAAAGTGAGTTAATAAGTGGCATGGATAATAATAGGCTTTAAATCTTGAGGATTAAATCTTGCATGTTTGGTTGAGAACATTGCGTGGCAGAGTCCTTCGTACACAGTTCTGGTCACTGCTTAGATACAGATCACGCGAACAGAGCGCTCACCATGAGTGCAAACTGAATTTTTAAATTAATTTTGGAAAATCATTTTAGGTTTGCAGTTTGTTGTTTTAGATAATATTTTGATTGTTGACCTAAAGTCATGGTGAGATCTGATTCATTTCAACCCGTGTCTACGATGCTATTCGTGATTGCGGTCCCCTTTAAAGCTGAATTGCCATAAAAGGGTGAAATTGGTCATAATTGTAAATGCATGGCTATAAAGTGGCAGCAAACTCGGCACACTTTGGCCTTAACCTTTTTTTGGGATGGGGCGAGGGGGGGTTTCATTTACTTTATTGAATTCACTTCTACAATAAAGGGTTAACACTTTGTTATTTGAAGAAGTAATTGTTTTGTCTGAATATTAACTAAAAGTTGTGCAATAGGGCAAAAAATATCTCTGCTTTTTTTGAACAAACAACATGTAGTTTTGTGCTCTGCAGAAAAGTGATGAGATTTCTTTCTTTTTTTATTTATAATTAAAAAAAATTTATTCAAGAGATGTGGGGAGAATGTTGATTCAATTATGTATTGTGATTCATTCGTGTGTCACTAAAATCAAGTTTAATTTTAAAATTCTATTATTTAATTATATAAGGGGTGTTCAAGACAAATCAGGACTTTTCCCATCGTGCAGAACAACAGAACACAGTTATGAGAATAAAACTACCTTTATATTTCTATATAATTCCCTGCTACACTAATGCACTTATCAATGAAGTTTTGATCCACGATCGGTCCACCAGCCTCACCCCTGAAATGCTGGCTTCGCAGCAACTCATTTAATAACTCTTTCCTTTAATGGAAAAAAACAGCCTGGATTGAGCACCAAAGGAGTTCTGTTTTTGCAGGACGATGCACAACCTCATACTGTCCCCCTGCACCACTTGCACATTACAGAAACTCAGCTGGGAATTATTGGCACATCTCCCTCATAGTGCTAACCTTGCTCCAAGAGTTCCTAAAATAATTTTTTACTATTATAACTGTGCTCTGTTATTCTGCACAATCTCAAGTCCCGGTTTGATTTGAACACCCCTCGCATGTTTGCGTGTTTAAGGTGGCAAAGCATTGCCTTTCCTCTATAATCCTACAGGTGGCATGCTCTAAATTATTCACATTAGCAGACAGCACAACATCCCATGTGGTAGGAGCGAATTACTTAGAAAGAGAGATATGTGCTGCTTGGTTAAAAAAAAAAAGTAGCTTTTTTTCACTTCAAATTTTTTTTAAAAATATTTTACTTTTCTATAGTTTATACAGGTATTTTGTATAGTTGAAGTGCTGCCTTTGGTTTTTGAGTGGGAAAAATAATGTTATAAGGCAAGAACGACTTTTAATTACTCATGTTTTTAATCGGTTCAAGGCTTTAAAATTAAATCAGATTTTTATAAAATCACCATATGAATTGAATCAACACCAAGGTATCGGGGACCCTGGTGATTTCCATTCCTAGTAATTAATACGAACATGTTACGGAAATTCTATAATTGGTACAACAAGTGATGAAATCACAAACTTCTAGGTATGCTGTTGTTGGAAAATAATCAACAACAGGGTGTTATGCAGACTGACAGGTGTACGATTGTTGTTAACACCACAATGGGGATTATTTTGCAATAACATGCGATTTATACTTCTTATACCACAACAATTTATCAGCAAGACCATTTTCCTCATTAATGGTCAACACTTAATCTCCCATAGCACCTACACAGTGAAATTCCCAGTGTTGAAATAACACTCAAAATGTTAAATTAGCACCATACAGTGTTTAAATAGGTCCAGTTGGACTTAATACTGGGGATTTCATTGCTGACCAAGACATTAGAAAGCTCCTGAAGACTTGATTACAATGCACTGACACTGGAGAATCCTTCCATAAATGTTAAGTAAAAGAAACCTCAGGATTCTGATCAGGATTTCTTTATTTTCTTTGGTAATCCATTTAATACAAGTCTTATACAAGAGTATGCAGAGGTTCGAGCTTTTCTTATAAAGACTCACAGACTAAACTGCCCTAAACTTTCATGAACTACGGTCATATGCCATAAAAAATTATTAACACCTCCTGGCCAATCAGATTCAAGAATTGATTAGCACTGTGGTAAAATGTTAACTCCAACATCAAGGTCTTCATTGTATCTTGTTTTTGGCTTTTATAGTTAGCTACATAAGAAAACGATTAGCTTAATCCCAAACATTTCAGTCCGGACCCTGTTGTTCATTTATTTCCCCGTTGTTTTTTTCCCCTCTGAGTTGTCTTCGCCCTAAAAGGTTGCACGGTCCAAGTTTCTATGTAGGCAAACCATGAAAAACAGTATCGAATCCATGAATCATTAGATGAGTCAGTTCCAGAAGTCGCCATAAACCTCAGAGTTCTTGGCCGCAGCTGAAAGCAGGAAATCCAGGCTTCAATAACTTCCTTTCCCTGAGCAACCATCAACGGGAAGATGTACGTCTGTGCAACAAAGCCACTGGCTCACTTCATTTACTCAAACTGTTTATAATTTGTGGTCTGTATTCAAGCGCTGAGCATCCGGGGTTCGTTGGCACGATGTCCCCCCCAACAATAAATCCAGAGCAGACCTTTCAATGGTCGCCGCATTGTTATTGTGACCAGCCGAGTCCTAGAGCCTGGCTTGCGATTTGGGCGATGGAGGATCTCTCCCAGTATTAGTATGCATAGAGATGGTCTGAACTCTCGCCACGGTGTGGCTGTAGCTTTAGTAAACACCAACACTCTGATTCAACACCACTTCAAAAGATTATGCGCGCACACTCACACACACACACACACACACACA
>JAQQZT010000007.1:21533187-21554828 GCA_030068275.1 Clarias platycephalus | reverse complement strand
CACACACACACACACACACACACATGCAGAGCTTTGTCTGTTTATGTCTCTGGCAGCTCACTTACGGACAGTGTTCAAAAGTTCTGCAGGGGAAAGTAAAACTGGCTTTTTGTATAAGGCCTTTAAGATAGTTTTTGTGTTTTCATGAGAAGATTTATTTAGCGTTTTATTTAGTTAGACATGTTACCAAAGCTGTCAGTTACAAGTAGCAAGAAAACAAACAAATAAACAATAAAAAAAAACCTTAATTAGCAAGCTAGCAAACCTGCCTTCTTTTTTTTTCTGTCAAGATGTTACAGAAAAGTTATTTTAGCTTCGAACAAAATAATAGTTAGCTTAATCTTATCTTTCATTTGTTGTCATTGGTTTCTGTTAAACAATATTGTATATAACCAGCTTTTATCTAGTTTTCTATTTGTTTGCACATTAGCTTAAGCTTATGCTTATGTTTAGCTTAATCTTTGCTAAATTGCTATCAACATGGGTTTTGACAAGTCACACTGTATTAGTAATTGTCCTAATGTTAGCTAGCTTTCTAACCCAAATGACTCCAGTATTACATAATTTTATATTTAGTAATATAAAACTATATAGATTAGTATACTAACGTATAATAACATAAATATAAATTACTAATTCAAACAGCTATTGTTATTGACCAATATTTAGCACATTTTCAAAGTTTGGCTATTTTGGTAGCTTGCTAGTTCTACTTGTTACTGGTTTAGCTAGCTTGCTAGTGCCATTAATCAATATTTACCACTTTATGAAAATTAGGATATTGTAGGTAGCTTGCTAGTGATGCCATTTATTAGTTTACACAGTATAATTTTTAGCTTAATGTTAGTTAGCTTGCTAGTATCATTAATTACTATTTATCACCTATAAAATGTATGGTATTTTAAGGTAGCTTGCTGGCGCTTTACTAGCTTTACTACAGTAGCTTGCTAGTGTCACTGATTAATATTTAGGCCATTGTAAAAATTTGTCTATTTAGGAGCCTGTTAGCTGTTTGCTAGTGTACACAGTGTAATTGTTAGCTTAATTGCTAGAAGTTAGAAACTTGCTAGCACCTTTGTTTTCTGTTTTAGACAGTTTGTTACTGTCTGTTACTGTACTGAATGTTACTGTAAATAGCTCATTAGTGTTTTAGACTGCTGGTTTATACACTTTGCACAATAGTTATCCTATCCTTAGCAAGTTTTCTATAGTATCATTTTAATGGTTTACACAATATTTTAATTAACCTTACAGTTAGCTTGCTTGTTAATGATATTGATCGTAAAGGTTAAGCTAATTTTAGGTAGAACTGTTGTAGTAGACCATCAACTACTAATTTATAGAATACATTAGTTAGCCTAGGTTGCTAGTGATATTGGTTTCTGGGTTGCACAATATAGTAGTTAACTTGATTTTAGCGAGCTTGCCAATGAAATTGGTCACTAGCTTTAAAAATATAATAACTAGTCTATTATCTGATAGTTAGTGTTGGTTAGATGATGTCTGATGCTTGATGATGCCATTGGTGATTGGTTTACACAGTGTAATAGTTAACTAGTAGCCATGGTTAGTGGTTTGCATAAGATTAAGCAACTCGCTCGTGCTTAGCTTCAGGAAATAGGCACTTAGACTAAATCATGCTGTATTTTGAATATTTCGCTTTATTTGTGTATGAGAGGACTTTTATTATTGTGTTTTTTAATAAGCCATTTATAGAACAAACTAATATTTATTAAAATTTCTAACACAGTTCATCTTTTGTGTCTTTTCTAAAACACAAAATATAAAAGTGTATCGAAACATATAGAGGACATTTTTCAATGTTTTTTTACAAAAAAACACCTTTTCCGTATGATTAAGTTAATCGCACCTGACCTGACGTTAGATGTCACTATGATGTTTGCGTGGATCCCGCTCCCGCCACTGTTGAAGGATCCCCTAAACACAGGTGCACCACCATGTGATGCTTCTGCCACTAGTCCTCTTGTAGGAAGAAGTGACTCGCGGTAAATAGACGGAGGAACTTTACTGAGGCAGGGGGATTGGAAGCAGATATCTTTCTTGCTCTTACTTTCATAAATGTCCAAAGATCTCTTATCTCCTCTCATGCTTATTTACAGCTTTAATTTCCTGTGCCTTATAAGCGCCGCCTCGTCCATCCCGATGTGCCGTAACATGTCTGCGTAACACGAAAGAAATGCTGGAATGTCGCCTATTTCTGGAATGTTCTTCATTAAAAGCACGGTAAACCAGTTTGTTAATTCTGACCGCAGTTACACTAATTACAGCTAATCACCTGGTGTAAGTTTCAGCCCAGCCATCCAATGCCACCGTTTTAGTTATCTTGATTGCTGCATGCCACAATAAAAGACCCTTTCCGAGTAGCGGATCGAGCTCCACCATCCGCTCCAGCCCGTGAGCTGTAAATAGAGAGCGTCCCTGCGGCCCCGTGTGCAGCGGCGGTGTAATGGGCTGAACAGTGCGGCTGATTGTTGCACGTCGCAGGCAGGTGGAGAAAGCTGTTTTGACAGGCCCTGTAAATCAATCCAGCATCTCAGCCAACAGAAATTGATCCCAGAGTGGCCCGTAGTAGCAGCAGGGATTGGGTCTGAGGCTTGAGCTGGATGGCATCAGACGGATTCACTGCGTCCAGCTCTGTGGGTTTAAAGAGGTATGAAATAAACACTCCGGTGCTGCCAGGAGGAGGAGAAGCCCTGGCTGTCCACTCCACTGGACATTTGTTTTCTGATTTGAGCTTTACCAAGAGCACCGAGCTGTGTACAAAGCCAGGAGGAACATTCTTATCGATCAGTTGTAGGGTATCTAGATGAAAGTGGAAAAACTTTTATTGTGATAAATGGATCACCTTCACGTGTCATTTTCATACTAATGCTCATTTAAATATATGGTTGTTCTTAAATCACTGTGTGTTAGGGCTGTGATTTGGGTTGGAAAGTGTGTATAAAATGTAAAAAACCCCTAAATTTATTCTAGGCAAGTTATTACTCAGCCTGCTTTTTTTGTACATTAGTTGAATCACACTCACACACCCTACAGCGTTTGAGCTTTTCTGACACTTGTTTAAACATTTTAGTTTTCTTTTGTGTAGTTTCTTTTTCTTTTCTCACCCAATGATGATATAGAAATATTTAATATATCGGTTTGTTTTTCATTTTTTTGTGTTCAAATCAAAATAAATAAGTTTAATTTAACTGTTTTTAAAAATAGCTATAGATTAAATCAGATAAATCGGAAATTTGTCACCTTTTTGCTTTCCCCCTCCCCCTTTGAGTGCATGTGGAACACTTCAAGAAGCTTGGAGGAAGTACTGATAGCCTTCAGCCTGCCTGTTGAATTTGTACTTTTCATTTGAATTTTATTTGTACAAAAAAGCTCTGACTTTTAACCTGAAATAAAAAAAAAGTCCCGTGCCGTTTTGGAGAAAATATAATGAAGTTATTTAACAGTCCATGTTTTATTATATACATATAAAGAAAGTAAAAAAAACTAAACATTCTTTTGTAAGCTAGTTGTAGTTTTTTGGGGGGATCAGAAGCGTCTAGTGCTGCACAATTAATCGCACATTGTGATATGGACCTGTGCAATTATTTAATCACAAAAGGCTGCAATTTATTATTGGAAATTTGCCAAACATCCTCTTAATGAGATAATTTGTGTTGTTAGCCAAGACAAATATATTTGAATAAAAATTGTACATTTAATAGTTACGTACCACAGTTTAAATCACAATCTATGTCAAAATGATGGTAATGTGTGTTTTTTTTAATTTTTTATATAAAATCATGCAGGCCTAGAATTCTATTTGTGTATCATTAGTTCATTTGTTTGCTTGTTTTCCAGATTTCAGATTTTATGCACAAAAAATTAAAAAGCAGTTAAAGAGTGCTCAACTCAATAATTTATTTTTATCAAACACAAGTGGCATGACATGAAAGTCTTTACTAGTGCCGTATAGCAGTCATTTAAAAAAAAATTTCCCTGAAGAGCAGGAACGCTATTTAAGACAAACATGTAGCTCTTTGATGAAATACGGTTTAACAGCAGCTCTTTCTGGAGTTGCTTTTAGGGGCGGGGCTTAAAAAAAGAATGGAGGTAATGAAGAAAATTACAATTAGTGCATCTTTACAATAAATTGATAACCGATACAAAAAGTAAGCTGAATGAATAAAAAGGTTTATGGGTTCACTTTTTTTGCACCTTTTTTGCCGTCTTTATTTTTTGAGCAAATAGTAAATATGATTTTAAAAAGAGGAGACATTAAAGTAAATCATGTATAATCATAAACGGCTTAAGTAATTAAAGTGATAAATTTGACATGTTTTGTAATGATTTTTTTTGTTGTTTTAATTAAATGAATATTTTTATTAGAATGACATCAGTCACGTGCTGTAACTTTTATCATCAACTTGTACTTTACATTCTTCTGATTGTGGATGTGCTTTAATAATGACACACAGCATGTGGAATCTCAGATATTTACATCTCACTAACTATACATAACCTGTTACTACTTATTCTAAACCTGACGACTGCAAGACAGTTCGAGCGTTACGGTGGTAATTAACTAGCCACGGTGGTACATTTCTAAAATAAGGCTGTGTGCCTTGCATTTTGGTAATTACCAGGTAATTGCAGTTCTTCTCTTTGAGACCTTAACTACTACGGGTCATTACGGAGTTGGAGAAAGCCATTCGCGGAATGATCACTGCACCTTTCCGAGATAATCACACAAAAGGAGTCGACACAGAAAATTACATTTTCGGACCTCTCCTCTTTTATTTCATTACCCCGGCCTTGTGCGACGGCTGAAATTGGGTCTCTTAATTTAAGGAGCTGCATTCCAGCCCGGCCTCGAACGTAGCGCTTCTTGTAATCCGCTGATAAGTGTCATCTCCCATAATGCCGTGTCACAGCCACGGCTTGTCTCTCGCTGAGGCATTCACTTGTTGCCCACACCCTCCTCCTCCTCTTTATTGCGCTAATAAGACTATTTCCATGGAGCCCGAGTCAGCCGGAGAGGAGCGCACAATTATCTCTTGAGGTCGCGACAGTTTCCACAGGTGGCGTTCCTGCCTCATAGAAGCTGTGATCATTAGTGTTCGAACAGACCCTTTGCTTTTTGACAAGCTCGTGACCAAAGGCAAAGACGAGCTCGGGTCAGCAGGAGAGCCACTTACTGCGTGCTTTTGAATGGTGTTACTACGCTGTTGCCCGAGGCGCCCGAGTCCATGTTCAAACTCGAAGCATGAAGAGGTGCATTGTGAAGACTGTGTGATTCTGAGATTTTATAATTGGAGAGGCTGCGTCATTTGGTGCACACCAGCAGCTCTGTTGTCATCCATTCTGTTCCCTATTCCGAATTAAAGATCAGCACACGGTGCCGAGGATTGAGAACGTTTGAAAGAGCTTGTTTACATATGCTATTCTCATTAGGGTGCGTCTAATCCCTAAAATATCATGTACACCAGAAGTCGAAAGAGCTAGCTAGCTTCAACCAGTCCGCCGCTCTATGCTAGTTTGATTACGAAAAGATGGAGCAGGTTTACCTCTGATGGTGACAATGCTCTGATACCGGAGACTCCTTTCCAAAAAAAATGCAAAACATCCTCCTGCGGAAACCCAAAACAGTTACACGTGCGCAGGTTGTTCCACAGACACGCGGACATAATAAAGCAAACACTAGGGCTGCTCGCTTATAGAAAAATTCACCTGACCAATCAGAATCGAGACTGAATGCGGTGTACCACTATATGTATTGCGGAACCTATTTACAGGATTTATCTCCCTAAAAGTGCCATTTATCCCGTTTCAGAATCCATCACTGTCGTTCGGCTCCTGTGCTCTTCAGCAAGCTTTTGTGCGACGCTTTGTGTTTAAATGATGAGATGGATATAATGATGCCATACAGACGTATGCCTTAAATGAATGAGCAAGTAAATAGGGCTCTTTTTTTCCCACAGGGCAGACTTTTTGATATGATTCTAATGAATGCACCGCAGCGCACGGCCGTCCACTCCGGCGCTCTAAAGGACCTGCGTACCTAAGAGCAAAGCAGACGCCAGTACACAAAAGAGACGCACTAGCAGAAATATTCCATTCAAATGCAAACAGCCTCTCAAAAGAGGAGCCTTTCAAAGGACGCATTAATTGAGTTTTCTATCATATTGTGAATTATCATATCGAGTACAGCGAGCTTTACTCAGCACCGTCATGGTTCTGATCTTTAACCACGTGCTTTGTTTAAAGAGAAGTATTCAAGTTGGGAGCTTCATGTTCTACAGGAGAGTATAGTCACATGCTTCTCATTTCCAGCCCTTCATGGTGAAGACGTTGGTCTTCACTTTCCACCAGACTGACCGTAAGCTGCAGGGAGTTTTTTTTTTTTCTTCTTTTTTTTTTTAATGCTCTGCTTGATCTTGTCCAGATTGAGTCTTGAATATTGGTCAATTTCTTTTCCCTTAAGAGTTTTCTGTGGCGGTCTTTGTTCTTGCTTGCACGCTAGGTTTCCATCCAAATGGTTGGCTAATTTAAAGCAAGCAAACCGAAAACGTTTGCCAATTGCCATGTTTCCACCGGTTACGCTCTATAAACTCTTGGAAGGAGAGAAATTATGAGGAACATGCAATCAGTGGAGACCAGTGTTGGGTGTAACGCACTAGAGTACTCGGATTACTTTTTTGATGTAAAGAGTACTCTAACGCGTTAGGTCCGCCATTTAAGTACTCAGATATTTAGTTATTTTTTCAAAAATGTAATCTGTTATTCAGACAATTTATGTAATCCGTGAGCCAGACAGCAGTCATTCCCAATCCATTAGTGTGTGTGTGCGTGTGTGTGTGAGAAAGTCGTCCTCCAAGCCCCGCCCTGATAACCCTCCCCCCCCTCTGTTACTCCTGCTGTTATACCCCGATCTCACCTATGCAGTTTGACTATGAGCGGACCGACGCACGGAAAGATGGAAACCTAACCACAGCGCCAAAACTCGCGGTGAATCATGATGAACCGTACTTACTGCCTTCACGGAGTGATGATGGTGGAATAATTATAAAGGTCTTGATTTAAACAACATGCATGAGGAATCACAAAAGAGGGTTCACATTCCCACAATGGAAACTAGTCGAACTAGTTACTTTTATCAGAAAGTAATGCTGTAATGTAACTGATTACTTTTTGAAGACAGTAATTTTGTAATGTTATATAGTTACTTTAAAAAGTAACGTACCCCAACACTGGTGGACACCCAGGCAAAGTGTCAGGAAGAGACTGAACACCTGAGAATAAAAGAATAATAAAACAAGAAACACTTTTTTACTACATCTGAAATATTATACTTAGTAAAGAATAATTCATTGAGGGCACAAGTTTGAATCCACAATCATTTTTTTCCAACAATTTCTTTTTTAAAGAATATATGAGAGGCGTTCAAGTCAAACCGGGACTTTCGATTGTGCAGAATAACAGAACACAGTTAGGTTAAAACTCCCTTTTTTCTCTATATAATCCCCTGTTACACTGATGCACTTACCCCAGCATTTCACGAGGGCTTGAATACAATCCAGGTAGAGCGTTTTCTCAGTACGCCATGATCAGGCTGCCTGCTTTACGTTTGAAACCCTGGCCTCCCAGGAACATCTCTAATGGCCCAAACCTAACCAAAGTGGAAATGGCTTGGAGATTGGAGGTCAGGACTGTATGAAGGATGTCGCATGTGGTGAATGGTTGTGTGTACAGTTCCCACAGACAAATATATTTCTTTCACGACAGATTATCTGTGGATTTTCACAGATCAGGCATTCCACTCACTGAACGTTCTCGGGAACGACAGCCTTATAGCCTTCTTTAAAACATTTTCACCATTCAAATGTTTTACTCCGGCTAAGAGTCTCATCATTGCACTTCTGTTACTGCTTCTGTAAATGTCATTCGTTTCCCTGCTTTCATTCACAAATCCCGGTTTGACTTGAACACCTTTGTAGTGGCCTATTGTGTTTGTTTTTTTGTTACTGACATTCCTTCATGATTGCACAAAATCTTCAGCAGTATAATGAAAATATTATTTCTTGTTCCTGCCCCATGTAGTTTTTTATTCTGCCTGAACCCCTCACTCATGTTGCTTCTAGTTTCTAGTGTTTAGTTTAAAAGAGAACGTGTACTAGCAGTATATTGCTTCTAAAGATAACTAGTTAAGACAGGGGTTTAACATGGAACTTGGACTACAAGGCAGGGTTCATCATGGATGGGGTGTTAAATCCATTTAGGGGCACAAGTGCACACACACACACACACACACACACACACACACACACACACACACACACACACACACACACACACACACACACTCACACTCACCCAGTCATACACTGGAAGCCTACGCAACATGTATTTGGATTGTTGGAGGAAACCCGAGTACCCAGTGGAAACCCAGGAACATACAAACTCCACGCACACGGAGTGAAAATTCAAACTCCCAACCCCACCATGCCACCTAATCCATGGTTATCAATAAATGGAAACAAATTTCTGTTAGATTGAGAACTTATTCTAAGAACAAAGAGCACCACAGGATTGTAGAAATTGAGGATACGTTCATGTCGCTTGCTCGGAATTGGTGTCATACCTAATTTGCATAGGATTAAGTTTAAACGGCGCTCATCGCGCTGTTGTATTGCCACTTGACGTGTACGAGTGAGGGCGCACAAACTTTTGCACCTCACTCAGATTTGTAAAGTGCACCTTTTTTCCCCCTCCAAAATATTAGATTCTCCCCAAACAGACATTAAGTGGGACCATGTTAAAGCGTAGATATGCGGCAGCTCCATTCCTTTTACATAAAAGTGAAAAGAAAATGGAAATCCCATTTCTGTCTCTTGTTTTGGTCGGACTCATCAGCGTCTTATCAGCCGAGCAGAACCGATAGCAGAAACACCGTCACAGACTCGTAGCCAGTTAAGCTCGGCTTGGCTGTTTTTTTTTTTTTTTTTAAGCATTCAAATCCCCAGTCCTGGAACTGTTGGCGTGTGTGTGTGTGTGTGAGTGAGTGTGTGTGTGTGTGCGCATAGCAGTGAGTTGTGAAAGAGGCGTGTTGGGGCACATCCTGGCCACAGCATGCACAGAACATTATCAGAGAGGGAGTTAGCCTCGGGAGAAGCCAAGCACCTCCAACACACACATACACACACACACACACACATACGCATTCACGTCAGAGTGCTCTGAAGGTGGAGTTCTTATAAGCATGTGGTTAGTTATCTGGTATCTGTGATTTACCAAGAAAGGGATAATTAAAAGCAGGAAACCGTTTAACCCTTTATCAACTCGACTGATCGAAACCAGTCCTTCTATATATATTTAAAAAAAAAAATGTAAGTCTACACTCACTGGCCACTTTATTAGGAACACCCGTACTCCTGCTCATTGGTGCAAGCAATTCAGTCACGCAGGTGCACACGCACAGCGCACCAATCCAACAACTTCAGTAAATGTAAATGTACGTGAATGAGAAATGATCTGATCGCGACAGCGGATGGTTGAGTATTTCAGAAATGCCGATCTCCAGAGGCTCAAAAAACCAGAACCACTTTTCCAGACTGGTACGAGCTCACAGGACGGTCTGAGTTCCTCAAACAACCACCGTTCGCAACCTTAGTGAGCAGAAAAGCATCTCCAAACACTTTGAAACTGCGCAGCTGAAGACTGGAAAAAATGTCACCTGGAACATGACCCAGGTTAACTCTGCCCTTTAAAAAAAGCATCAGGCACAGTGTGTTGGAGTGCAGGTTCCCCCGGGCATGGTGCCTAGGAGAGGTGAGTGGGAAGTATTAATACAGTTTACAGTACACCGCACACACACACACACCTCACGGAACAGAACAAAGCCTGTGATAAAAACCCTTTTCAGTGTAACACAGTGCGTCACTTTTGAGTGATGGTGGTTAAGGCTTGTTTTCCAGGAATACATTTCGCTTCATTAATCGTGTTTAAATGTCGGCAGCAAATTGCATTTAATCTGAAAGGAGATATTTTCTGTCTTTTATTTATATATTTATACATTAAGCAGGATAATGCAGTTTATCCGGACTATGCACAGCTATGTATTATTATCGTATTATTATAATATTTGTTATTTTCCCCTAATTGCTAATTGAGATTTTAGGGTCCTATTTATGGCCTTCGCGTTTGTGTGTTCAGTTCAAATTATGGTATTAAGCGAAGGAGGTGAATTCAGGCAGAACGCGCAGAACACGTCGGCCGTAGAGGAGGAGTACGCGGACAAGCTACTTCTCTTTTAGATTAGACAGTAACCACATTTTCCACATGTTCATAGGTTCAACGGTGATTAAAGGGAGCAATCGTGGAAAATATATTTTACAGGATTTTGGACAGGTTTTCTGTTTTCCATTCTAATCAGCGTTTCAGCGTTACGGCAGTTTGATCGGTTGTGATGATCGGATGGAAGTAGGGAAGGAAAAAACACTTGAAACAAGCCGGATTAAACTCACCAACACTCATTATGTTGCATGTTGTTCTGATAATCTGAGATCTGCTGAGTACCTTAACACACATAGGAGGTAAACAAAAATACAAAAGGGACATAGAAAGAGAAAAAAAAACAGCCTTTTTTTTCTGTACAGGCACGTGATTACTGTGGCGTCAGTTACAACAAAGGACGACATCGGGCTGCTGTGGATTTTCATGGTTCGTTACGTTCAAGGTGTATTTCGGAGCCTAAAGGATTAGTAGCACAGATAAAAGAATAACGTAGCAATTGATAGCCTCTGTTCTGCTGATCAGATGATTTCTTATGCAGTACGTTGTTGTGGTTGACTTCATAACTTGTTCTTAAGAGAAGCAAGCATGTGAAAAACAGATGATAAGGATATTAATTAGCAGAAGTTTGATTTGTTGTCATTATGTGATACAAATATTTGATTCCTCCTGGTTTTGGTGTCTTTTGCTAGCGTTAGTATTCCCTCATTTAGTGCTGCTGTTGCAAACGAGACAATGCTATGGAATAGGCTGCGCTTTACACTTTAACTCATACTGACGTTTCAAGCTTTCCAATTAATAGCTAACGACGAAGTGTTCCAGGGTTAAATGGAAAGCTAGTGCGCTATGCCAGGTGGACATTCCCTTGTTCCGCACACCGAGTAGTGCCCTTGTTCAGGGGATAAAGAGTGATTTGTGAATTGCGTTAGAAGATAGTTAGTGTGGTTCAGAGGCAAGTCGGAACGACTTAGAAGAGATTACCGAGGCAAAGTGTTGTCTAAGACGTTTAAGACCTAACATTATCAGATGTGTGTTCTTGCCGAAAGTGCTTCTGTGACTGTGTTTGAATGTGGGTTGTGGTGCTGGGATCTGGAAGTGTGACATCCCTTTTGCTGTTTTGAAGTCGGTAGGATCATGGGGGACAAGTGGAGGACGTGCACAAAAGGTCTTTATCCGGTTCTCTCAGCTTTGTTCATTTGATTGTAAATTTAGTTTTTTTTTTTTATGATTTAAAAAGAAATATTGCAAATGTATTAGCAAGCTGATGTGAGGTTACGAAATCCCACCTTTATGGATTGTGATTGCTGACAGGAATCTGTTCTTGTCTATGATTGGTTAGAGTCCAAGATGTCGTGACCTAAAAAGTTTTAAGTGCAGTTTAGCACAATATTGTCCGTCTAAACCACAGATCATCAAAACAAGTGGTTTTAAATGAGGTTTCCCTAGTGTTTGTGACGTATTTCCCGTCTGTCTTCCGGCTAATCCAGCCATTTATTCTAGTCTGTTTCTCGTCTCATCCGTGATTGGTTGGATCCTCGATGCTTGTAAAATGTACGCCAATCCTAGAGCATGAAGGCAGGACTTGATTAAACTTTTTTTTTGTACAGTTTAGCATGATTTAACTATCGTCAGACCATGCATATTTATTAATGAGTGAATCTCATGGTTAGTGAACGTCTGAATATTTTGTGGTTTTTAAGTAAGGTTGTAGCTCATGATAAGGATTATTTTGCTACCGCAACAGCTTTTATAGAAGTCTAAGAATGAGATGAAAGTACAAGTGTCTCTCTCTCTCTCTCTCTCTCTCTCTCTCTCCATAATTTTTTTTTCTTGAAAGGTCTACATTTTTTTTCTTTCTTCTACATATTCTTCCCCTCCCATGTCCCTCAGGGTCTACATAAAGATCTGCCAGAGTTTCTCTTTGGTAACATTTTTTTCCCCCCAAAATGTTCATTTCCATTCCCAAAGAATGAAACGAGTGACATGGGATGTTTTTCATTTTTAAAAATGTATTTCTTTATTTAAATTTAAAGCAACATCTAACAGCAGTTTCTAACAAACTTCTAGTGAGAGAAAAATACAAGAGGTAGGTAAGAACTGTTTACAGATAATAAAATAAGTAATAACAGGAATTATAATACCTATAAACAGGTAATCATGTGTCACTGTTTACGAAATAAAAAGTGCAGTAATTCCTCAGATGGAGCAGCGGTCTGGGTGAATTTGTTGCCGGTAAAGTTTGTTTTTGCAAACGGAATTGCTGGATCGCACCGGAAGGAATGTTGGGACGAGTCTGTCCTCATGGTACCTTCTTCGTGGAATGCCGCGGATATTTTAAGGCGTCTGCGATAATGACGAGATAAACATCGTGATCTGGCATGTAGCCGGTAATTGCCGCATACTTGGTGCATTTCCATCCAATTCTGCAACAACACATCACATGTCTCCGTCAGTCTGAAATCATATTCGCCGATGAATTAGACCTACAGGATTGTCATCTCACTTGTCCCTGGAAGGATATCGGTGTCGCCTGTTTGTCTGACACTCGGAGCGGAGAGTAAACACAGTATATTGTTCCTCCCATCTGTCATCAACGCTTCGACAAGCGGAATGGAGCCTGGCTTTATCTGGTGCCATATTGAACAAATCACAAGTCTTTCACATTAGATATTCAGTCCAGATTCCGTTCGTCTGGTCAGTAATTATAACATTCCTGTGTCTGTCTGTTAATCTGAAACAAAACAGATGTATCGGAATGACTCTTAACGATTATTTCATTGAAATAAATAGCCGGTGTACCGGGACAGCGCAGGCCCTCAAAGCGCGTAATGGTTTCTTCTCACAAAACAGACAAGTGGATCCGGTAAACGTGTACCTCGAGTTCGCCTCTATTTAGAGCGGACGTGTGAGAGTTCACAGCTTTGTGCTGAATAGTTCAGGATTCAGTCATAATTAGATATAGGATCAGCACTTAAAGGCAAACTGAGGTCAGACAACCCGAATGCACTTTCACACCTATTTATTTATTTATTTTTTTAAACCAGAGTTTGAATCGAATCACTTTGTGATTAAATCGATATTTTGCAACGGAATCGATCCGATTTATTGAATCAACGTGTCAGGTTTCGATCGAGGACTGATTCTCACTTTAAAAATTATTTATGTAAAGTTACTAGGGCTGTACGATTTGATTTAAAAAATCACATCACAGTTATTTTTACACTTTTTCACATTCTGGCAGCGATATGTTAGTATCAGATGTATTTATCCAGCCTAAGAACAAATGACGGAATAAATGATCTCATTAAAAGCATGTCAATATTTATCCAGCATACATTTCTCCATAAATTCCTGACTATACCTGTAATAAATCGCAGGCTTCTGTGATTGGATAATTCTACGGATCACGGTTTCACAAGTCTTAAAAATATACCTTAGTTTTTGCAACAAAATACAAATCGCTTCACAGAACCTGCAGAGTAATCTTGGTTTGCATTAAGATTATGGCTAGTTCTTCTTTTGAGTTTATAAGATGTTGGTACATTATCGCCACCTACTGGACTGGAGTGCGGAGCAGAAAAAAAAATATCGCTTTGTACACAGTCAACAACTCGGGCTACACAGCATTTTAGAGGCATTTATTAGATGCTTTTAGTTGGTCCACATCCTAGCGTGATACTCATCTGCCTAAACTGACCACACCACCACTAAAAACAGCCCAAGCTTTGCCTTCGACATTACGTGCATATGTAAAAGCATACCTAGCTGCATTTCGTCCCAAGGTGTATGTGTATAAAAACAATCGAATTAGTAATTGTTTTCTGCATCCTCGATGCTCCGAGTAGCTCTGTAATCCAGAGGAAAGGAAAATATGAAACAGCAGCCCATATTAGATCAGGCCTAAATCATGCTCAGGTTTTATGCATGATAACGTAATACAATCATGAAGAGCACTTGAACGCGGAAGAAAGTTCCCGAGGGCCACGTTGCGTATGAGATTGTGGCAGAGGTAAATCGGTTAAGATGATTTATCGAGGCGTAAATGACCACAGAGGGACTAAAGCCATGTCCCATAATTAGGCTGTTTTTAGACTATTGATTTCTGCCCGGAATGTTCTTTAACGCTTGTTCCTGTTGATTGATGTGGCCTTAAAGCCTTCTCTAAGAATGGCGTGAAAAGCCTGGAGTCAATGCTGAACCTATATATCCAAATTACTTGCCCAGTGCCTTGTAGAAAGAAAGCATTTTGTAATTTTCTGTCTTGCGCGTACCGTATATTGCTTGTCTATTGTAATAATATGTCGTGCTGAATACCACTGACTTGTGAATAGATGTGCTATATGAGCTCAAAAGCGAAAAACATAACAAAGCAGTATTTTATTATTTTTTTTGAAGAGATCAAAATATTCTATACTTTTCTTTTCTCTGTAATGGCTTCTGCTTGCGAGTCATTGACGTGCCTGGTTGTAAAAGCTGTTCATTTCGCAGACAAATGATCAGCCTGCATAAAAATCAGCTGGGTTCAGTCTTCACACTAACATTTTTGTCATGTAGATGTTTACTTGGTGTGGGATGGGGTGTGGTTTGGGCAGGGTGGGGGTGGGAGTGTGGAATACATAATAAACCCTTGAAAACTCCCATGACCTGTTCGCTTGTCCAGGCTTGCAGACCTCATTCTCGAAACTGCAGTTCTCCTTGTTTTTTTTTGTTTTTTCCGTTTTCCGCCTTATTAATTTCACTGTAGCTGCTGAATAATTCATGGTAGTTCCTGACTAATAAACTTTATGTTGAATAACTAAATAATACGCTGGGACCGAGGAAAGTGCACATCTGTCAGTCAAAATGCATTTGAAATATTTAGATATTAAAAATTAATACTAATATGTAAGAATATAATACGTATTTTTTTTTATAACAAAAATTTATTTAAAAACTTATTTTATAATATAGCATATTTTAATATAATTTTAAACATAATTTTTTATAAATTTTGGTTATATAAAAAAATGATGTTTAAAATTATATAAAAATATGTTAAGTGAAATGACTCAATTTAATATCATTTTCAATATCTAAATAGTTTTAGCTTTTTAATATAAAAAAAATAAAATAATATATATATATATATATATATATATATATAGTATTGATATAAACTTGTGATTTGAATTAAAGTACAAAGTATAATTATGACACCTTCTGACCAATCAGATGGGAGAAATCAACATGCTAATAAACTGATTGTTCTATACCTCGAGTCAGGTTCAGATGTGAAGTTGTTCAACATGTCGCTAAGGTGGTACGCGGTGGTATTTGGTTCCTTATGTGATGTTGGGGGTAACCACCTGTGGAAGTGGGAAATCTGGTTCTCTTCATTCCTCTCGGAAGCATATAATACACACACACACAAAAAAAACAAAACCTGACTGTAATGTCACAGTTGTCCTACAGGGAAAAGCTTAGCAGACGATACAGACATGCCCAGACACTGCATTTTTGAAAGTAGGCCTCTCGAGTAAGATTTACCAAGCGTTGTTGTTTCTTTTCCAAAATGGGACTTTTTATATGGAAGTAAACAGGTCTGTCCAGGCCGGGGTCTGCTCGGGATGGTTACACACGTTCGCAATATGATTGACCGGCGGCCACAACATGCTCGTCGCAGTGCTGGAAGTGATTATGAGTGTAGTTCATTATGCAGGCAGGGTGGGGGGAGTGTGAAGCGGGGCCAAAAAGAAAAGGCCTGAACCATTTAGTGGTCAGAACGGGATAGGCTTTCCCCCCTCTCATCAGTCTGTGAGTCAGTTCTGCAGCGTCAGCATTCAGCACACAAAAACGGAATTCAGGAAAAGCTCTCTCTCTCTCTCTCTCTCTCTCTCCAGGTTGCCCATCCTCCCCCTCGCTTTTTTTCCCCCTCCCTCAACAGCTTGCTCCCTTCCCCCCCTCATGAACTGACATTCTAGAAGAAACATATGCTGCTAGTCCCACAACAGCTTGTGTCGCCTGAACGGGAGCAAGCCGAGGGAGGAAAGGCTCGTCTGGAGGATGGGATGGGGGCGGGGGCCGGACGGGACCGCGACAACATCCAAAAGTCCTCACGATTTTGACACATTTGGCTTCTCGGTGGTTTGTGTGCCTGTATAAACTATAAAATCTTCAGCATGCAAATGAACTCACTTTGGCAAGTCGCATAAGTGATAGTGTTCTTCGACTTTGGCGCTGTGCTTTAAGCCTGTCAGAAGGCCTTGCCTTCAACCAAATCAGAACAAGAAAACCAGGTTCTACTCGGCTAGATTGAGATTTTTGCTAAAGAAAAAAAAATTTCCCTCGATATTGCTTTGGATGTTTTTGCGAGCAGCCGTGTTGTGCTTCACACAAGCGGCGGACATGATTTCCGTCCAGATTTAAGGGGCGGTTTGAGGGGACGGACAGCTGGGCTGAAATTGGCTCGCCTGTAAAGGCCTTTTAGAGAGGAAAGTCCGCTGCTTTACAGGAGATGCCAGGTGGTTTTGGCCGAGTGTTTTAAAGTTATATGTCTGCTTCCTCCTCGTTCGACCGAGCTCATTTCTCAAGGCAATTGGATCCTTCTAGACGTCCAGTGACAGTACATCTGAAAAAAAACGCAATGTGATCTTAGTATCTGGGGAAATTTGGAAGTTATTTTTGCTGGGTTTGCTATATGGGGCAGATAATATAAAACATTTACATTCTTGAGTTTAGCAAAATAGCAGTTTTGCTGAAGTATTGTTTATTTTTGTTTTTTTTTGCGCAGTGCTTGATTGTATATGTATGTTGGTCTTACATTGTTGGCTTAAAGGAACCATTTTTAGCATGTGTCGCAATTCGCAGAATAGCTTAGTGATCTCAAGCTTGCCCTGGAGTCCTGACGTGTTTGAGTAGGTAGGGTTTAGCCAGTGCTAAATATATAACATGCCATACTATGAATTTATTTGTTACGTATATAAAAACATTTATACATTATATATAAATACATTAGAGTCATTACACAAAATGGTTTCTATCATGCTGTGGCCACACCGTCCATTTACTTTCATGTGCTTCCCTTAAAAACTCTTACTCCCAAATGGGACATTGTTTGACTGAGGGGTGCAAGAGCTGGCAAAAATACTGCCTACAAAAATAGGCTTTTCACAAATAAGACAATGGGGTAACGGTGGTATTTTCAAGTGTCACCATTGAACGGTTTCCTGTCCTGAAGGACCAGGTGCTTTTCCTACTGAGACACCTGGTCCAACTCAATTGAGGATGCTTCATCTACAATTATTCATCTCATACTACTATTACGTGAATATTATGTATATTGAATTTCGCTGTTTATAGCACAACAAGACAGATGGCTTTGTGATTTGCAGTTTTTTGGGTAACATGACAAGCTGTGCATTTTTTTGGCTTATTAACTTCATGAAAGAGAGAAAAAATGCTGGTAAGGAGAAAAATATTTATAATTGTTAAACCTACTTTTGTTGTAAGAAAAAAACTATTGGCTAACTGCTGTGGCGTAAAAGTCAACATGTCAAACGGACCTGCTGTCATTGGGCTATGTTTAAGGATTGCACACAGCGATCTCTGACCACCATTTTGGTTTTTCTTTTCCATCAGGTCTCACCCTAGTGTGCTCCAGGCTTCGGCTTGGAGGTCCCGACCGCCAAAATGGATCCCAGCAGCTGGAGCGGCAGTGAAAGTCCTGCCGAGGACATGGAGAGGATGAGCGACTCTGCCGAGAAGCCCATGGACAATGACGCTGAGGGCGTATGGAGTCCTGACATCGAGCAGAGCTTCCAGGAGGCGCTTGCTATATACCCACCTTGTGGCCGTCGCAAGATCATCCTCTCTGATGAAGGCAAGATGTATGGTAAGACATCTGATTCTGTTTGTTAATGCAAAACGTGTACAAGTTTGCTAAGGAGGTATTGGGCAGCATATTGGTTAGCGCGGTCGCCTCGGACCTCCAGAGTTGGGGGTTTAAATCCCACCTCCGGTTTGCATGGTCTTCCAGTGCTTGGTGGGTTTCCTTTGGGTACTTCTGTTTCTTTCAAAGACATGTGGTATAGGCTGAGTGGCATTTAGAGAATTGGTTATGATTGTCTGTTCTTGTGTTTTAAGATGAGTTGGCACCTCAACCAGAGTGTGGTGGGCCCCAGCACCCAATACTTGGCTCCAAGCACCCACCACTCCAAGCTATCCACTATTGCCTAGTTTTAAAATGACTTAACTTCCAAATTACAGTTTGAAACCAAAATTATTATGATGTTGCAGTCAATAACTAATGAACGATTCCACACTAGAGATATCACAGGCCACCGGACAGGTCCTTTGAAATTTTTCAAAATTAAATTAGTCCAGTGGAGTTGATGTGACATGAACCCACCAGGTGACCTCCACACTGCTGTGTTCATGATTAATCCAGGAGCAACGGTTAGGCTACGAAGAGGGAACAATAAGTGGACGATGACTATGAGAATAATCCGATCTGCCCCCTAAAGACCTCGGCGTAGAACAGAAGAATCTCGGGATGAGTGGTGGACTCGTAAAAGGTCCGACTTAGCCTTGGTTTAAATAGAGCTCAGACGCGATTTGTTAAATGGGTAATGTTCACAGCTATTGGAGGAAGAAAGAGACTAATCGTCAGTCAGTAAATGAATGTGTTAGTCCGTCTGGCCTCTGCGGACCTCAGCAGTAGTATTTATTTGCTGGCTGTTGTGGAGAGCTCGGAGTCTATAAGTAAGGCAGCATGACCTATTAGTCAGGAGCAGATGGCACCACGGCTGCCACCAGCTGTGCCCCCCATGCACACACAAACCCTCATCCACTCCCCACCCCCCTTTTCCCAAAAACCCTGGCTGGGTGATGTCATGGAAAGAGGGCATATTTTCTTGCGTAGTCTCTCGCTGCCTGTCAGTGTCAAGTGAAAGCTGAAGGCCCTCGGGGGGGGCGTCCTTTGCAGCTGTCATGTGACCTCTCCGGCCAAATGAAATGTAATGTTTAGGAGTCACAGCGTTGGCTCTCAGCTGCCGCTACAAAGAGGTTTTCACTGCATACACTCATACGTACACACACACTCGCACTGCAGCCCCTCCTCCTTCTCCTTGTACACCAGGAGAGCCAGAGAAACTCACTCACACTCTCTCCCTCTGCCTCGGATTAAACCGTGACAAATGGCTTGGCCTGGCGAGTTTTAAATGATTAACGGCCAGTACAAGAGCCTACGGTGCTCACTGATTTAGAGAAAGCAAAAGATGTTTAACATAAAGAAATAGATAAATAAATGAATTTTGACATAAATGACATTTCTGTTCCACACACAAATAGACATAAAGTATCTATATATTATAGAAAAATGTTATAGAGAATATCGGGTAAAGAGCAAATATACAAAAATAACATTAAATAAATAAATAAAAAATCATTGTATAACCTACTGTCTAATTATAAAAAATTTAAATTCAAAACATGAAATAAATAAATTGCAATTATATTATATTTTAATAAATGAATTCTCTTATATGTGTATAGTTATTGTACAAGTAAGAATATCCAGGTATTGGAAATATTTCAGAGACTTGTTTTCATTAAGAAATATTAACTGTAATAAATTAAGAAGTAATGAGCTCTTTAGTCTTAAGTTGTCAAAGTGCTATTTTAAGTGCGTCTGTGTTTGTGAAGGTTGTGTGTCGGTCTTGATTCACTATGACCCGTTAGGCTGTGCAAGGATTGAGTAGAGGTCAGCTGGGCCAGATGTTCAGAGTGTCTGGTTGCAATGTGCACTCAACGGCCTTTCGCTTCCTCCCACCTTCCTCGTGATAGACGTTCAAACTGACCAGGAAACCGCCAGGCTGGTGTGAATAGAGAGTAAAGCAGTCATCTCATTTACACAGTGCATGCAGGGAAAAAGAGTGAGCGGTAAGTAGAGGTGTGAGTGTAGATATAGGGTTGGAGGGTGGGTCTGAAAACCAGAGTGTGGGCGTGTTTTTCCCCCCTGTTTCCCGGCACTGTGCCATTCTTTCACTGCCGAAACTAGTTTGGCGGGAAAGACGGCGAGCTGAAGGCGGCAGATTGCGGCTCGGCGCTCTTTGTAGGGGCCGGGCTCGTCTTTCAGCCATGCAGCTGTCGCAGGGCTCCTAGTGCCAAAACCAGCGCACCGTGAACTGTGACCCATGCACTCGCTCAAGCATTAACAAGGGCCGTTACAACTGTCAAAACAAGCAGGGCCGTCTGTCAGCAGGGGGGGCAGCAAATTAAAAAACAGGAATTTGTTAATATTTTGTGTGTGATAATGACAATATGAGTCGTGAATGTCTGTGTCATTTTTACAAATCAGAGCCGCTTCTTTAACTGTTGCGCTATATATTTAAATAGCTTGTGGGTTTAGACTTTTCTGCCTCGTTCTCTAATATCCTAAAATTCGATATTAAATGTAGGATGTTTTTACAAAAATGGATCAGGGAACTCCTGGCTAGACTTCACAGAATCTTGGAAAGCTTCAGACTCTGCTTTCTAAAATAAATGTATTTTGTTAACATTTTATGTTTTAAAATGTAGAAATTCTTTTATTTATTCCATTTAAATGAATTTTAAAAAATCTTATTATTTCTGATTAGTTCTCAATCAACAGGTAGTCCTGATACTACTGAGGCTAAGTGCTTCTGCAACCCAAACTTAAGTTAACAAGCTAAGCTAGTTAAGCTAGTTGACAGACTGGCTCCTCTCAGTTAGCTAATTCTGCTAAATTTTATTTATTTTATTTCATTTGATTATAAAACAATTTTTGTAGTTTTTGGCATTTGAGAAATCCTCACAGCACAGGTTGGAGGATGTTGTGATATCCAGTAGTCTTCAGCCGCAGCGTTTGTGTGCTTAACTACTTGTAGCTTATTGTGAAATGATTAGCATGTTATACTAGCCTCCTCTCAGGTCTGTTAAAGATGGATTATAAAAAATGGTGGTGGTGGTGTGTGACATTTGGTTTAATTTGGTCACTAAGCTATGGTTAGAGAATGTTGTGATATCCAGAAGCCCTCAGCTGAAGCGTTTGTGTGCTAGATTATTTTTAAGCTATCTGTGAAGTGATTTATTATAACAGCAGATTGTTGTTCAATACATAACTGATAATATAATGATGAAAATGGAGGACTTAAAAATGCTGAAAAACCACTTGGCTTGTACAGTCAAAGAGGCTGGTTGGTTAACTAGCCAGAGTAGCTACATTAGCTAACAGAAGTGATTGTAGAGGATCTGTTAACTAGCCAGAGTAGCTAAATTAGCTAACAGAAGTGATTGTAGAGGATCTGTTAACTAGCCAGAGTAGCTACATTAGCTAACAGAAGTGATTGTAG
>JAQQZT010000007.1:21502459-21526102 GCA_030068275.1 Clarias platycephalus | reverse complement strand
GTGGTTTGTTTTTGTCTGAACGCTAGTTGGTGCTCCAGTATAATCGGTCCGCCGAAACTCATCCAGTGAGAAACGTTACGCAGTGCAAAAATAAGTGCGATTAAAATGCGGTAAAAAAGATTTTACGCGTTATTTTTGTGTAATTAATTAATCTAATTGCACAGCAATTGTTGCTCAGCAAACAAATTTCTTTTTTTGAGGAGTCTTAAAGCTGGAGCATTAACAGAAACTTTTGATAATTTGTGAAGAGAAATGGTAAAATATGGGACCTTTAAAGAAAAACCTGGTCTGAATGACTTTCATATAAATTATCAAATAAGATACTGCGTATTGTCCCCCCTTTTTTTCCCCCTTTTTTTTCTTCAAATTTTTCCGATTTTCTCCCCTAATTTAGTCGTGTCCAATTCCTCCCAGTCACTAGGGGGCTCCCACATTAAGCTTCTACTGCCGCTCAGTCGGGAGGGACGCAGACCGACCCACGTGTTTCCTCCAATCCACGTGACGTCACCGACCATCTTTTCGAACTGCTTGCTCACGCATCGTTGGGGGCGGCGTAACACACTCGGAGGAACAGCGCTATCCGCTCCCTCCGACTGCAGCAGCTCACAGACGCTCCCTGATTGGCTTGTAGAGCCGTCATTAATGTGGGAGCACTGAGTATCTCTCATCCCTCCCCCCTGAGAGAGCTCGGCCAATCAGCTCTCACTAGGCCTCCGGCTGTGAGAGGTAACAGCATCACCCGGGGTTCGAACCAGCGGATGATAGGGCGAGCGCTTTACCACTGCGCCACTCGGAGGCCCAGATACTGCGTATTGTACTTGCATTCTTAGTTTCAATTTCTTTCATGGTCTGTTTTCACATTTTTTCATGCGCTAACCAGACGATTTTCCCTTACCCTATGTGTAAGGTTGTTAATGACTTCTATTAAACACCATTTCAACTTTGCTAGCAGTGTCTCCTGAAATCAGCACAGCAGATAACTGCTAAAATGAAAATACTGCACCCAAGAAATTACAGCATACAATACTGAACAAAGGTCTTGTTGCGCCCCTTATTTAGTAAATTTAATTCAATTAAACAAACAGGAGCAAATGTTGCAAAGCGCCTAAAGATACAACTTAAAAAGGGGTTAGAATAATAATCCTCAGCAGCAACCTCATTTCCCCTCTCGTCTGTTCCTACCATTCAGCATCACCAGCATCACCAGTATACTAATCACCGGCCTGATCATCTGTCATCATCTGCAACAGTTTCTCACTGGTTCATGCTTTAAATTAAATGTTTAATTTCTATGCTTTTTTATGCATAGGTCACTGTGTGGCTTAACAAACAAAAACGTACCTTTGAAACTGGTCAGGTACAGGGACAGGACCGAAAATAAGAGACACAAGAAAGGTCCTTTAGGAAGCCTGGACAATTATTCCTAAAAATCCTAAAATCCTGGCTCTTTGGAAGCAAAATATAAAGAAGGGTTGCATTAAACCTTTTGCACGGTACTGTAACTTCTGAGCACATCATTAACCATATACTGTACATACTATATAATATTAATGTACATAATGTGTATCTAAATAGATTCTTGTTCATGTTGACTGTTTCATCTTTATTTCCTTTATTCTATAGTCTGTTGCTTTTTATTTTATTTTATTCGAAACCTTAACCTTAATCGGAGCAGTTTGTAAACATCTAGGAAACCTCAGGCTTTGGATGTTCGCCGCTTCATTTGTCTTTTGTACTGGATTTGCTGGGATTTGTGTGATCTGTGTTTGCGGGTCAGCAGAGAGCAGGGCCGAAGGAGAGTTGCTTGGCGTTTGAGAGGCTGTGGAGTAAATCCAGCACAGCGCACAGCCTGTTCAGCAACCGGTTTCAGGTTGCACAGCCCCAATTGGCTGCTTTTGTGTGTCTAAAACAGGGCTCTTTGTACTATTTAAAGACATACTCTACCGAAATAAATGATCTGCTCTAATCAAAATGAAGGGATTCTGGATCACTTTACCCGCTTGCTATTTTTATTTTTATTTTTTATTTTTTGCATCTCTTGATTGCCGAACGTTAAACCACTACCGAGATGTAGTCTTGAGAGTTTTTTTTTGTTTTGTGTTGCGACTTTGAACACAGATTTGCCGTGGAACGTTAAAGCCAGTAGAGTAGAGGGGGAAGAAACGGTGAAATTCCCGTGCAATTTGCAGCCGTGAAGCTCGCTGAGGGAGGTTGACATTGATTGAGGCCTGGAGCTTGGAGAAACAGAGCGGGAATTGAAGGGTGTGGGACATGGGTGTGTGTGTGTATTGGTGTGTGTGTGATGCATCTGGGTCATGAAGTTTGGCTTTTCATTTACACATATTGGTGACTGCTAACAGGTTTCTCTTCATGTTCAGATGCAGGATTGATCCTGAGAGATTGAAAATATTGATTTACCCCTGCGCCTGACTGTGTGCGTGCTGGGTGGTGCTAGTCGGTGGCATGTTCACACATCAGCAGGGCTTGAGTTCCTCCGTTTCTCCGGTCCTCTTGGGACTCCTCATTACTGCCTTGAATTTCCCCTTCCCTCTCTCTCTCTCTCTCTCTCTCTCTCTCTCTCTCTCTTTCTTTTCTGAAAGAGCCTCGTCTCACTGCCCCCCTCTTGACCAGACCTGCCTCAACAGTAATGTATGTGATGATGATGATGATGATGATGCACTTGCACCTCCTAATTGATAGAGCGAGGCCGTGGAGGACTGGCTGCATTAATTGGCCTTCTGGGAGCTTGCGCAGGATAAGCGAGGTTCGAGTGGCTTCCGCGCTGCTGACAAATACCGGGGAGTGTACAGAGAAAGGACAAACCAGTCGAAATCCCCTCCTGCTCGCGGCTGCGCTCGGGGGATTTACGAGAGGTCATCTAATGTAATCCTGTCTGTCTTGAGAAGGCTCGGGGTGAGCACCTGCGGATTTCTGCCGTTGGCTTGTCTGTATGCACAATGGATGCTCGTCATTAATCCAGAGCCTCACGACACTCTTCGTCCGCCCGGACGTCCATAATTCAGGCTTTTAGCGCTAACCCGGGTCACCGGGAGTTAACTATCGATTCCATTTTTGTGTTTGGAAACTTTGTATTGATTTTTAAAAAGGTATTCATTACACTTAAGTGTCTTTTAATAGAGATTTGAAATGTTCTGCAGTCAAGCGTGACTCATAAGACGGACGATCTATTACGAAGTCTTAAATCTAACACACTGACGCCCGACTTTATTTTCTAATAAGTTGCCTCATAAGTAACTGCCCTCTGACCTTTATCAGGAAGCCCTGAGAGAAAGCTCACAGCGTGCTGCCTCACTGCTCTGTTGAGTGTGAATACTCGCAGATCCGGCTCGCATACCATGCCATTATTCGCTGCCCAAGAGCAGCATTTTAGGGAGACAGTGATTGAGTGAGTATATAGTCAGTAGGTGTGATGGTGGAATGTGAAACGTTAGTGTTTTTTTTTTCCTGACATATAGTACTTTGTGATCTCTTCTAGCCCAAGACCACAGCTGAGAGCTTTTTGAATTTCCTTCCTATAAACTCTCTGCTGAGCATTAGAGGAAATTTTGTGTTGTAATTTCTCACCAGGCTTCGTCTTTCAGTTGACATGTGGTTGGATTGAAGTGAAGGGTTTTTTTCTTTTTTTTTTTTTTTTTACTTTGAAATGTTTTTTTGTAGAACTCCTTGCTTGTTTGAAGAATCAATGCTTTGTGAGCTCAGGGATTAAACCCGAGTTCTGCTGAATCAGTCTAGTTTAGAAAGATTCAAGATTCAAGAATGAGATCTTTTTCCCTTTAGTTCTAAAATGACTGTTTCCCCCGGGGACCTTTGAGATAAAACACAACACAACAAAGGCATATGAAGTTTGTCTTTGCGGTGTTGAGTGTTACTGTCTACAGAAAAAGTCTGGGTTTCACCCCGTCCAGGAAAAGACAACACGGGCCATGCATTAATAAGAGACAAATTACAGTCAGAAGACACCATCAGATGTATAGGACACACACTGACACATTGCAAAACATTGTTCCGCACAGCGAGCACCAGATGGCACGGGGTCTGATGCCACGGCCTGAGTAGACTTAAGAACTCCCATCAGGCCCACAGTTCACTAGGTCACTTTGCAAAACATATAAGCTTGAACCTTGAGCTTGTAAAGGCAAGGGTGACTGGGCGTTCCGCAATGTGATCCAAAAAGAAAGGCCGCTGTGGGCGTGACCAGCACAGCACCGGGCGGGGTGACTTTGGCCTTGAAGCCGTTCTCAGGCTTGGTCATCTCTAAAGCCTGAGGCCCCCACCGTTTGGGAGCTTAAGCAAGCCATAATCGGCAGCTGGTTGGCAGGAGTCAGATGTTGGGCTTGGCAGCTGTTATCCAGTGCACTTTCTAAATGGATTTCATTGGTCGGGCACACCGAGCTCTTGTTCCCCTTCCCCTAATTATGACTGAGAGCAGCACACGCTAACCAACAAAAGCTCTTAAGCCGTACTTATTCAAGAGGTCATATTTAGCATGCATCTCAGAACAAGTGCACTTGCCCCTCCGGTTTGGCTTTCCTATTCACTCTGAATTTGATTAAATAGATGAGTTCTGATATTTGGGCACTTTTTATTTTATAGATGTTGGTCAAATATGGGACTTGTGTAAAGTACATTGGCTTTCTGGGAAAATAAATAAATAAAGTGAATGATGCAACAATTGCAACATGTTCCTGAAAGATAAAAAAAAAAAAAAATCCTAGATACTTTTTTCCCCCCGTATGACGTCTCTAAGACATTTAAATCCTGTTCAGCTTCTAAGACACTTTCATTCGGTTTCTTTTGAAACCACTTCTCATCCTCAGTAGTAGTGTTTCGTAGAACTCCGTCGTACGCAGGAATAAAAGACTTCCTTCCTATCCACCTTCAAAAACACACACACCAACACTGTCAGGCTTCCAAACCTTGCCAGTGATCCTTGGAGTCTGGGGGTTGCCTGAATGCCTCCATATTGTTGGTTTAGTCCATTCTAATGCTAATGGAAGCCCAGGACCCTTGAGTCATCTATCACGCATGACAGGAAAAGCAGGGGTATTGTCTGGGCTTGATACCCTACACTGGAACAGGACAGTCGCCACCACCGCTTTCATTAAGATCAAACCGAACCGACGTAATGTTCCTACTCTAACGGATCTGGTTTCACTGCAAACATACACACAGGACAATTAGTGTAATGTCCGATTTTACAAACTACCAAGTAAACTACCAACTGCCAAGACAAATTTTTCATTTAGAGTTTCTGCTGAAGGCTTTTGCTTAAAAAAAAAAAAACACAAGTTCTACAGCATTGTCCCAGATAATTGCACTGGTGTATATCCAGTGGGCGTGTTGAGTTTCATGGAGGCTAATTAATGTTAAGCAGAGGCAAAATTGTCGCCGTGGTCCCTCCGTCACAAATAACACGCACCAAGTTACGACCTAATGAGAACTAACGACAGATTCAGATGTGCTGCGGAGATCAACCAGAGCCCTGCATGCTTTGAAAAACTACCTCTTGTGTCCCAGAGTGCTGTGCAAGGGAAAAAAAAATCCCACATGAAAAGATGCCTCGCATGTGTGCAATTGCCGCTGGCTGACTCTCACCCTGCGCTAGCACAATACGGCATGCACTGACATCATCGCTGGACCAGATGTGAGCATGGTTTTTCCTATTAGAGCAAATAATTGCTTTGCAAAATGTGATTCCACAGCAATGTTGTTAGCAATTAAAAAAAGATGCTTGAATATGTGGTAAGTAAATGAGGATGCTGTTTAGTGTCTTCCTCTGATTTATCGTCTATGCTAAGTTGTGACAGCAGGGAGTGAGCTGGGACCGTATTTGCCCCCCTTTTTCCCAGGGTGCCGAATCAATGCCAGTTTTCCTTCATCCTCTTTAAGTGGAAGATGGATATTAGGTTTGGCAGTGGTGGAGAGGACTACGGCTGAGACCTGAGAAAGAGAAGGAGGGGTATGCTACGTGTTGCTTATTCTGGGGGACTGTAGATCTTCTTGACCACCGATTCATTCCCGAAACCAAATCTGCAGCTCGAACGGTAGTCCTTTAACTGGCGTAATGGTGATAATGAAGTGCATAATATGACACATTTTTTCTTTTATGTACTGTAATGACTTGCTCATTTAGTGGCACTTCAATTTAAGACTCGGGCTCTTGGAGCAAACCTCAAATAGTGGGCGAGTCTAGACGCATTAATTAAGATTACAAATTTATGCTTTTAAATAAAAGTTCACAAACTGCTCACACTCTGCCAGTTGGACTGTTCGGACGACCCTGAGAAAGAAGCAATATAAAAAAAAAAAAAACCCCAAAGGAAATAACTCACTGAGGCGGGAATTAAAAGCAGTCTAGTTGAAATCTTCCCCCTAAATGAAAGGAACGTGATGGAACATGGACAGAAAGTGCCAGTGGAAAGTGAATATGTTGTAAATCAGGCTGGCCTCAGTTGTAAGCGGTAGGGGGTGGAGGTTAGAAGAGCTGCAAAGGGGGTAGTCAAGGGTAGCTGTGCAGACCGAGCAGCTGTGTAAACCCTACTGATTGAGGGAGGGTCTGGACAGAGGCAAGCAGGGAGGCAGGGGAGGGATAAAGTGAAAGAGGGGGAACTTTTCAATAAAAGCGGTTAGCTATCCCCCCGCTCAGCTGACTTCCACATCTCGAGCTCAAACCGTGCAGATAATCAGTGCTCCGCCTAGTTTCGAGAAAGATCCTCTGCCTGCCTGGTGGCTGGATTTAACATCACCTCTAATGCATGCACAGAGGTTTTCTTTGAGGTTTTCTCTCTCGCTCTCTCTCTCTCTGCATATGAAGGGTAAAGGATGAGGGAGACTCTACACTGTGGAGGGTCTCCTGAAAGCCCCTCAGCAGGGAGTAAGGAAAGGGAGGCAGTCCCAGCAGCCTTGGACAAGGGGGGGGGGGGGTTAGAGCTGGATTTCTAATAGAATGAGAAGTCAGCTGCTGGAGGCCATTCTGGGTGGTGGGGGTACCTCAAGGCTCCATTGTGGGCCCCTGCCAATGGAGGGCTATTGATATGTCTCCAGACCTCCACGACTTATTCAGATACAACACCTTTTTTTTCCCCCTTTACCAAAGAGGGTGGAGAAAACACTTTCAATCTCCCACAAAAACTAGGACTCTAATCTTTGTGGTGACCTCATTAATATATAATCCTTCCCCTGCTGTTTTAAGCAATGGCATCTCTGACATCCTTAACCAGTTCTTCACTAGCCGGATCTTAATAGGAGCGGTTTCGGTTTAGTTTAGGTTTTCCTGACACTGTCCATTCTAGTAGGAGGAGCTGTATAGGGATACGACTAGCTGACTGCTAAATCAGTCTTATTAGTCAGGCTGGTGCTATTACGTACCTTACAAATGAAATGCGTTGATGAAAGCAGCTCCATGTCTTTTCCCCTGCCAAAGCCTGGAAAGCATGTAATAATAACAAGGGCCAAGGCTGTGGGGTTTTTAAAAAAGTACATATGGAAGCAATAGGGACTAACGTCAGGATGTCTGCTCAAATTTAAACAGGATTAAAAGCCTGAAATCTAAATTTAAAACTAGACCCGGACGTTTGCAATTTGGCGATTAATAGTTTGAACACTTTTTTTCTTAGAAAAGTAAGTTCCTCAAACTTTGCCACACGAAGTTTAGCAGTCATGATTAATACAGCGTACAGTTAATACCGAACATGCCGGGTTCGTCGAAAAGCCTCCTTTTAATACTTTTATTAAGAAACCTCCATGGGGCAGGGGCAACTCGGGCCACGTGTAATGGCTCTACTCTGTTCTTAAATAAACCGCTAGTGCTGATTAGCTTATAAGACGTACAGAATTACTCCTTCGAAACGTCATGGGGGGTAGCTTGTGCGGCAGGGGATTTGGAGGCCTTGAATTTGGCCTGCTTCTTTCTTTTGTGCACTTTTCTTTGTGCCAGCATTGTTTTGCACTGCAAACATAGGAGAGAAAGCACACTGTCCCGCTGAGCATGGTGGCTTTTTTTTTTTTTTTTCCCCTCTGCAAACCGGTGAAAAGAATGAATTATTCAGCAGTAAGCATGCTTACAGCTGGCCGATTGTGAGCTTTGATCTAGGAATGGGGCGTCTGCATGAATGGGCCTTATTGTCATGTTATGTGTACACAGTGTGTGAATTATTGAAAGTGGCGAGGGCCTCGGCTTCATCTGGGAGAGATTACAGTGCAGGCATGCTGGGGTGGCGTGCTGGAGCTGCAGATCTCCCAGATGCTGTTTATTTGTTCTTGAGTCACGTGACTGTTGGTACCTTACCGAAGAAGTAGTAAAGACTGCCCCCGCACTTTGACTCATCCAAAATTTGTGCGCACACACACACACACGCACACACTCACACATAGACACAGGCCCGAGGCTAGGCAGTAGTGCACACCTGTCGGGTGGGGCCTTAAAATGGTGTGTGTGTGGGGTTTTTTTTTGTGTCATTCCCCGAAAGGTATGTCTGACATCGTGATTAAGCATATAAAGACGGAACATGCTCCTGAGCAGTGTAATGTACAAGTCCAACAATTTACATAAGCTTTTAAATCATTTTAAACTCCTTTAGATCTGTTGGATGTATTAATATTTAATCTTATCGATCGAAGGCTATTTATTAAGCAAAGAGCAGAGCTGCGGAGTGTGTGGACATCAGTACGTGATGGAAAGGTGGTCTTCCTTTAGCCGGCAAAGGAAAGTGCCCACACTCGCACTCGCACTCACACACAGACACAGACACAGAGAGCTTCTTTTTCACGCGACAGGTGTGTAATGGCAGAAGCTCAAGAGGCATTACCCGTCCCTGCTGGCTTTCATCTAGCCCACCTGAACACAGCGAGCTCACCCTGTGCACAGCAGGCAGAGGCTGCAGCCTGCGTGTGTGTGTGTGTGTGTGTGTGTGTGTGTGTGTCTGCGTGCCCTCATTTCACACACCCTAGTATAGCCGCAGCCAGCAGCATCTCTTGTACCGAAGTCTATACTCTTATCCATATATATATATATATATACAGTATATATATATATATATATATATATATATATACACACGAGACATTAATATAATCAGTCGTTTCTCTCTGTCTCTGTTACAAGGGTGAGTCAAAAAGTATCCATAAAAGACAAATACATCATTATTCGACATTGCTCTCCTTGCTTTTCAAGACAATTTATCTACCTGTCAACAAGCTTTCATATTTCATTTCATGTTATTGTTAAAAAAGTATTAAAAAAAGTTTTTTTTAGGCTGAGCTGCAAGCCACGAATGCACCGCCGTCTTCACTTCTTCATCAGAAGTGAATCATCATCCGCGTAGGGCTGCTTTCAGGGAACCAAACAGGTGAAAGTCAGACGGAATGAGATCAGGACTATAGGCAGGATGCTTTAACGGCAAAAAACTAAGCTTTTGCAGCATGTCGACAGTGTGAGCAGAAGTGTGCAGGCGTGCATCGTCAGGCGAGATCACAACCCCCTTGGATAGCTGTCAGGCTTCAGCTCTTTAATAAGAATCTCACTGTAACGAGCATTGTTGATTGTTGAACGTTTTTTCCTGTTAATGTTCCAATACTGGTCCTTGAGAATCCCAGAAATCTGTAAACATTCATTTTCCACCTGCTGGTTGACTTTTGTACCTTTTCTCAGTCGACGATTGAGGATTTTTCCTGCGGTTTACTCTCAGGCTCGTAGTGATGAATCCTCGTCTCGTCACCAATGATTCCCCTTTAAGAAACTTTCACCCTCATTAGAGTATCTGCAAATGTTCCAAACACTTTCTCCATACTCTGAAGAAAGTCTCCGATAAATAATGACATCAGGTATACCCTCGAACCGCAAAAAAAACAACGAATCAATGCACGCTGCACTTCTTTCGTGCAACTCATAAGGAGGGCATGCATTTTTGCTCGCACCAAGTTACAAATAAACCGATTTAACACGTTCACACTGACTGGGGAGAACGCAGTAGCCTCGAACGCAAACGCTGGTGAGACCGTACAGCCAAATGAAGTTTTATTATGGATTATTATTGACTCACCTTTATGTCTGGGCGGATGAGCTGCCTGTAGGTAAACATTTAAATAAATTTGTATTAATAACTACAAGGCAATAGACAATCTGCTATAGAAACAGCGAACTAGAGCCTATTAATCTGTACAGTATTATTTTTTTTTTAGCACATACTCGACTCGGTTCAGGGAAAAATAAAGATTTCCAGTCAATGACCTTTGAGCTAGACTATTTATAGCACAGGCTTAAAAATAACCTAATAGTTTAATGTTAAAGTAGAACTTGTACTCCACATTGACATCGTGCCTGTTTATAAAAGCTGGTTATCTTACCATGGCCTAGATTTCAAATCGAAAACGCTAGTTCTATGGCAACCGTTGGATACAGCTGGACACGTAATTAGAGTGGCTGCGTACCTATAATTTGCGTAATAGTTTTGAGGTAGCGGCATGTTATTAACATATGAAAAGGGCGAAGTAGGGGTCATTGTGCCTCGCATGGGCAATTAGGGGTGAGCCAAGGGCGAAAGAATGTTTGGAGCTGTCATTAATTGGAAATCACTACAAAAGCCATGCTTTAATTATAATTTAGCGAGAACAGCACTGCGTTAAATGGACGTATTTCCTTTGCCATTACGGGCCGTAACAGTATGAATGTCGGGATCTGTTTCCTTTCACGACGTGAGGCTTTGAAGAAATTGGCCTTAAATTAGATTAATTCGAAAGGCTATAGAGTCGCACGGCTTTTTTCATGCTAATACCAGGTGTGGCGAGCGTTTGCATTTAAATGACACATGTTTGTTTGCTTGGAGGACAGAAAACAGTCTCGTGCACCGTCATAATGACACGTAGTGAGGCTGAATGCAGAGACAGGATTCTGATGGTGAATCTTCTCACGTTGTTTCACTTTCAGGTCGGAACGAGCTGATTGCCAGATACATCAAACTGCGCACTGGGAAGACAAGGACGAGGAAGCAGGTAAGAACCAGCGCCGCATGCACATAATGGAGGAAGGCCATTTCCTGTATGTTGAGCGTGCCTGCCTGCTGCCTGAGCTTTTGCATAAAAGATTGTGGAAGAGTACCCAGCCAACACACACTGATTGGTTATTACACTTAATCAGCCACAACGTTAAAACTACCTGCCTCCCAACCTGCCAACATTAACTACCCCCCTCACCCACCCCCCTACTTGTGCCATTTACTCGTGGTAGCTCAGTGGGTTTAAGCACTAAGCAATGGATACAGATTGCTATTGTTGGGTCCTTAAGCAAGGCTCTTAACTCTGTCTGCTCCAGAGGCGCCGTATCGTGGCTGACCCTGCGCTCTGACCACAGCTATATTGCGATATACGAAGAAATAATTTCACTATGTAGTAAAATACTGTATACGTGACAATAAAGGCTTAACTTAACTAGTCACACTTTTAATTCACCAATCAGGCCAGAGATTAGCAAATGATTTAGTCCTACAGCTCGATCATCTCGGTTTCTTGTTTACACCGTTCCAATATTAACGCACAATCAATATCCCAAAGCTCGCTCGCTCAATCAGAGACTAGAGGAGGGACAGTATCAGCCAATCAGAATCTGGTTAATCAGAGAGTGGGTACGTTCTAACGGCCTGGTTCCGATTGGATCCTTTTGATCCAATCCTCAGTATAAATCAGTGCGTATGCGTCAGTCCATTACATTTTCTTCTGTTCTTGCATTTAGCAGCAAGTATATACTTTATCCTTGCATGCTTTCAGTTATATTATTATTTGTATCAGAATAAGGTAATAATAATAATAATTATTATTATTATTATTACCGTATTCTGATAAAAAGTATTATTGTTAATATAGAATTATTTTTAATGTTCAACAGCTCAAGTTCAAATAAAAATATTAGGAAATAAGGAAAGTTGTTCACGTGATGAAAAGGAAGACAGGATTCCTCAGACCATGTCACCTTCCTCCATGATCAAGTTGCGATGCTCACGTGCACATTGTAGATGCTTTCAGTGGTAGACAGGGGGCTCTCTGGTCTTTCTTCTGCTACTCACACACTGTGTTCTGTCACCTTTTCATCAGAACCAGCATTGACTTTTTCAGCAACTTCTGCTACAGTATCTCTCCTGTGGGATCGGACCAGATGAGCTAGACTTTGCTCCTCACTCTCATCAGTGAGCTTTGGATGCCCATGACCATGTCTCTGGTTCACTGTTGTTGTTGTTGCCATTTTTGGTAGGTACTAACCAAGCCATACTGGGAGTACCCCACATGACCTTCTGTTTTGGAGAAGGTTTGATCCAGTCGTCCTGCCATAGCAATTTGGCCGAAGTCATAGTCGCTCAGATCCTTACTCTTGCCCATTTTTCCTGGTTGGAAAAACTTCCCGGACTAACTCTTTGCTTTGTTGCATAATATATCCCACCCCTTATTACGTAATATATCCCACCCCTTATTACACTGCCAGTGTAATTAAATAATCAGTGTTTTTAATTGACCTATCAGTGGTTTTAATGTTGTGGTTGATGCGTGTTTTTTTTTATAAATAGCCTTACATAGCATTTAGATAGAAAATAATAGTTTTCTAAAACACACGCACACACACACACACACACACACACATGCTAGCATGGAGCTTTGCTGCATGCCCTGGCTGGGAGTAAATGGACTGATTTGACCTTGGAAGTGGAGCACTATGCAGAGACTCCTCCAGTAGGCTTTTTCATTCAGCTGCATGACGGCACGACTCTGAACTGGGGCTCTGGCCAACATTTACCAACACATAAACTCATACCCACACACACACACAGGCTCAAAGAAGAAATAGCAATAAAGATATCTCTCTCACAGTGGGGGAAAAACATCATCCCCACACATCTATTTAGTCTAAGTCAGTAGTGAGACTCATTACGCGTGAAAGCCTGTGCTCAGTTAAAGTACTACGTAGTGCACAGAGTTCTCTAGTGTAGGAAACGAGGGAGTGATGAGACACATCCATTACAGTTTTGTATGGTGTGTACTTTGTGGTTATAAGCTCATGGTTTGCAAATCAATAATCTGCATTAAAAACTATTAAGAAAAAAGTGTCTCATGCCTAGGACACTCCAATTCATCCCTCACTCGAATCAGCCCAACCTCAAGTAGTAGGCGAGTGTAATATATAGAACAACGTAGTTTCTCTTAGTGATGAACAATGCATGCCTTAAAATCAGAGATCAATTTAGTGATGCATCACAGTGACTCCAAAATCTTTTTTGAAAATCTTTTTTAAATTTATAGATAATTGCCTTTGATTCAGTAAAATGTTGCAGTTCCGGCATAATCCTATAGGTGGTGCGCGCTAAACTATTTGCATATTGGCCGGCAGCACAGCATCCTGTGTAGTAGGAGCGAATTATTTGCTGTTTGTTTAGAATTGTAACAAAAAACAAACAAACAAACAAACAAAAAAAATAATAATATTGAATCTGGATATTTATATATAAAAGTTCAGCTGCATATACATTATTGTACAGTGAAATTCTTTATTCTTTGCATTTCTCAGCTTCTTGTTAGTAGTCTGGAGTCAGAGCTCAGGGTCAGACATTATACGCTGCTCCTGGAGCAGAGAGGGGTTAAGGGCCTTGCTCAAGGGCCCAACAGCGGCAACCTGGCAGAACTGGGGCTCAAACCGCTGGCCTTTCAATCAATAACTCAGAGCCTTAACACACTAAGCCACATTGAACATATATCAGTATTTATAAAATCATGATACTTAGCAGCATAGCGTCCTGTATAGGAGCAAATAGATTTCTGATTGTTTAGAGAAAAGAAAAGCTAATAATAATAATATTATTAATAATAATGAGTTGAATTTTTATTGGGATATTTATATTGAATGTATCTTTTTTTTAATGTGTATTATTTATGTTGATATCTACTCTTTGTATCGATACCTGGAGAATTGCAATACAAATCAAATCATACCTACTGTAGGTACGGCGATAATATGGTATCAGGTGGTCCCTGGTGATTCCCGTCCCTAATTAAAATATTGTTCAGACATTGAATATGGTTTCATTTAAAATGTCATTTTCATGGGTACTCCAAGCAAAGAGCGAGGTAACAGCATTACAAAGATGTGCAAACATGGCCACAATTACATCCTAATTTGATTTGCATAAGCTTCTTCTTAGCTGAAGTGATTGTTGTAATTAAATTGGAAAGGTCAAAGGAGCACTTGCGCCACTCAGATACGTGCGAGTGACTTTGTGGCGTCGAAGTAAGTGTGGAGTGGCATCCGTTATTAGCACGCCAAATATCCCCGCCCCCTTCCCTTTTATTCTCCTCGTGATCCCGACCTCCCCAATCACAATGACGCAGCGCTTCAGAAGTGCAAGCTCTACCCAGGCCGCTAGGTAAAGCGCTCGGTCCCTAAAGGCTACTAGACATGCCCGTTCTCATTCAGCGTGCAGCTGAGCACATCTGCTGTTTCTTAATGTGCTTAAGGAGCCTGCATCCTCTTTAATCAGCTCACTTAAGAGCCCAGGGCGAGTCAAGCCGGTGCGGCTGGTGGCTTCGAGCATGGGCCGCGCTTCTCCTCTCTCCTAGTACGCCCTGCTGTTAAATCCTTCCTTGAGTGTTCTTTCGGTGGGAGAAAAAAAACAACAACATGTAATCACTTTTCTGTATTCTTTTGTTTTTTCTTTTCAAAAATGGAGGTGTCTAGTCACATACAGGTCTTAGCAAGAAAGAAAGTTCGTGAAATCCAAGCCGCCATCAAGGTAGGTCTGACTCCGCCCCCCTCCCCCCTGTCGCGGGGGTGGGGAGTTTATCACTATGGTTACAGGCTGTTTTTTCCTTTGTCTTCCCTCCCCCCGCTCCCTGACCCCACAGGTGTCTAGTCACATTCAGGTTCTTGCCCGGCGGAAATCTCGCGAGTTTCATTCCAAGCTAAAGGTATGCGCTTCTCTGCTTCTCGGCCCTGTGGTTGCCACGCCGACTTCCTGTCTTCCTGTCACCTGTAACCTTTTGCATGTCAATGTGTGCGTGTGTGTGCTTCAGCATGTATAATTCATTTCTTCGCCCTTCTCTTTACCTATTTCCCTCTCACACACAGGCACACACACACACACACACACATATACACTTACACTGTGGCCGTTTGGTGGTTAGTGTCTCTTTTTTATGACTGTTTATGCTGCTGTGCCTTCATTGACCACTAAGTGCATCTGCTTTGAAGCTACCTAACCCTTGGGACCTCTTTGTAGTGCGAGTGTAGTTCGAGTGCCTTTATTATTAGCTTATAAAGCTGACCTGAATAGAGAGCAGGCGATGTGGGTGGAGGCGAAGTGAAGAAGAAGAAGAAGAAAAAATCCGACGCACCGGATTATTATTCTCTTTATCCAAATTTAGGACAAGGAACATATAGCTTACAAATACAGTTAAAACTGATGAGACTTAGCTAACGTTCAGTGTAGAATGCATGATGTGTGTGTGTGTGATGTTCGTTGAGAGTGAGATGTTTGCAGGCATGCTGGCAGAGCGCTCAGGCTGGCGGTGAGCTGCTGAGGTCAGAGGTCAGACAGTCAGCAGTTAAGCTTAACCTTACGCTCGTGGCCGTGACCTTTGCAACCCGTGGCTGGGATTTCGATGCACACTTGCATTCTTGGCTGTGCTGTAATGAAGTCGTTTTTATTTTTTTATCCGCCACCCCCCCCTCTCCCCAACTCTCGGGCCTGAAGATGGACCATTAGAGCCATTCGCATGCTTAACGTCAGGTTCTCTCAGGCGCTCTCTCACTCTCTTTGTCCTCTTTTATCTGGCTGTCAAATGCTTACCTCATTCTGCATTAATGAAACCATTGAAATCCCAACCCCCCCCCACACCCCCCCTCAACATCTCTCTCTCTCTCTCTCTCTTATACACACACACACACACACATGCACACACTTTTCAGATTTCTTCCCACCTCCCTTTTTTTTTTTTTTTAAATAAAGGCCACGTCAGAGTTTTTAAGAGCCTTTTGTATGATGTATAATCTAATAATAACTTGACCTGTTGTTTAAGGAGTCACGTGGGTGACCTTGAAGTTCCTCAGCTTTCTTCCTGACTTTCCTCCACGCTGTCTTTCTTTCTTTCTGTCTCCCTTCTCCCTGTTAAAGAGATGACAAACGCTTTTGACTGGCACACTTTTCCACAGTTCCCAGTTTACTCAGAAGGATTAATGACCCTTCATTTGTGTCGCTGCATGAGTGTGCATGAGTGCCCCTCTCTTTTTTCTCTCCATCTCTCTCTCTCTCTCTCTCTCTCTCTCTTTTTCTCTCTCTCTTTCCATGTGTGTGTTTTTCCACCATGAATGGCTGATCTTTCAGGGCCACCGGCGGCTGCAGACTAGAAGCAGTCCGCCTTTTGTACGCCTTTCTGTCTCCTCTCATCTAAAGCAAATTAGAAGCAGGGAAGAATTCGAGCCGGCTCCCGGTGCATTAGAGTAAACCGTCCCGGCGTCCCTTTCTCCGAGACATGTTGAGTGAAATGACAGTCATTACGGCGCTGCTCTCGGGGGGATAGTTTGTAATGAAAGGTGACCACAATGAGCTAAAGCCTCCATATCATCAGCTGCAAATCTTCCTTTAAGATCGGTCAGCTCCTGACTTTCGGTCTGATCCTGAATGTTATATGATGTTTGAGTTAAACCTGAGTATCGATCCTGATTCAGTTACAGTAGGGTTCAAAAGTCTGGTGTCTGCCGAGAGAACGGTTCTCATTTCATCAGCTGCTCGACGTTGTTGCATCATTCATCACTTGGGGAAATAAAACATGCGTTTCTTGATAACTAGTGATGAGTAAGGTAGAGGAGTGTTCTGACTCATAAAGAGGTCTCAGTCATTAAGAAACGACTTTCAGTTCAGATCAAACGTGCATATTTTTCTAGTAATTAACGTTCCTGAAATTCAACAGAACCACATGTACAGTACCAGTCACGAATTTGGATTTATTTTCTACCATTTTTTTTTTTTTTTGCAAAATGATACAATTAAGTAACCACATCAAAAACAGTCAGTTGTAATTTCAACACATGAAGTTCGGCTCTTCTGGAACAGTTCTCGCAAGAACAGTATTGTGTCAAGTACATTTGCAAAATCCATCAAGCTCCATGATGAAACTGTCCCTCATGAAGACCTTCCCGGGAAAGCAAGACCAAAACGTACCTCTGCTGCAGAGGAGAAGTTCATTTAGAGTCACCAGCCTCAGAAATCACCAATTAACAACCAGCACCTCAGATTAGAGCCGTTATGAAGGATTTACAGAGCAGAAGTAGCAGATATACACCTCCATATCAACTGTTCAAAGGAGAGTATTGTATATTTTGGACGCCTCCAGCACCTTTTTACAGTGTAAAGAAATAAAAATGGGGAAAGACCATGGAATAAGAAGGTGTCTAAACTTTTGACTAGTAGTGTAGTCAAAAAAAATGAAATATATAATTTTTGATTTGATTAGACTTTTTAAAAAGGGAATCTTTAGTACAGATCGTAAAGCTTCGCAGCTCGCTGCGGCAACTCTGGTGGAAGTCGATGTCTCTCTGCTGCTTTTGATGCAAGTCAGATCCATGTCTAAAAATGATTCAGAAACACGTCAGCGTTCGGTGTGATTCAGTAATTGACTCCAGATCCTAAAATATATCGCCTGCTGTAGTAGAGACCTATGACTGTATTAAAAGAAAAAATTCTGTAGAGCTCGAAGACAAGTTGTTGGAAAAGATAGATAGATATTAAACATTTAATCTGCACTAATAGTGCATACAGTGATGGAGCTCATGTCATTTCTTCATTACACTAGAATCGTCCTGTTTTACTTGGTGTTTAAGGGAGTGATGTGGCCCAGACAGAATTCACGTTTTTATTTTCCCTGCCCTACGACATGACCTGATTAAGATGACTAATCTTTTCAAGTGCACCGTCTTATTTTAAAGGTCCTGTATTTTCCTATTTCTTCAGGAAGTTAACACAGGTCTCCTCATATAGGAGATTAATACTAAGGATTAAAGCTGAAGCTGAAGTACTCCTTAGATAATGCATTCTTTCATAACTCAATCTCATTTTTTCTTTAATGTAAATGCTCTACTGCTGAGACACATGCCACCAGAGAGCAGCAGAGCTGAGCAACATGATGGGGGCGGGGCTCTTCTTGTATGAGGTCACATTAGGGCTAATTTAATTGGCTTGTTAAAAGGACAGAGAACATTTGACTAAAAATTATTTTTGTATATTTATTTATCTAGTAGAGCAAAAAAGTTAAAACTGATATGGTTTACTGTAAAGATCAAGTTTAGGGTCAATAGGAAATCACAAAATGATTTTCGTCATTTTCGATCTTGCATGTTGCTGAATAATGGTAGCCGTGTGCGGCCAAAAGCTTAGCGACCTCCTGAAAAACTTTTTCATTCCGTGTCGCCCCATCAAGCTCTCGCTGGATCCGCTCCTCGGCTACCAACGAGAGGAACGTCTGTACTTCCTCAATAGACCACGAAACAGCCATTTTTGGTTAATACAAAAAGGAGCGTTTGATCCTTCGCTGGCTGTGCTAAATCTAGCGGGTCTGTTGTGTCTCGTGTCGCAAGTTCAGTGATGACGATTTTCTCCGGCCAATAAGTGACCAGCAGAGTTTACACGTCACGTTTTGGTAACGGTTCGGCTCGCTTGGAACCTCGGCTGAGGTGGTACTAAAAAAAGGACCAGGTACCAGGTACTGTTTCCAGTGGAAACCCCCCCAAAAGTGAGCTGTACTGAACCGTGCCGTGCCGTACTATGCAGTGGAAAAGCGCCATAAGAGTACGATAAGACACTAACACGTACTGTAGATGCAAAAAGAATGGAGGGAACATTTATCGATTTCACCAGATTTCACTATTAATATCGTAACATATTCTCGTACCTGTGATAATAAATAGTAGAACTTTCCATAGATTTAAAGGAAAGGAACACTATGAGGTCTCCTGCACGCCTAGCATGTTCTGAGATGCTTTTCTGCTCAACGCGGTTCTAAAGAGTGTTTGTTACAATTACATGGCAGGAGAAGCCAATCTGGTGCGACGATCCCCTGACCTCACAATATCAACAGACATTTCCACCAAAGCAATATCCGCTCACTAGATGTTTTTCGGTTTTCTTTTGCACCAGATTTCAGTCTCTGGGCTTCCTGTGTAAAGTCTAGCGATTGTTCTGCATGAAAATCCCGCAAGATCAGATAAGTACATATTAGAGATGCACCGTTCGATCTGCCAGTGAGCGATCAGCCTCGAATGCAAATGATTCCATACCGATCGCACACGCTCCCCCGGGTGGCGCTACACAAACACGTTTGCTCTTTCATCCAGAGATCGCAGGGTCGGATCGTGTTATAGCCGTCTGTCAATCCTAGCAGCACTAGCCGGACATGTGCATCTGCGCTTTATTCTTGCTTTCTAGCAAAGTATGCGCAGAAGTGTAAGAAGAGGAGGGTCTCAGAGGAGGCGCATGATACTGTAGCTTCACCATCCCTGCTGACTTTTCAGTTTAAAATTTTATTTGTTTTAAAAAGAAAAAATCTCTGACTAGTAACACTGAGAACGTCCCGCAACCCTAGGAAGTGTTGGAGAAAATGTAAAAGGTACTTAGTAGAACATGTTTTATTATATACACCACTGTTCGAAAGTACAGAATCTGGCCAGAAAATTTGCAATCAGAGCATCTCTAGTAATGTCTCTACATGTTACGGTTTTCCAAAACTTTTCACTTTCTCGAGTTATCGAAGAACCGTTCTTGGCAGTCGACTCAGACTTTTTGGACCCTATGGAGCTGGATGGTTGGTTAATTCACCAGAAAGAAAATTAACCAGCTGTTGGTAAACATGACGGCGCATGTCCATGCTGTGTGCTGATGTGAGCGGTGTGTGAAGTGTACGATTACAGTGAAGCCTTGTCTGTTTCTGTTTAGGTGATGAGCATGGTAAGTACTTGTACCTTGTCCTGAGTGTGCTTGCCTTGCTCTGCTTTTCGCGTGCCTGCTCCGTCTACAGGTTACACCTATATGTGTGACCGCACACAAACAACACACACACAAACAACACACAACTCTACCAGCATGCTGACCTCCAGCTCACGCCCACCGCCTCTGTTCGATCACATCTGCACTGGCCTGCTGACATTCAGCTCCGTCTGCTTCTCCTGAATTATCATCTGCTGGCTCTTTGTGCGTTTTTTGACATTGCACGGAGCGATGTTCATTTTATTTATTTATTTTAAAAAATATATATATATATTTTATAATTTTTTTTTTTTTTGCTTTAATAAGACCTTGTTGGTGTAAGGAAGGATGTCTTTTGTAGCCTTTGTGCACTCGTAGGTCTGCGCCCGACTCTTCGAGCTTCTTAATTAACCTTTGGCACTGTGATGTGTGTAAAATTGTAAGCATGCCTTGAATCGAAAAAAACAAACCTAAATGTCTGTGTGCGGGTTTCGCCTTTAGCCTCATCAGGAAGATTAAAGCTCAAGTTAATGAGTCAGTATATAAAGGAGAAAGACTCTCAGCCACAGTGTCCTCCACGCCTGCATTCACCATTAGCTTCGTGTTGTCGACTCTGTTCGGCAGCCTTGATGACTCAATGTAGAGGGAAAATGTAACATGCTGGAGAAAAGAAGGTTATTATTGCGTACTTTGTACTGCTTAAAGACATTCGATTTGTCGGACACTTCTGGCGATGACGCTAACACGCTGGTTAATATGATGGACGGATGGACCTGCTTTCTTATCTGACAAGTGAATGCGAGTTTAAGTATATGAAAGACATTCTTCTCAGTGTACAGCCGATGCACAGACACTCATTTTAATCAATCGCCGTGTCTGATCCGAGTGCACATTCTTTTCTTTTTTTTTTCCGAAGCGAATGCTTTTATGGCCATGGACCGATGCACTTTATAGCTCCTTTGCTTGTCTGGCTTGGTCTTCGTAACATACAATGCCGAGCACATCTTTCCCTTTTGCTGTTGGACCTTTCCCCCCCCCCCCATCCTCTTTGAACCGTAAACACTTTTTATACAGGATCAGACCGTGAAGGACAAAGCCCTCCAGAGCATGGCATCCATGTCCTCGGCACAGATCGTCTCAGCCACGGCTATCCACAACAAGCTGGGCTTGCCAGGCATCCCTCGACCCGCCTTCCCCGGAGCGGCTGGGGTAAGAAAGCCCAATCGCATTACACACACAGACACACACACATACACTTACTCAGCATGCCCATATCTATCGCACACATCCACATCTGATAAGTAACACCACTGTCGTACTCTAGATAACAGGCCAGCATGGCACGGTAGTACACCTGGGTTTACAGGAAGTGGGCTAACACTCAGATCGTCCGAGTATCACAGGCCTGCAGAAAGTGTGTGTGAGTGTGGATACGCTGTGCTTTGTTGTCTATTTATGTATCTAATTCTCCAGCTTTGGCAGGGCATGATATCTACGGGACAGCCAGGATCCTCACAAGAGTAAGTATGTCTGCGTTTCCTTTTCTTTGTCCTAGTCTTTCCCCTTTCATCTGCCTCCCATCTAGCTTTCAACTTTCACTTTAACTGCATCCACACTCTACCAGTAGGTTGCCAATATTTATGATTTTTGACCCCTTGCTATTCTGATAAAAGAGACTGCTTTCTGCATTCTCAGCCACAACAGCGGTCGGGCCAAATGTTAAGAAAGTACTGTACGCTTGTCGGAAACGATCTTTCACTGAGCGGGACAGGACTAGAGCTGCGCAATTCAGTTGATTTCGCTAATCCGTCAAATCTTTTGTCAGTGAATTCGATATGTTAAACTTACACCTAATAAATGGGCTTAAATTTACAGATTTTTTGCAAAAATTAAAAACACATTCCACAAAATACTCTTGTTTTTTGCGAAAGGAAAAAAAAAAATTCTTTGTAGGAGACATGACAGTTAAACAATCAACAGCTTTTCAATGTTTATTAAATAGTTTATTTTTAATACTTCAAAACCTGATCGAAAATGCACAACGCTTAACAAACTGAATCGTATCGACCGTCTTCCTCCGAATCACAGCTCTGGAAAGGAGACAGTCCGGGACAGTTAGACACGAGACAGAATGTCTTAGAATCCAGAATGATGGAGCAGAATAAAATGTGTCTATTGTACTATTTCTGGCTAAAAGTTGTTTATATAAGCTGTAGCTTTACTTGCGCACTAGGTGGCAGCACCTGGAGTAGATAGTAGCATACTGAGCACCAAGTGGGAACCGAACTGCCTTGAAGTATGCGTATTTATTAGGCCCATAGGACAAATCTTGTTTGGAAAAAGTAATTCGCTAGAACTTTGGAGGAATGTGGAAATATACAAAAAAAGATCATGATTGTACTTTTTTTCCTATATACAGTTATAGCACTGAATGTTACATGCTTTTGAATTTTAAGTAAATATAAGGCGGCAGTATAATGCTGATGGCACAGACTTGTTATTTACTCTAATCGCCAATCTTTCCATATTAATAAGGTTATAATGAAATGCATGTATGGCAATTAAATACTAATAATAATGAATTGAAAAGAATTATCCAGGGGGCCTGGAGCCTACGCCTGGGAACTCAGGGCACTGGAAGGGATGTGACTCCATCACAGGGCACACACACACTAACATTCACACACAGAGTCGTCATACACTATCTGCACAGTCCACCTAGACCGCATGTCTTCGCATTGTGAGAGGAAACCATAGAACCCAGAGGAAACCCACCAGTAAGCACTAGATTTGAACCCCGAACTCTGGAAGTGTGAGGAGACAGTGCAAACGACTAAGTAACTATGCTGCCATAATAATCATCATCATAATAGAAGAAGATCAGGATATCATGTCTTGTATCATGGGCATAGTCCGTCGTCTCATGCCTAGTCCAAGTGGTAACTTCTGAGCCTGTAGAAAACAAGAAACCATGACCCTGGGCCCTTCACTGGGTAAAAGTAATAGAGGAGCTACTTCCTGAGAATTCCATGGTCTGTTTATATTTTGTAGATTAGTATGCGTGTTATTTCCTTTTCCTTGATTGACGAAACCTTCAGAGATATGTGTCTTGAACCTCCCTTCCATTCTGTTTCAGCATCAAGCCGTTTGCGCAGCAGGCGTACCCTATCCAGCCCACCGTCACAACAGCAATTTCAAGTACGTCATATTTTGTATTTCTCTCTGATTCAGGTGGGTCATAACGCGAGCGCCGTATCTCATTGCTAACCTCCGCGTGTGTCCGAGCAGGTTACGAGTCCACAGCAGCACCAGCACCCACAGTACCGGCGTGGCAGGGCCGCTCCATTGGAACTAGCAAGCTCAGGCTGGTCGAGTTCTCGGCTTTTCTGGAGCAGCAGAGGGAGCCGGACTCGGTGAGTGTCAAGACTGAAGCACGGGTTGTTCTGAAGCGCTTCCGATGATACTTCAACATCTGGAGCACTTAAAAACAATGGACTTTTCAGCAGTGGTTTAGAGATACTGTGCATACAATAAGATTTCATTTAGTCACCCTTAGATTTAATTACTGTACCACAGATTCTTGGCCAGTTCCTGTATGAAAATGATTCCTCGCTCTCCCAGAAGCACTTTTGCT
>JAQQZT010000007.1:21484887-21501298 GCA_030068275.1 Clarias platycephalus | reverse complement strand
ACTTATTCACACACTACAGGCAATTTGGGAACGCCAATTAGCCTAACCTGCATATCTTTGGACTGTGGGAGGAAACCCGACTACCCGGAGGAAACCCACCAAGCACGGGGAGAACATGCAAACTCCATGCACACAGAGACGGAAATCGAACCTGGACTATCTAAAGACTAAAGATTTTTATTTTGACAACAATGTTAAACATGTTTTATTGATTGCCCTAATATCCTGAACAATCTGCACGTTCAAGGTGTGTGTATTTCAGCAAGAAAGCAAGGGACAGGGCCAAACGCATTTCAAGTCTCCGAGATAGAGCAAAGCCAGGGGTATTTTTTTTTCGTGACGGCGTCGATCCGTCTCAGTTAGTCTGCTTCTCCAGACGCTTTCGTTCCACTATCGATAAAGGATGACACGGCTCATTTGTCAGACCATTAGCTTTTACGAGTTCATATGAAGGGTTTAGGAGCATGTGTGTCGCAAATGTAAAGCGCCAATGCAGCGCGGAGGTTTTCCGCGTTTAAAAAGCATCACGTTTTCCGGGTCTCTGAGTCTCTGTCTGCTTTCCTTTACAGTACAACAAGCACCTATTTGTACACATCGGACAGACAAATCACTCCTACAGCGATGCCCTGCTGGAGTCGGTGGACATCCGTCAAATTTATGACAAATTCCCAGAGAAGAAAGGAGGGCTGAAAGAGCTTTTTGGCAAAGGACCACAGAATTCCTTCTTCCTCATAAAGTTCTGGGTAAGTGGCCTGGAGCTCACACAGCATTTTGTCTCCCTTATGCAGGTTAGGCCATTTGTTTTTGTTGCAATTTTTATAATTAAGGGTCAGCAATAAACGTACAAGCCAGTGTAAATCAGTTTTGTGATTTATATAACAAATACAAATGAGTGACTGAAGGAAAAACACATGCTTATGAACACAGCTGTACCAAAACCGTCTCTCTCAGATGGTGTCTTAATAATGATGGTAGAGATAATGTCTCTCATACAGTAAGTGTTCAGCTGGGATGATATTTGATGACTGTGAAGGACAAAGCAAATGATTTACATTCCTTACATCCTCTTCAAGCCTCTTCAAGAGACCACACCCGTGACAGGATAACCGTGATTGGTCAGAGGAATGCTCCATTGATCCGCAGTGACGCTGCATATATACAGCATATGAAATCCACTTTCATATCCAGCGCCCGAGTGTGCAGTCTATTATTCACTCTTTGTACATTCGCACACTGTTCCGTGCCCTCGCTGAATTTTTGAACCCGTGCCCAGAACTGCTTGAATACAACAGCGCACTTCAGTCTGAGTCTGCATATGCTCCGGACCATTTGGCTGCTATATTTGGCGTGGCGTAAGCAGGAGAAGTGCCAGATCAAAGCCTTCGCTAATTCAGTGTAATATTTCTAAACAATCAGGAGGGGCCCGGCTCGCAAATTTAATAGCTGTTTAAACATCGCGCATGTTTTACCCAAAACCAAATGCTAACTAGTGGCAATCGCTAAAGTGGGCAGCGTCGTCGGCGGACGCGAGCCCGCTCGAATTCCGTTTGAAGTGACGAGCCGATCTGAATTTCAAACGAAACCTAGAATCTGCACAATAATGCCTCTCTGGGGTATTATGTGAAAATCTAATGGGGCTGCTTTAATGAAGGAAGAGCATGCTGCAAAGGAATATTTGTGGGTTTTCTTTTTTTTTTTTGTCCCTCTTATTAATTTCTATAATGACCATCATGTCTTAATGAAAGAAAACAGGCCAATGAAAGCTTTTTTTTTTTTTTTCCTTCACAAGGATAAAATAGCTTTTAAGTAACGTTCCATTTAATATATTTCTTTATCATCTGCTGTTGAAAGGCTACACTGATAAGGTGCTATTTAACTGGTGTCTAAAGGACTGGACTGCCAGCTCAGCGCGGTGCTGGACATGAATAGTGTATTATAAGACAAAGTACCGATGTAAGGGATACAGATTTCACAGCGATATTTCATTATTTCACTCCGTAATGCATTTAAACAGTTGATGTGTCAGCCTGCACTACACAGGATGTCCACTAGATGGCAGATGTATACCAGAAACCATATTCTACATTAGTCTATTATGTATGTATCGATTAATGTGCAAGACTGTAATTCTAGTAGCTCTACAGCCGCACTGAAACCCTTTTGGTTCTTTTCAGGCTGACTTGAACTGCAACGTTCAGGAGGAAACCGGTTCCTTTTATGGCGTCACCAGCCAGTACGAGAGCCCGGAGAACATGACCATCACCTGCTCCACTAAAGTCTGCTCATTTGGCAAGCAGGTGGTGGAGAAAGTTGAGGTAGGGTTTTATGTACAATATGTGTGTCTTAGTGCTAATCAGGATGAGAGTTATGGTGGGATTAGATAAGACATTGTTAAAAACTCGAACAAGTAACCTTATAAGAAATACTAACTTGTATAATTATTTTGCGTTTCGTCCAGACGGAATACGCTCGTTTCGAAAACGGCCGCTTCGTGTACCGGATAAGCCGCTCTCCCATGTGCGAATACATGATCAACTTCATCCACAAGCTCAAACACCTTCCCGAGAAGTACATGATGAACAGCGTGCTGGAGAACTTCACTATCCTATTGGTGAGTCACTGGATCATTCGCTGCCCACCTCAGCCCATAGAGGGGGTGGTGAGTCACACCCGTACTCTCCTGGATGGGGACAGGGCAGCAGTCCTGCCATTCTTTTCAGCAATTGTGTATGGGTTAAAAATATTTTATTTTTTTTTTAATTAAAATAATAAAAATATTAATAAAAAGAAAATCCTGGGAGACTTTCTTTCGGTTGCTCCCATCAAGGGGCCGCTACAGCAGACACTCCAATGCGCCCCCAACTTGGCACTGGTTTTACGCCAGATGCCCTTCCTGACATAACCCTCTCATTTTTCTAACCGGGCTTGGAACCAGAACTTTATGCAGTGGCTGGGTAGTATGGGGTGTGGCAACCCACTGACGGCAGGACTCGAACCCAGATACCTCGGATCCTCAAATCAACAACCTACAGCATTAGTCGACTAAGCCACCACTTTTTTTTTTTCTTTCTTTTTTTTAATAAAACACTTTTTTTTTTTCTGAATTATAAGCAATGTGTGCATGAAGCAAGTCAAAAATGGCTACAAACAGATTTATTCATGTAATTTATTACAATAAAAAAATGTAGAGATTCTTTGAAATTTGCACTGAATTAAGAATGTCTCCGAATCAGAGAAAACGGTTTAATAATTATACTTTAAAGGTCTTATATTTTGCTGTTTCTTTAAGAACTTGGTACAGTCTCAGGTCATTTTCTTTTATACCTTAAACTCCCTTTATTTTACTCCTCCTCTTAATGCACTGTTGGAGTTATTACTGTGCCACCCCCCCAAAAAAAAGAACAGGAGTGCTGAGTGACTAGCTGAAGGAGGAGCTCTTCTTATGTGAGGTCACAAAAGGGGAAGAAGGCAAGAAATGTTTTTTTCTCTCGTTGTACATACATACTGTATCAGAAACTCATTGTTTAAAAATGACAAAAAGTGAAGTTGGCGTAATAGGTCCTCTGCAACAATATGCGTCCTCTGGTGTTTAAACAGTGCAATTACATTAGATACATAATTAATAGGATGCAGATTCCCGCAATGTGAATCAGACATTCCCACGGCTCACACTGGATTCTTCTTCATTTTGTCCATAGAAGGCAACAACTATGTCAAAATCTTAAAGTCGTCATAGTGAAACCATTGTTTTTCAATTATGTATAATTATATATGATATAAGGGCATTGGTGTCCTGTTGTGTAGTATTTTGTTGTACTAGCGTTTGTGTTTGAGAAAAAAGTGAGTTCTCCAATAAGGCATCACGTGACCTTCACCTTTTTTCCCCCTCCTCCTCGTCCTCCATTCTTTTCTCGTTGATTCAGTTGAAGAATAGCTTCATTTAAGTGTCAGCTCCTCTGAATCTCTCCGTCTCTCCCCACAGGTGGTCACAAACAGAGACACACAGGAGACCCTGCTGTGCATGGCGTGTGTGTTTGAGGTGTCGAACAGCGAGCACGGGGCTCAGCATCACATCTACAGACTGGTGAAAGAATGAATCTCATGCCAGCCAGCGGATCTGTCCTATAGACTCTGAACCTCAATTTAAAAAACAAACACAAAAAAAAAAAAAAAAGTGGCAGTGCCTCTAGTTCAACCCTCACCCGCAGCGATTCGAGCTCTCACCCGGGTGATGCTTATTGTTATTATTATTTTTTTCCCAGCCTTTTTATTAATGTATATGTGTTCGATGTTTTGACTGCAGCTGTGAATCACGGTACAGTTGTATTATGTTTTGATACAGGAAAGAATCATTTTAAAGGAATCGACTTGTCTCCATAGGTTGTATGTATATATAAAGCGGCAGTATCGTTAGACCTCGAGGTCGGCTCGAATTAGATTAAATCTAACCCTATTCTAATTAATGTACACCTTAAAAACAGATTTAGCCTTTAGGTTCATATAAAACAATACTGTTTATGAATGTGTACGTGTCTGTGTATAACTGTACATACCCACATACCCATAGTCTTTCCAAAGATGAAAAGAAAAAAAAGGATTTCGGTTTCAAAGATTTGGTTAATTAGAGAGGAATAACTGTAAAGTCCATCTAAATAATAATAATAATAATAATATTACAGTTACTGGATTTTGGCATCTGTAGCATTCAGGGAATTTAAACGTCCAGCCCTTGAAAACTCACCTGTGTCTCAGCTGCAATAAAAATATAACCTATACTCTATCTACTATACTGCAAATAATTCCTGCTAACATTTCAGTGATCAAAGGGCGCTTTCACACCTAGTACTCCATTTATCAAACCCAAATCAGTGTGAATTGAATACTTCCATTATGTTTTCTTTTCAGTTTCACGTTGCGCATATTTAAACAAACCAAACGAAGGGCTGATAACATATTTCTGAAATACATATTTTATTCATTGGTCAGAAATATATGTGCAGAAAGAAAAGTGAAAAAAATAAGACAAGTAGAAATGTAGAAATCACAAAAAGGATGAGTCATGTCTGTGAAGGAGGCACAGATCTGTTTTTTTTTTTTATTTTATTTCTCTCAGGACTTTGTCTACAGAAAAATATCATCTTTTAAAGCAGACCTGAGCTACTGTCATGCTTGGTCAGAGTTTGGAAACATACAAAAATCTGATTAGCCACTGATCAGATCTGTTCATATTCCAATAATAACTAGAATAATGGAATGAGAGGGGGTGTAACCTTTTAATAATCTGATTAATAGGTAAATTTTATCAATGAAAACACTTAATCTGATTGTTTCTCTCTTGTTGGAATAAATATCTTTCCTGTGCACGTTTGCCCCACGATGGGGTAACATTAGGTGAGATGACAAGATTCTTGATCGGTAAACTCATACGCAGACGAGAATGAATTCTTTTAACCAATCATAACGCAGAAGGCAGGATTTATCGTAAAATATAGGAAGCCTGACCTAACTAAAAAAAATCTCCCTCTTCTGTTAAATTCTCAGCAGAATAAACACTTCCATTGGGGAGTACGCCTTTTCTGGCCAGCGTCCATGTAAACAGTTAAATCGGAACAAATGATATTTATATAGAAATATTGTCCATGTAAAGGTAGCTGAGGTGATATGAATGAAGCTGAGGTGATATGAATCTTTACGAATGCGGGAGGTTTCAGTGGACAGATGTGCTCATAATAAAGACAGATACGTGTCATGAATGTAAATAGTTAAGATGGACACATCTGATCTGGTCGGGGAAAAGAAATCTGAATTGTGCAATGTGAACACAACCAAGATAAACAAACATAAAATACCAGTTTAAAACGTTCAATGTATGTCATCAAGAGGTTTTTCGATTAAGAGTAGAATCATATTTTCACTCCAATCAAATCTGACTTCTCACCTGCCTAAAACCGCACCGAGGACGAAAACACTTTCGATTCAAATGGACTGTATGTGTGAAAGCACCCTAAAAAAAACAAACAGAAAGCACTACATCAAACACCAGAGGCGAGCTGATTGTCAAAATGTCCTGAGCACTTGGATTCTTCTGGGACATGCCTTATCAAGCGAACCTACGTTTTCAGTTTATTCGATGAGACACAATCATATTATCTACAGACATCAGGGAAGATTCTATCATCCTTTTAATCACTTACCTGTCCCGTTTGTCACCAGTCCTTTAAGTTCCAGTCCCAGTGTCCTCTGCTGCCTTGAACCCCAACACCAAGCCTCTGTGGCCTCCTAAAACTACGAGCCTTAATCATGGCTGTGAGAGATTTGTTTTTTTGCTTCGAAAAACAAACAAACAAAAAAAAAGATGCCACTAAAACTGTGAGCTCTTTCCTAAGCTGGAAGACTTTTCACGTCCTCGTCCCACGTCGTTCCATGGAAGTGTACAGTCACAGAGCTGCCAAAGCGTATCAAAGCACAGTGCCTTAACGGATGCCTATGTTCACGTGAGCTGAGAAAACTGAGCTGAGATCATCGTTTCGTGGTCTGACGAGAAAAAGACTAGCGTGGCTAGCGTGCACATCAGCTCAAGCTACCACTACATCCTAGAAATCTAGTAAAACACTACCGAACTAGCCATGCCTTTCTTATCAGTAAAGACCAAAAAGATTTTTAAGAATCCCTGGAGGCACGATGAATCTCCTCCTCGTTTCCTGCACTGTAGCATACAAGTGCCTTTGGTTCACGTTTGTTTTTTGTTTTTTTTTCCAGCTTAGAAAAGACAAATCGTATTTTGCATGACTATGATCAGAACCAAATAAGTGGATGTAAAGTCAAATATTCACCACAATGCCTTGCTAAAAGTTTATAGTAAACGACAAGGGACGGTGGTTAAATAGTAAAAATATAACGTTATCGACTTTTAATCAGAGATTATTCATTATTATTATTTGTTCTGTTGTAAAAATTTGTAAAATTTGTGTTCAATCAGATCTTGATAAAGACTGCTTGTTACTGTAAATTGGAAGCCCTTTGTGATATTTTTTCATTTTATTTTCCTTTTTTTTTTTATGAGAACACTGACATTTTCTTTCGGAGAATATATGAACACTACATAAAGTGGATTTTAAAAGTCCATTATATTGGATGAAATCTACAAATCTTCAGCACAGTTTAACACTATACGCCCATTTTTGTTTCGTTTCTAAACTGCTGTCATACGGTTTTAATAGTTTAATTGATCTCTGTGTTGTACTGTTTAATGTAAACTGTGGACTTTATTATGCGTAACAGGAAAAAAAGCAAATTATTTCGGTTTTGTTTCCCCCATTTATTCCTCTGTTCTGGTTCACATTGTGTGAGTTGCGTATGGAGATTTTTATTTTTTCATGTATTACTGTTCTATGTGTACTTTTTTTTGTTGTTTTTTTTTTTTGTGATGACATCAGTATATTTGGGAGCCCCGTGTGGCCGTGATGCTGTTACTGCTGCGCTGCTGGCACCACGAACCTTCTCTTCCAGAAGATCCTGAAGACGATCGCAGCCTCCCCGCCTTTACTTCATCTGGGAGCTGAGTACACAACGATCGTACACTGAACGTTAGAAGGACATTAATTGTCGATAGTGATGGACACTGAGCAGTCGCTTTCCAGAGGAATGATGACCGCACGTCAGCAGTCTAGCTCTTTTGTTTCTTGGTTTGTATTTTTGTCTATGTGTAGGTACTGGTACCTCCTTTGTTCGTTACCATTTAAAAAGTTGGCTTTAAAGTGAACTATTCTCTAGTTCAAAATAGTATCATTAAAAAAAAAAAAGAAACTATTGGGTTTGTGTGCAGAGATTTTGTTTTGTAAAAAGGTGCTTTGTATAAAATTATATATTCTGGCTTTTCTTGGTACAAAAGCGTGAGATCTTTTAATATCATGAATGATAGTGAAGCGCTGGAGCAAAGGTGAGAAAGAGAGGAGACGATAAAACCTGCTATGTGTATGTGTTCCTTACTGCATATGGTCTTGTCTTTGCTCTGTAACATTTTTGATGCCTTCTTGATAAAGTGGTAGATATTTTGTAGCTTTCTAGATACTTTGTATGTATACCATATTGAATAAAATAAATAAGGAAAAAACGGCTGTGCATCCTTGAATTTAAGCAGCAGTGTGATAAGGAGAGAGTTCCCACACCTGGAAAAGTTTAATGTTATGCTTTTATGGAATAAATAATGTTTTCATAAATATGAAATATACTGTAGGTACAATTTGTGGACAAATGTTCATGCACATGGGACCATTCTGTTATAATCATTCTTCTGGAAAAGCTTTCCGCTGGATTTTTGACCTACCTATGGTAAGAAACACGAAGAGGTCTAGCATGCAGTCTGTATTCCAGTTTGTCCTACACAAAGGTATTCAGTACAGTTAATGTCAGGGATCTTGAGTTCTACATCAGTCGTGTTTGAATCCAGAGCTCAAGGGCCAACACTCGAAATACACTGAACCTGGCAATTAACAGATCAGTTGAATCAGCTGTGTTTAAGCAGAAAATTTCCCAAACTGTTTCCCCAGCTGGAAACTGGCCCTTCAGGCCTGGATTTGAACAGGCGTGTTCTCGTGGAGCTCACTTCGTCATGCACATTGTCGTGCTGGAAAATAAAGGGAAATTGTAATCCTCTGGTATACGAAGACATTTTATATAACTGTGTCCTAGCATTGACACTGGACATTTGATCATAAGGTTCTGAAAGGTTCTCTAATGCCAGTACCGCAAATCTGCCACTGCTGGGCCTTAAGGCATTTCACCCTCAGCTGCTCACTTGAGAAATGCATGTCAGTCTGGATAAGTGCATCTTCAAAACGTGATGAATCTACAAGTAAGACCTATGTACAGTGTAAGCATATGGGTATGCATATGGACCTAAGAGACTCTCAAAATAGAGAAATTGTGATGGCTAGATTATGGGGTCAGAGCATCCCTAAACTGCTACGTTTCCCCTAAAATGAGCATGTGAGGAGAGTGAAGAACTGCACCATGGAACAATAAAAGGGGAGAAAGTCTGGTGAATAATTTTTTTTTTTCATATAGTTGGTTTGGTCTGATCCATGGAGGTTGCACATCACATCTTACAGGACTTCAAGGATCTGCTGCTAATGGCTTCATGCAAGATATCACAGCAGGTTTTTTGGTTTTTTGGAGTTCATGGTTTAACAGGTCAGAGCTGTTTTTGCGGCAGGACTTACACAATATTAGGCAGGTGGTTAATAGTTGTGTTTCAATAAGGAGAAAGAGAGAGGATATATGTTCTGATGTTATATACATATATATTCTTTTTAGATCTATTTTTAAAAGACTTCCAGTGGCTTAAAGTAATTATTGAGACCTATACCATCCTTATACCTACATCCTTAAACTGCAATGTGTAAAGTAATACCGATTGCAGACACGAGGGGGCGAGCTTGATCAACTATTCTCTATGTAGGAACTTCTCTCACGTCCAAACTATATAAAGTACAGATCAAATAATATGTTATGTGAGATCAGTCTAAAAGAACACCAGGATTACTTTATTTATTAGTTGATTCTGGTGAACAGACGTGTCCCATTCACCAGAAACTCAAAACTGATGGAGTTTTTAATCTTGGTTGCTGTGCTCTATTTCAATCTTTAATGGAAAACTGATATCAAGGAAAATGCTCTTTTGCATGCCTTTATTCTTTCACAAAAGATTTTAAAAAATGCTTACACATGAATGATTACAGACTGATTTTTCAATGTGTAGTCGAATAACAAACATGCCCAGATTATATGGATGGAAATAAGATACAGCTTTCTGTGCCACTGCTTATGTTAGTGCCAGTGCTGTTTAACTTATTAATTTATTTATTCATGTCGGTAAAGTTGTAATTTGTCTTCTCGGTCTCTGAGAACATTTACACACTAATGAAAACTGTAATGATGGCATTAATCAGGAGGGTCAAGTAAAATAGCTTTAATATTTTGTGGAAAATCTTTTTTTCTGCAAAGCTGCAGCTGAAGGCTAAAACACACACACACACACACACACACACACACACACACACATCTAATGATGGACTAGGGTTCCCAAGAAGAAGAAAAAAAACAAGTAAGGAATAAAATGTAATGGGGTTGTGCTGTTAAAAGAAAATAATTATCTGCTTGTGTGATGTGACCCAATGTGAAGCAGAGTTTATTTACACATTACAGCATGTCACTGAGTATTTTGTTCAACTTACACTACAGCAATTTTCCAACAATTACAATGTTTTGGTTATTAATTTTAAGTAATTAACTTTTGTCCATTTATAATTATCATTTAGTCAGTCATCTTCTACACCACTTATGCTTTGTACAGGGTAGCCGGGGGGCCCAGAGCCTAACCCAGGGGACTTAGGGCACGAGGCGGGGTACACCCTGGACAGGGTGTCAATCTATCGCAGGGCACACACATACATACTCACACACACTACAGGCAATTGGGGAACGTCCATTAGTCTAATCTGCAGGTCTTTGGACTGTGGGAGAAAATCCACCATGCACAGGGAGAATATGCATATTCCATGCGCACAGCCTCAAAGGCGGGATTCGAACCCTCAACACTGGAGGTGTGAAGTCACAAATCTAAGCACAGTGATGACCCTTTGATGGGGTGACAGTGTTAAACACTAAGCATACGTGCCCTTATCTTCTTCTTCTGAATATTATTATTATTATTATTATTATTATTATTATTATTATTATTATTATCAGAATGTAGTAATACAAGAATCTAAATGAAAATCTATAAATATAAGTAAAAAAGAATATAAAAGAAATAAAAATCATAACAGGATAGTAGTGGAAGTAGTAATAATAATAATGTAGACTATAATAATAATAATAATAATAATAATAATAATAATAATGCCCTGTTGTGATTTTTATGTCCCTAATTCTGGCATTTCACATAAATAAAACTTTTGTTATTGTAGTTGCATATTTGAAGTGAAGTGATTTGCACCTTGTCATTATAAATATTCTTTTTATGCTGTAAACAATATTTTTTATTGAGCAAGTGCGCGCGCTAGTTCCCCCCAAATATGGGCGGAGCTTACTCCTTCTTTGATGTCAAGTCATCAAAACAGAGACGCACAACAGCGAAGTGAGCTCGCGAACAGGAGACGCGGTGTGAGGTGTGCGCGCGCGCTCAGTCCGCGGCAAACACATGGACGCTCGTGGGACTTTATGGTGATCTTTTATTTTTTGGACAAAAAAAAAAAAGTATTTTGCAAGAGACTCTTTTGACCGGATTTATGCCCAGTGTGTGTGGTTTTCTTACCGGCACCCGTTACCGAGCGCACAAAACTTCTGATGAGCTCGAGTGTCAGAGATGGAGGATGAAGAGAGCAGAATTTCCGTGTGGATTTGCCGGGAGGAGAAGCTCGTGTCGGGTTTATCTAAGCGCACCACGTGTGCCGACGTTATTAAAGTCCTGCTGGAGGAGCAAAGCTTGGAGGGGCGCGCGTCCGCGTCAGCGCGCGCTTACTGCATTGTGGAGAAGTGGCGCGGATTCGAGCGCGTTTTGCCGAACAAGACGAAAATCCTGCGCTTGTGGAACGCATGGGGCGAAGAGCAGGAGAACGTGTGCTTTGTGCTCGTCAAGCAGGACGCGTCGTTAGCCAGCAGCGCGCCACGGAGCGCCGAGGCGCGCCTCGTGCCCAGCCGGCAGAACTTATGCGTGCACGAGGGCAACGTGCGCCAAGCCACCATGGGCCTGTCGCCCGAGAAGCAACGGCGCGTGGTCCGAAAGGCGTTCAGGAAGTTGGAGCGAATCAATAAGAAGCGTGCCAAGGCGCAGTGCAAGGACGCGGAGAGAATGGAGACTCTGGTGCATCTGGTGGTCTCTCAGGATCACACCATCCGGCAGCAGGTGGAGCGCATCCAGGAGCTGGACCGCGAGATCGAGCTCTACGAGGCCAAGGTGCACTTGGACAGAGTAAGAACGCATGGTGCCAACTATGTCCAGGAGACCTACCTGGTGGAGGGAGCGCCATACAAGCATCCGTGCCCCGTCGATGGAGAACAGACTGTTGACCAGTTGGAGGAGTACGCCCGAAAGTGTGAGGAGGTCATCAGGCTGCAGGAGGATCTAACCGAACGTCAGGTTCTTCTGGACAGCATCACCAGAGATATCCAGGAGGAGCTAAACCAGAGGTGGATGAAGCGGAGACAGGACGAACTGGCTAACAAGGACTGTGAAAATAACATAGCTCTCAGGGAAATAAATGAAACATGGAAGATAAATGAATGTGAAATGCCTCCAAAGGACGATCCACTCTTGGAGGAGGAGCGGATTAGGACTCAACTCGACGCGAGTTTGTATATCGGCCTGAGGCTTAACACAGATTTAGAGGCAGTTAGGAATGACTTGGACTTGACTCAGGACATCTGGAAGGCAAGAGACAAAGAGCTGAGGGATTTGCTCGAAAAAGTGGACTCGCTCGATTTAGAAGACGACGAGGAGGGGGACGGGTGTGATGCGCTGAAGGACACTGATGGACTTGATGAAGACGCAGAGAGTAGACATGGTGCATGGGTGGAGCAGGCCAGAGGACTTGCTGCTAAAGCATGTAGCATCAATGATGATGATTCAGACACAGGACTCAGCTCCATGCACAGCCAGGACTCAGACATTGCCCCAGTTTTCGAGTCTCTGGTATAGCAACACACACAGAGACAGGAAAATTCCCCAGAGTTGAATTAAGATATGAAGACTGTTTGTATTTATATCCGTCTGGACTGAAATAAACACTGTAAGATTCAATAAACCACAGGAGATTTAGCTGTAATGTGGATAATCACCACCTGGACCCTTTGACCGTTGTTCATGCAATATAAAAACACTAATTATAAAATCTCTGACAAAGGTGCACTTAGTCAGTAGTGTTAGACTGCACAGATCATAGATCTTTTTTTTTTTGTACATGTACCACATTTTACTGTTGACATCAGTGTTAATTTGTACCTAGGTTTGAGGGTGATTGTTAAGATTACACTACAGACACTTCTTTTCAAAGGCTGTTGCAGTTTCTAATTAATTGATTAATTATTGAATCTTAATATAGTTGTAAAGACCAAACTGATTCTGGTAGAATGTTTATCAAGCCTGTATATAAGTCAAATAAATCCTATAATTCCAGATATAGTTGCACTCTAAATGACTTAATTTGTCATTTTAAAAAAATTGAGTTTTAACCACTGAATTAGCTCTGCGACCTCAATTTCGGCATTTTGTTTTTTAACTTTTCCATATAATCTTGTTGTCCAATTTAACATTGAAATTATGAAATTCTGATTGTCTATTGTCATCGACAGTTGTAAGACTGAATCTGCATTGGTGTTTTGTTCTCAGCTGAACTCATGAAGTGAAAACATTTAATTTTAATTAGATTTTTGTAGCACTTTTAACAATAGACTTTGGCACAAAGCAGCTTTCCTGAGATAAATATTCATTATATAAATTTTAAATTCAACAAACATATATAGATCTATAGCATTGTTGATTTATACTTAATGAGCATGCCGGAAGTGGCAAGGAAAAAACTCCCTGAGATGACATGAGGAAGAAACACGAGGAAGGATATATGGTCCAAAATGCAATTGCCTAACAAGGAAATGCATTTAAGTTTACACGAAGTGCACTTTTCTGAGGTTACCAATTATTGTCTTTGGGAGACTTGGGTACAAAACTGTTTATCATAGAGTTTGATGTGCCAAGAGTTTTAATTAACCATCGCTGGCAAATTGTAAATTCTTGTTTGGAGGTATAAAATGCACATATTATTCAGCTAACTTTTAACATATCAGTGATAAACAGTCTCTGTCATCTTTATCATGAACACCTGTATATAGTAATTTGTCTAATCAGCCAATGACAATGTATTAAAATCTTGTAGACAAAGACCAATGAGAAACAAATGGGATATCAGTAACTCTGATCATGGTATAGTTCATGGTGTCAAATGGGCAGTTTGGGTATTTCAGAATCTCCTGGGAACAGTACCTAATCAGTACCTTTACACTGAAACATGTGGAGAAATCATCTAGTGTGAGTCAATGCTATGGGAGAATGGTCAGATTAGTTCAAGCTGACAGGAGAGCTAACTCAAATAATCACTCTTGGCAACCATGGTGAGCATAAAAGCATCTCATAAAACACAACACACAGAGCCTTGGGGCAAATATGGTAGAAGAGCAGAAGACCATATCGCTTTCCAATCCTGTCAGCCAAAACAGGAATCTGAGTCTACAATGGGCAGAGGGTTACCAAAACTGGACAGCTGAAGACCTAGTGACATGCCCGTTTCAATTAGGTATGAGAATTCCAGCCGATTAGTAGTTTTTGAACTACCCAAACTCTGCTTCCACACTGCGGCCAAATGACAGACTGATTGGATAATTGCATAAATATGGTTTATATGCAGGTGTACCTAATAATGTGGCCAGTCCGCAATAAAAAAAAATATGCCCAGAAAGGTAGGTGTTTATGGATCTGGATTAAACTTCATTTTTATTATGGCTCTATATTTATCCAACTGTACCTTATTTAGTCATATTTTTTAAATACGTGCCAAACGTGGTGGAAGAACTGGGATAGTAAGTTTGGCAATTAGGCTTCTGGAACATTAATGAATAAGCATAATTATCACATTAATATTTAATGCTCCTCTCCCAGAAAAAGATGGCATGTTCCCAAAAGTTTAAATACCTAGGCAATTTGTTTTGAAGTTAGAGGAGAAGGTAGTGTGAAATACGTTAAGGTCCTTACTGTAGTGTTGATGATAGATCTAAGCCATAAGACTAATCTCTTAATTTACCAGTCAATCAACATCCTCACCTACAGTCATGAGAATGAAGTCATGACACTGGAATGATTTCTTTTCTCCTTTTTGACTTGGCTCACTTTTCAAGGAGCTCAGAGAAGAGCTACTGTTTATGTTATCTGAGAGCCAGGATACCCCATACCTGCCTCCTGCCGGTCTACTGGGAACGACACGTTGGGAGACAGATCTTGGTTCTTTGTAGAAATAGCTGCGAGGTATTGAACTGGCAGTGTCTGGGAATCCTACTGGAGGAAAATGCACGCTATGTTACCTCCCAAAATAAAGTGTTTTTAAAGGATGAGATGAGAGAAGAGGTAATGCTAAGCCGTTTTTTAAGCAGATGGGCAAGAAAAGTGGGTGTAATTGTATCTGTCAGTGGATAACAGGATAAGGCTGGGAGAGAAAGCCAGCTCAGGTTGCATTGCTTTCATTCCTTTAAGCATACATGAGTTTGAAATGATAGAACATTTATAGATTGAAAAAATCTATTAAGATAAAAGAAAAATAATAATAAACATTATTACATACATTCAACTTTTAGGTTGAATTTAAGGACATATCATATAATAGACTTAACTTTGCTAGACCCAATGCACATTCTTAGAAGTAAAGCTAACAAATTATACTCTTGTTGCCGCTGTGGTACTTTTGTACCTTTAATATGTATATTTTACCTGGAAACCTGACTTTAGAGTGCTTGTTAGACAATTTAATTGGATATTAAGGACAACAAAGGTTCCTTTAGTTTAAAAGCTAATTAAAAGGTACATCATAGAGCTTCCCATGTAGAAATACATGCTAGTGGGAGAAAAGACAGCCTGTGATGAGACCCCACCCCAGCATCACCTTTGGTTCTGTGAGTGAATGGCTTTGTTTCTAAGAATGTATAGTGAGGCTGCCAGGAGTATGTACACTGCATCTAGGTAAGGCTTAGGCAAGGTATACTAGGTATACTTCATGTTCCCTCCCAGGTAAAATATACAAATTAAATGTAACTAGAGGAAAAATACAATTTGATATTTTGTTTCGGTGTTTCCCCCAAAAAGCTCTCCATTCTATAGAACTGAACAAACCCAGTGACATCACCCTTAGGGTTTATGAAGAAGCCATTTTGAAACTCAAATATGGGGGCTCTGGACGTTGCCATCCTGGCATGAGCTGACTATGCCTAAACTAGCTAAAGTGATGCATAGCAATGCAGCTGTCACTCAAATTAGTCACGTCCCCTAATTATGCATACATTTATTGCTTAACATAATTTTAACTGATGAGTTATATAAACCCGAGAACACCCTGAATACAGGATAAAGCGATATAGAAGATGAGTGAGAGTTATATAAAAAATTCACCACTGTAAAGTTGGCATGAATGGGAAATCTAGCTATAGACATCATTCATTCATTCATTTTCTATACCGCTTTATCCTATATTCAAAGTCGCGGGGGACCTGGAGCCTATCCCAGGTGACTTTGGGCACGAGGCAGGGTACACCCTGGACAGGGTGCCAATCCATCGCAGGGCACACACACACACACACACACACTCACACA
>JAQQZT010000007.1:21457903-21468979 GCA_030068275.1 Clarias platycephalus | reverse complement strand
TGATCTGGCAGATCTCTCTGGTTTCTCTCAGGTGCTTGTTCGCTGTGCTCCATCTCCACTATACAGTAAGTGTACAATGTACAATGCTACCATTCTCCTGCTGCTGCAGACCTCAGCCACACAGATAGCATCAGCTCTCACACATTGTTCTTATCCCTGGGGGTATGCTTTTAAAATGTTGGCAGAGAAGTGATCAGGGAGGAAAAGAAAGAAAGAGTTGTTTTGAAAGGAGTTCAGCTGATTTAGTCAAGTGCATTTAAGCAAACAGCCCGACTTTCCTGTTGTAATTCTCTTTTTTTCCCTGCTAGACATAATAATAATGATAATAATATTATATTTTTATTTATTTTTTTCTTTTTGGTTTTGAATTCAAGATCTCAAAGTGGCTTATAAATTAACAACATAAAAATATTTAAATGAATTTATACATAGTGAAGCACAGTCTATGAATAAATCATTTAAACAAATAATAAATAAAAAAAATCCCTTTTTTCTCCTCCGAAATTTAGTCAGCTCCCCATCATATTTCTGAAACCCATAAAACAGCCAAATGCATTTTTTCCACCAAATTGCTTCTTATGGTGTGATACAGGGCAGAGTATAAAAACTATTCGAAAACATTGTCTGAATTCTTGGATATACAGTTATTCATATTACTGGTGAAACTCGAAAAATTTTAATATCGTGCAAAAGTTCATTTATTTCAGTAATGCAACTTTAAAGGTGAGACTATGTGAGATAGACTCATTACCTGCGAAGCAAGATAGTTCAAATCGTGATTTGTCATAATTGAGATGATTATGGCATACAGCTCATGAAAACCCTAGTTAGTTCTGATTTAGCAATCTAAATGGATTGGCTTATAGAGGCATTCTATAATGAAGAATGCCTGCCATTCATCTCACCTGCTGTTTCAGGAGAACAGGAATATGTAAAATAAAGTCACGTTGTTAAATAAAGTATCATTCTGAGCTTTTAAAGTAGGATTATGTAGTCAATGTGAAATTCGACAGTAAGCCATTAGACGTTAGGTGAGTAAGGAATACAGCACGGCAGAATGTTTTGTAATAGGAAAATGATCAATGACTGGGTGGTGTGATGCAGTCGATTGCAACATCACAAGGGCCATTACCACTCTGGAGTTAACTGTTTTCCTATAATAGCACACCATAGATTCTCAGCATCATGTCTTTTTGTCTGATATTTCTCAGATAATGTTAATAAACCATTTTATACAGTATGTGCTACTTGTATGAGAAGCAATGCGGACTGGATATTCCGCTGTGGCGACCCCTTGCCGGGAGCAGCCGAAAGACCAACAACAACAACTTCTATGAGAAGCAACTACAGTATGACAAGCATTTGTTTTTATACAATGGCGACACCACCAGTCAAAAGTTCATACACACCTGCTAATTTCATGGTCTCTCCTTATTTTCCTTATTTATTTCTTACTAACTTATTACTAAAACAATATTAAAGGCATCCAAAATATGCAATAATCTCCTTTGAACAGCTGATATTGAGATGGATCTGCTACTGTTTCTCTGTAAAGCCTACACAACGGCTCTAATCCGAGGTGCTTTGTGCTTTTTTTGAGGTGGTTTGTTAATTGGTGTTTTGTTAAAATAACATTTTACATGTTACTTAATTGCCTAATCCCAGATAGCTTATTTCATGTCCATTATTGTTCTAGAATGTAAAATATATATATATATATCCAATGTGGTGTCCAAACTTTTGACTGGAGTGTCCAAACTTTTGATTGGTACTGATACAGCATTTTGATGTCTATTATATTTAAAATAGGGGAAAGAAAGCCTCTTTTCATACAAGCTTTCCTACACTTGCACTGTACTAAAGACTCCTTTAAAGACTGTATGACATAAAGTACATAAATAAAAAGTTATGGCTCCGTGGATATGGAAAACAAGAAAGAGACTTTATCAGTATAATCTAACATTGTTGAAATAACATTCCTGAGGCAGCATGTACTGTTAGTGTTTATTATTGTGATTTCCTTCTCCCCACATCAATAGAAACGTTCCACCAGATAAACCCTCTTCCCCACTACCTCTATTATGACATGGTCAATGAATAGAATAATACGAATTCCCCACTATCTTTGTCTGGATTATAGCACACACTCACACACACAAATGTCTAGATTTTGTGACTCATGTCTCTTGTATAAAAATAAATTCTGTTTAGCCCAGACTCAGACTCTGTAGACCAGGGATGTTTTTGGGGCTTGGTGGAATCCGAAAAGAGAATACATACTTACAGCTTGGTACAGTAAGAGGGCCAAAAATCTTTACTGTCCTACTCTGTCTCGACACAGACTGTGAATCAGCCCAGCTATTGTGTAGGTGTCTGACCTCAGGCCTTATCACACCGATGGATCGAAACGAATGTGCAACGACTAGACTCCTGCCAAAGCACAACCTGATCCTAGATAATCCCCTCTCAGGTGTACATGCGGTTAATTAGAGCTTGTAGTGGTTTACTCAGACCACAAAGAAGGTTTTTTTTCCCTTTCTTTCTTTTTTTGCATAGTTCTTTTTTAGGGTATTTAAGTTCACAACCGGCCCTTGACTTTTTTTTTTTTTTTTCAGATTAAATAAAATAATTATCAAAATCACATATAAGTTAGTTAATCACCTACGATAAAAATGTCAGATAAGTAATTTATAGAAGTTTTGATTCAAAAGTAGAGAGCTGTTAACAGAGCTGCGGGGACTAAATTAACAAAAACTGGACAAAACCAAATGAAGGTTTATTAAGCTATAATCACTAGTGTATTTGTATAAGATATATTTATGTGAGGGCGTCCGAGTGGCAAAGTGGCAAAGTGGTAAAGTGCTCGCCCTATCATCCGGAGATCGCTGGTTCGAACCCCGGGTGATGCTGTTACCTCTCACAGCCGGAGGCTTAGAGAGAGCTGATTGGCCGAGGTCACTCAGAGGGGAGGTACTTGGTGCTCCCACATTAGTGACGGCTCTACAAGCCAATAGGGGGCGTCTGTGAGGTCGTGTAAGCGGAGGGAGCGGATAGCGTTGTTCCTCCCAGTGTGTTATGCTGCCCCCAATGGTGCGTGAGCAAGCAATTCGAAAAAAATGGTCGGTGACATCATGTGGGTCGAAGGAAACATGTGGGCAGTAGGAGCTTAATGTGGGAGCCCCCTAGCGACTGGGAGGAATTGGACACGATTAAATTAGGGGAGAAAATTGGAAAAAATCAGGGAAAAAATTAATAAAAAAAAAAAAAAAAAAAAAATATATATATATATATATATATATATATATATTTATGTGTAAAAGTTAGTGCCCCCTCTTTTAATTCTTTGTTTTTTCTATAAAAACATAATAAAAATCATTCGATCATACCTTGTCTTATTATTAGGCAAATACAACCAAAGCCAAAAAGGCTGGCAATACGAAGTACTGTACCCCCTAAAAGCTTGTAGATCCACCTTTAGCAGCAATAACTTAAAGTAATGAACTCCACTTTGGTCTCACAGGATGTTGTTCCAGAAGTTCAAGTTTACATTTGGCAGACGTTCTTATCCAGAGTAACTTACTTAAAAAAATAATAAAAAATCTTATTATACATCTGAGAAGTTAAGGGTTTTTCTCAATGGCCCCAAAGGGGCAACATGGTGGTGGTGGGGTTTGAACTTGGGACCTTCTGGTTCATACTGTAGCCCAATGCCTTAATGAATGAGCTACCCTGCCCGTATTGAACATGATTATCACAGATATACTGTACTGTACATCTAAGAAGTTGAGGGTTAAGGGCTTTGCTCAACAGTGGTAGAAGCCTTGTGGTTTGTTCAGATGCAGTTTTGCGAACCTTAACCATGCTTCCATGTTCTTTTTTTAGACAGAAGAGCTTTCTTCCTGGAAACCCTTCAAAGTAAACCGTACATGTTCAGTCTTCTTTTATAGTTGCGCTGTCATGGACTTTAACATTAAACATGCTCAATGAGTCTTGGGTTTTTTGTGTTTCTCGTAGCATTGCACCGCCTGATCCGACATACTGTATATTAACAAACTAATAGTGTAATTTTAACCTCTGCAACACTGGTTTCTAACGCATAAATGAATGAATGAATGAATGAATGAATGTGTACCCTAAATGATGAGGCGAAGATTTCTTCATTTGTTTGTCCTGCAAGCGTCGTAACTGAGCGCTCACCCATGGCCACACGAAAGTAGAAACCTAACACTCACAAGCCTGTTTTATTGTGTTGTGCAGGATCCCATTCCCAATGCTTAGCTCCAGTTTCAACCAGAAGTCCTTTGAATCTTTTGGGTGAGCTTTATAAAATATTCTTATATCTGTTTCCAATAGATTATTCTTAAAATCTAATTAAACTCTTTAAAAAAGGTAAATATATTTTTGAAGGTTGTCATTTTGTCTTCATGGCACATTAAAAATAAGTGTGATGTTTATTTTATATTTTAACTCTTTCTGATTTTGACTTTTGTTCTAGGTTTGTCTATTTAAAGCCGAATTTCAGTTGGTTGATTGTCCTGCATCTGTTTAAATATTTTGTGTTTCATTTATTGTCTCCATTTTTATGCATTTGCTTTAATATTAGTATTAGCATAATCATTTTAATGCCTCTGTAGTTTTGTTATAGTCTTAGTTCTGTTGCTTTTGTTTGGCTTTTGTGTTCTTCATAATGAAATTATGTTAAAAAATGTAAAGAAAACTTCCTTTGAAAAACTGCTCATCACACTTTTTGCTCTCTTGCTTATAAAACATGTCAATAATTGACTTTTACATGGGATTGTGTAATGTAGTGGGCTTGCTGAGGTGCCCTGTGGGTGCATGTTTCTCAGACATGATGAAAGTGCAAACGTCTAGATCCTCAGAGCAGCTTAAGATAATCACAAATGTCTTGCTAAGAGGCATAACACATACATTATAACACCTGTGGTGTGTGTGGCTGCTTTTGACATTCAAAGTGATTCCTAAATCATGCTCTCAATCAGGGGAACCTGAGACCTGAAGTCCAGTGATGCGTATTAAAAGCCTGTGAAATACACAGAAGTTAAAATTCAACATTTAGTGCGACTTTGTTCATTTAGAATGAAAAGTATACTATAAGTTTGTGTTATGTGCACTATTTCTCACTATAGTATCTCTTTCCCTTACAGTGCACGCCACAAGTAAATTTTTTTTACCTGATTTCACTCTAAACAAGCAATATAAGCAATAAAGAAAATATTGTTTATGTACATTACATCCGCAGTCTGCAATATGCATACACTCATCATGAACCTGTATATCATGGCAATAATGAGCTTTCAATTATTTCTTTAATATTATCTTTTATCTGGAGTTGAAAGGTTAGACAACATAAATCTTTAACAGGAAAACTTAACAATTTTTTAAAAGAAAAAACAAGGTTTAATTAATTTCAAAGTTTCTGACATCAAAACAAGAAATTAGAAAATTCTACATACAGTACAGGAGCAAAACTATACAAACACCCACTTTATTAATTAATTGGTGCTGAAAGTCCACACTCACTTATTCATTGTCTATGCTGCTTTATCCTGTACACAGGGTCGCAGGAGCCTATGCCAGGAGACTAAGGGCACGAGGTGCGGTACACCCTGAACTGGGTACCAATCCATCGCAGGGCATCCACACACACACAAAATGTGAAAAATTGGGGACACCAAATGGCTCAATCTGCATGTCTTTGGACTGTGGGAGGAAACACGGAGTACGAAGCACGGGATGGGACATGCAACGGGACATGCAACCTCCATGCACACAGACCTGAAGTGGGAATTAAACCAGAACCTGGAGAAACAAGAGCGAAAGCACTAACCACTACGCCACCTATCCGCCTGCTGAAAGACCTGATATGTTTGAAATGTGTTAAAAACAGAGGCCTCTGAGCTTCCTGTTAGTAATCCTGATGGACTACAGCTGGTTGCTTCTCGGTGCAAACATAAGAAGGGTTTGTGTGACAGCACTTGTTCAATCGGCCAACGCACAGTGCGAAAGTCCAAGAAGCTCGGTGTAGACCTGAGAAAGAGGATGGTACTGTAGCTCTACACAAGTCAAGACAATGTCCCCAGACACACATAAAAGCTGGTTGTAAAATGGGTAAAGCAGGCTAATTTTAGGCTTTTGGAGCCTCAACCCCATTGAAAATCTGTGGACCAGGCTTAAACGTCAGGTCCATGCCAGAAACCCAAAAAACAATTTTGGCAGAAATAGTGATCAAATACCCAGGCAGAATACTGCCCGAAGCTTGTTGATGGCTACCGAGTTGACTAAACAATTTTTTATTGCTATCATCATAATTGTAATTTCCGTAAATAATATGATAGCTTGATGTCTTCTTATTGTTCCTAACATCATTTAAGCATGAACAGGTTTCATTATAACAATTTGATGGATCTTTGTATGTTGGATTGAGTACTAACTTTTTTCTCAGTTTAACATGAACATAAATAAATGCTAATGCCCCATAGTGTATTCGTGGATAGCAATGAAAAAATACCTTTGCCTTTCATTGGGGAATGTAGTCAAAGAAGCATTACACCTCAAGAAATGCTCTTCTCTTATGTTTCCCCTAGGGACAATGGCCATTCTGGTTTGATCTACAGCGCAGTAAGATGACCTTCATTAGTCCCAAAGGCCATTCTGTTTTAAGCTGCAAACAGGGAAGCGCTGTTGATGAACAAAGGCTCAGAGTAAAGTGGGTTGCTGAAGCTTTCTCCCAAAAGCACTCAAATCTCCCAGAAGATAATATTAGACCCTTGAGGCGGATTAGAAGTGACAAAATTTGTTTATTGAGGTGTGAAGGGTTCAGTCCAGAGGGGTTGATGAAATACAGGTGAAACACATTCTAATTAAAACGGTGGGACAGAGTGAACGGTGAAATGCAACCAACTATTCAACAGTCTAGATCATGTTGGCTTATATTCATTTGTAAATTTCATTTGGAATATTAAACACATTTAGACTAATGTCTGCAAAATAACTGCTACTGTATATATGACCGTGTCAGATACAGGAGCACACATGTCAATACAGGATAAACTGAAGACCGACTAATAGGAAACAAAATATTGCAGCCTAATTATAAGGGAGAATATCTTTATACTTCCTGAACTTGGGTTACCGTCGGTGTGCAGTTTCTCCTGGGTTCTCTGGTTTCCTTCCTCCCTCAGAATGTAGTTTTCATGATAGGCTCAAAAACCACCATCTTCCGGCATCATGAATCAATGCATGAAAGAGATCTGTCATTTAACCCCATGAGTCTGTGACTTGGCGGCATGGTGGTGTAGTGGTTAGCACTGTTGCCTTGGGTTTGGGTTTGATTCCTGGCCAGGCTCAAGTCCTGTCTGTGTGGATCGAGCTTGCATGGTCTTCCTGTGCAGTCCAAAGACCTGCAGATTAGGCTATTTTTCTAGGGTGTACCCCGCCTCGTGCCCCAAGTCTCCTGTGTTAAGCCCCAGGCCCCCTGTGACCCTGAATACAAAATAAAGTGGTATAGATGATGAGTGGGTGGCACGGTGGTGTAGTGGTTAGCACTGTCGCCTTGCACCTCCAGGATCTGGGTTCGAGTCCCGTCTGTGTGCATGGAGTTTGCATGTTCTCCCCGTGCTTGGTGGGTTTCCTCCGGTTTCCTCCCACAGCCCAAAGATATGCAGGTTAGGCTAACCTGGGATGGGCTCCAGGTCCCCGTGACCCTGAATACAGGATAAAGTGGTATAGATGATGAGTGAGTCTGTGAGTTAATCGTATTTCAAATTGTGTCTGCTGGAGCACAATTATCAACCAAAAAAGTTGTCAGAATTAGTACACAGACCCATGAAACCCCTTTCCAGCAGCATCAGGTTAAAAACCCACCAACAACTAACATTTTCAGAGGAGAAAAGAAAGTCTTTTCAGCAGTGGGTTCTAGTATGACACTTGCATGTCACTTGTCTTTGTGCTGCTGTGAAAAAACTAGCGACTTGGGGGGGGACAAGAAGCGACTTGGTGATTGATGCTACCCAAAGCCCCTGGCTGACAGTGGACTGATCAAGTAGAGATGGTCTGCTGCTGACAGACACCAGAGCCAGTCAGCACAATGGTGCACAATAGCATCTACGTCATGCCCCAGACCCCTTTTGTGTCGACTGACGCTTTTTAAGTCCTTTCCACCAGGAGGGAGAAAGAGACAGGCACCAAACATGGAGAACTGAGCCATTTAGACCAAAGCTTAATGTGTTACCAGACACTTCTCAAGGAGCAATATGACTGAGGAGGAACCATGGAGACCATCGCTTATTTGCCTTGTGACAAGTAACAAACTTCATCACCTTTCAAAGCAGTGCACTTGAGCTGCTATTGAGCTGGAGGCTGAAGAGAGATGCTTTCCCATTTCAAATTGGCTTCTGAAAAGAGAATTGGCTTGATTTGTATTATATGCATGAGAACGAAGAAGTAGGAAAATGTTTTCTAAACACTCCAATGTTCAATTTTTTATTTTTAGATATACAATAACTTTGTGAAAAAGTATAAAATGTTTTCTAAGAACTTTTAACCAGGTATAATGCTGCCATATTCCATCTCCCACTCCAGGGTCCTCAGTTCGATCCTGAGCTTGGGTTAGTGTCAGTGCCACCTACAGTACATGTTCGCTCCAGGTCACCATTTCATTCTTGTTCACCAGTTTTTCTTACTTGCCCAAACCGTGAGGATAGGTGAATCGGATATTCCCGGTTTCCCGGACTTGACATTTGAAATCTATACAGACCCTCTTTAATTAGCATTAGCATGCACTGTCCTAAATAAATTAATTAATTGAGAATTCTGCTTGAAGGACCACTTCTTAAAATCCTACAGTATATGCATGGCTTGAATGTTGCTTTGCTGACAAAAAAAGGGGCATTGGCATAAAAGCCCATTTCTTGCTAGAGCAGTTGTTAATTGGCCAGATGAGGATGAGGACACAACAACGTATTTCAGGAGCAAGACGGAAGAAAGTAAGAATGTAAAAAATATCTAATTATCTAATAATTATCTAATTATCTAATTAAAGACCTAATTAACAAAGAGCTAATCCCATAATGGAGTTTTAATTAATGGAGAATTTAGCTATAGAGTTTACTAGGGGGAAGTGAGAATGATCAACTAACCACTGCTTTAGTGGTTCCAGGGAATGGATGTTTTCTACAGAACTGTGCTATGGGAAAAATGAACTAGAGTCTTCCCAAAACCTCAGAACTGAATTTGTGTTATGGAAATACTTTACCCAAATCTGGTGTTATCATAAATAACAGTTTATGAGGGGTTTGTGTTCAGTATAAATAACTGAGATTGTATTGCACTATGCAACATTCAGCTTCTTGTGTTGATTTTTGGGCTTTTGCTTAGTCTGGTATATTTCAGCAACTGTGTTATGAGGATTTCACTGTGCTGTGTGTTCCAACTGGGGAGTTCCCATTACTGTTTGTGCTTTACTGCTGAACAATAGGAGACAAAATCCTGTAAATTTGTCCTTGTACCAAGTCTGAATGCTCTTCCTTTATAACCGTTAAGCACAAATATTAAACAGAAGTACTGTTTGTAAGATTTATGGCTCAACGCTTTTGTATGTCATCCCAAATTTCAGACTTTTACATGCTTTTAAGTTAAACATGGTGGTGTTTGAGGCTTGTCAAAAATCGGACCTAAATAGAACGAGATGAGTTGCTGGGCCTGTGCTGGCACGCCAAAGGGAGGTTTTAAGGCTCCTTAATTAATGGCCACATGTGCATTAACCCAGGAGCTCTGGAGGGGGAAGCCCCCATTATCAGGAGCTTGGAAGGTAAAAATGTGCAAAGGCAAATCTATATGACTCATGGAATATGTGGATATAGATATCTGCTAGATCTGTTGATTTTTTTTTTCTGCGTAGTGTAGTGCTACTGTAGTTGTAACATTTTACTAGAAGAGCTGTTCTAATCAAATGAGCAATGTGAGGAATGCTGTGGTACAGTAGGTGGTTAGTGAAGGCATCAAGAAGCGGCCATGTTATTCAAGGTGTTTCTAGCTTTGTGTCGTTTAAACCCATTTAGCAAATTTTATTAAAAAAAAGAATACACTTTCAATTGTCCTAATGTTCTAGTATGGTTCCCTATATCTCATCACAGCTGCTGTTTATATCAGTTGGTGGAATTTACCCACCAAAGCGAAAAAACAGACTGAATTGTTCTTGTGTGCGCCAACGTTTCCAGTGACTAATCACCATCCCCTTGGTTTTCCAATAAACAATCACTTACCACCATGGTTTGTCCCACTGCTTCTGGTTGATATTAATGAGCTGTAATGAATATATAGCTTATTCTCTACATACAGGAGTGGACACATTTTAGATTTATTACCTATCCCTTTGGGCGAGTGGAAGTATAATGTTTATAGTTACATCGTTGTGTGGGGTTGCACCAATGTGAAGCTGGAATTAATACATATACTGTACACCCATCAGCCATAACATCATAAACCATCTATCTAACACTGTGTACGTAGTCGAGGCATGGACTTCACAAGACCTCTGAAGATCTTTTGTAATATCTGGCACCAAGACGTTAGCAGCAGACCCTTTAAGTCCTGTAAGTTGTGAGCAGGTGGTCTTCATAGGTCAGAATTTTTGTCCAGCATATCCCACAGATGTTCAAATGAATTAAGATCTGGTGAAATCAGAAACCAAGTAAACACTTTAACCTTGCTGAACATTTTTTGCAGTATGACAGGGCACATTATCCTGCTCTAAGAAAATACTGTTTCCATAAAGTGGTGTATTTAATCTGAAACAGGGTTTACAGTTAGGGAGTACATGTCAAGTAAAACCCACATGAATGCATCCTCATGCCATCTTTTTTCCCCAGGTTAGATCCCCTTTTGCCTCCAGATCTGCCTTAATTCTTCAGGTCATAGATTCAACAAGGTGCTGGAAACATTCCTAAGATATTTTGTTCCATGTTAACATGTCAGCTGCAAATCTGATTCACTGAATCCCAGAGAATGCTTTGTTGGATTGAGATCTGGTGACTGTGTAGGACATTTGAGTAAAGT
>JAQQZT010000007.1:21415452-21429295 GCA_030068275.1 Clarias platycephalus | reverse complement strand
ATGTAGAAAATAAATCACTAAACAAAAACAAAGAAATTTGCAAGTGACCCCAAACTTTTGAACGGTAGTGTATATACATAACCAGTTATTTGGTTGAATGTCCCTCAGCAATTCTTGCCTTTAGTAGATGTTTTTGGTAGCCATCAACAAGTTTATGTAATCTTTCTGGTTGGATATTGAACCAACAGTATTTGTAGTGTTCAGACTAATTTGTGGATTTCCCAAGCATGGACATGATTTTCAGTAGAGTTGAAACTCCAAAGCTTAAAGCTAACATGCCTTATCTAGTTTGGGGGTCATTGTCCTGTTGGAACAATTAATGTTGTCCCGAGATAGTCTTTCTTCTTCATTATTTCATTCACTTTGTACAATGCACCAGTTACACTGGCACTGAACTTTACTCCTCCAATCATACTTCTAGTCAAAGCTTTCCTCCTTGTCATTATTAATCATCATAATTATTCATCTAAGAGGTTGTATACATATTTTATGCTTAGTTTTCTGTTTCTAATAAAGATCTATGTTGAAAAGACAAGTTAAAAAAGGATTCATACTAAGTGTATGTAAACTTCTGACCAGAACTGTATATATATATATAGGTGAGTGAATGAAAAAAAAAAAAAAAAAGGAAAACTCTTAACAAATGAATACTAAACAAGGTTCTGAGTGTGCCTTTGAAAGTGTATACAATAAAGTGGTGTAGCTCTGCTGCCCCCATGTGGTAGATTCTTGAATATAATGTACACGTAAATGTCTGCATATACACACACACTCAAAATAGGGGAAATTGTGATAATGGATCAGACTGTATCCCAAGCTCATGTTTAACACAGGGAAATTGAATATAGAAAACTGAATCAAAGAACCAAAATGTTTCAGCCAACCTCATTCCTATCATACTGCACTTATCAAAACGTACAGTTTTTACCCCAGTTTAATCACTTTCTTTGTTACATTTGTGCGTACTGTAAATCTTAATGGCCAAATGGCACAAATGTAATTAATTTGAATTACACAATAAAAAAAGTTTTATATGTATTATTATATATCTCAAATAGTTGTACACATAACCCTTTTACCACCACAACTAACTCTATTATCAACCATGCTGAAATCTGATAGAAATCTGAAACCAGCTTAGCACATGACAAATAAACCTGAAAAACAGCTGTTCTCTGATGGCTTGACTGCAATCGCTCAATATTTCAGGACTGAAATTCCTACATTCCCTCAGTTTTGTACCTGAGCCTCCAATAACGAAAGTGCACATATGAACCTAAACACCTCTCCTTTTATATTGAACTTCTTGGAGCCACTCAGTATGACTGCAGATCAATCACTGCTATCTGTTATCCCCCCAGATGAGGATGGGTTCCCTGTTGAGTCTGATTCCTCTCAAGGTTTCTTCCTTTTGGTGTGCCTGATTGTCCTGGACTCCAGGTCCCCATGACCCTGTAGAAATGAGTATGAGACTATAATTGTGTGAGGTATATAATTGACTATGAGATTATTTTGTTACCAGTTTATGGTCACAAGGTCACATGAACTAGAAGCTATTGAAGAAAAAGTGTTTTTTTGTTTGTTTGTTTTTTTTTTAAATAAAAAAAATAAATTAAATGAAGACATATCTTGGGATAAAATCAGGTGTACCTTGTGTGGGGCTCCAATGAGATCATTTTGGTACCAGTTTGGGGTCACCAAGTCACACCTAGAAGCTATTGAAGAAATGGTAACTTAATGATATTAGAATTAAAATAAAAATGAATAAAGAGATATCTTGGGATAAAATGAGGTGTACCTTGATGGGGTGAACTTGGGTGTCCAGTGATATTATTTTGTTGATATTAGTTTTGGGTCACATGGTCACACGACCAAAAAGCTATTGAAGAAATTGTGATTTAATAAAGTTTATATATAATAATCGCAAATTAATTCACAATACTCAATTAATATTATCTATTAATTCAACAATTATTAATAAATCAACAAAAGCAGTATGCAATGACGCATGGCATATGTATATTTAATAAGAAATTAGAATAACTGAGGCACATAGTCAGGTAAATAACAGGTATCACTTTTCATTTGGACAGAAATTTGTCGACGGTCCCTAAAATACCGCTTCCGAATGTCTGTCGAACGTCTGATTATCAAACTAACTTCACCGCGGTAATTGTACCAGGACTGTGATTATGTGGGGTTCTTTTGTAAGCCGGATACTGAGCATGCGCAGAAAGTGATGTCACAACTAAACGGAAAGATTGAGTGACTCTCCCCTTAATATGTAGTCGATTCACTTTCACAAATGAATAACAATTAGGTGGTGTTTTTGCACTCCAGCTGTATTTACACTTCTGCATATTGTTTTGAAATGTATCAGCTCTTTATTTCCCTTACTTTTTCCTCCGCATTACTACTTTCGCCTGTTTTTATTAAAACGCTTTCACTTTCCATTCACGCGATTCAGCTCTCGCGCTTGTTTGTATTTACTCGGTAACGATGGAAACACATTAGACGCGTTCCTGATCCTCGCGACGCTATTGGCTGCCGCGGCCCTAAGACGCTCTCTGATTGGTCAGTGGTCGAGTCAGGGCTCGCTCTGTGCTGGCACGGGATTGGTCCGTAACTAGGTTAGTGGCGCGCTGGTTATTCAAGGCGAGCGTCGAAAAGTAGGTCAGTGTAAACATGAACCGCGCTCCGCCGTCCATGTTACCCTGACTGTCTGTACATGTGCCTTTTCTACCTTCATGTGAGTACGACCTTATTATATAGCTGTTCATTAACATTGACCTTTTTTTAACGACCGTTTTGGTTCATTTGGTAATGATAGGAAGCTCGGCTTTAAGTAACGTCTTTAATAATGTTACATCCTTATGCGCAGTGTTTTTACAGATGCGCAGTTTGGACGCAGCCGATGTCATTGTCGTCAATGACACGATATCACACTATACAGTATGTATGGGTTTCCCTCTCCCCGGGATTTTAAGATTCTCCAGACATAGGCAGGAAGAAAAACGCCAGTTATTGTTGTTTACAGTTTGTTTTTATATAAAAGACAGACGATCAAAGCCCACGCGCATGCTGTTAATCATTATATTCCTGACACGCATTAGTGCAGCAGGGAAACAAAATAGCTCCTGTTTTCACACACCGAGGTTGCCAGATTCGGGTCATGATCAACCCGTGCAAAAGCCTATAAATAGCTAAAACTAGGAAAAGTGGGCGTGGCGATGCATCCTAGTGGTGAGAGAGAAAAAAAATCTTATCACAATCCCTTTTTTTGTTGTTTTGTACGGAAGCGCATTGCATTCACAAAAGAAAAAAAATCTCAGGAATTATGTCATAATTATGACTTAATATCTCATAACTTTGAGATCCTGATCTCATAATTTTGAGATAATTATCTCATAATTATGAGATAATTATCTCATAATTATGAGATAAGGGGAGGCAGATTGTGGCAGGGGGCATTTTAGCGCATGGCATCTTTAATGAAAGTTACTGCATCCTTTTGCTCGGAAGCGAGGGTCCAGAATTTGAAGCAGGTGCCAGATAGTTCTCTGAGATACCACAAAGCCAGCATGGATGCAGTTCAAATGCATGGTTTTGTATCCATGAAGTGTTCCATATTGGTTTTGTTACGTGGGGCGGTGTGGAGAGCCGAACCACCAAGTGTTATGATGTGTATACGAGCCCTAACGCAGGGCTTTAGAGGGGGTCAGTGAAGTAGGAGTTGTTGTGAGAGTGCTTATGATGCTCACGGGAAGACCTTAGACGCCAGATCGGCGTTTGGAGATAACGGGGGATTATTAATTAGGAACTTAAAAGGAAACAAAATTAAAACTGAAAACACAAAATGAACAGAGCTCCGCTGTCTACGTGAGAACGGACGGTGCTCGGGAAACTAAAAATAAACTTTAGATCCTCTCGGGGCGTTCGCCCTTACCGAGGATTTATAAGAGAGAGAGAGGGGTTTGTGTCTTTTTTGTACTTTCATACTGTACTTAACCTGAGTGCGCACGCTGGACTGATGCGTGCCGCTCCCTCTCTCTCTCTCTCTCTCTCTCTCTCTCTCACACTCTCTATATAAAATACTGTAGCTCCTGTTTTCACACACCGCCGGCGTCTCAGACAGGCAGAGGCTGGGGCTTTGCCTCTGTCTCTGAACTGCACACTTTGTCTGTCTGCCTTTCTTTTCTGCGGATCTGCACGTTCAGAATATTGCAGAGTATTTATGCGTGCTTCTGCCCCTCGTAAGACCCGCATCGTTACAGGTTCAGCTGCTCCTGAAGGAAGAACCACTTCGAGAAGGACAGAATGCGCTTTCCTCCTGAACAGTCCTAAGCACATTAGATACCCGTGCAGTGTTGACATACTAATGATAATATCATCCAAATTACTCAATGACATTAATATCTACCAGTATCAGGATCTCATAATTATGAGCCAGTTAGCCTAATCTGAATGTCTTTGGACTGTGGTTGGAAACCGGAGTACCCGGAGGAAACCCACCCAACACAAACTCCATGCACACCGACCCGGGGCGGTAATCGAACCCGGAACCTGGAGGAGCAAGGCGACAGTGCCACCCGTTGCCACATTTAAATTTAATTAAACTCAGTTTTATTTACAGCAAGTCCTCAACATACGAACAAGTCCCGTTCCGAGAGCTCGTTCTGAAGTCCAATTTTGTTTATAAGTCCAACAAACATTGTCTGGGTGCTAGGAAACAAAATTGGCTATACGATTGTTCTTTAGAATAGTTCCAATGGTTGAATGATTCATGTTAAAAGAACGAGTCTTTATTAACAAGCCATCTTTTCACTACACTCCATTGTCTGTTATTTTCACTTTTGTCTTTATCGCCATTGCATGGCGCTTCTTAGCCGTACCAGCCAGCTTCATCACCGCTCCTTTTAAGCTTGCTTCTGGACGTCCTGACGTGGGATGCACGCTGCACACATGTGACAGTGTAAGCCACTAAGCCAAATGTCCCACCTTTTAGTCATTTAATAAAATATTTTTCCTCATCTGGAGAGCTGTTTTGACATTTAAAATATGTTTTATGCAAATGAGATCTAATAACTGTAGTTGATTAATGTGATAGTTTATATTAAAAAAAATTATTCAGTTCAATTTTATTTATTTAGTGTGTTTTTACAGAATCAAAAGACAATTAGGGAAATGAGTATAAAAAGAGTGAGAAAATGTATATAAATTAAAATGATCAGATCAGCAACCTGAGGCCGACAGTGGCAGTGAAAAACCCCCGAGAGGAACCAGACTCAACAGAGAACCTATCCTCATTTTGGTGATATCAGATAGCAGGGAATGATCTGCAGTCATAATGAGTGAAAGGAGACTGGAAGTTCAGTATAAAAGGAGAGGTGATTAAGTTGATATGGAGTCTCGTTCATTATTGGAGGATCAGGTACAAAACTGGAGGAAATTCCAGTCCTGAAGTATTGAGCGGTAAAGGAGAACCATCCCCAGTCACCACAAGCATTCCAAGTGGATCACATGGGACCTCCATGCAACAAGATCTCCAACCAGAAGCATTGAGTCCGACAGGTCCAGAGGGCGGAGGGAGCCTGGATCGACATGTGTAGCCCAATAGAGAGAGACAGAGGGAAAAGAGAAAGAGGGAGATAGCAGTTAGATATGGTCACAGTCACATAATGTATACTATTTGATCATTTGATCTGCAAGATTTGGCACAGGATTTACTCCAGCATTCACCCTTCCTCTTGCAAGCCACACATTTATTAATAGGGCTTGGGATCGGGACTCTATGCAGTGACTGGATTGGGGCCCAAGGATCCAACAGTGGTGATCGGGCAAGGGCGGGGCTCAAACCTGCAACCCTGCCCCGCCTTATCACAATCCTTAAACGAGATATTTTTTAATCACAGTTTTTAGTTTAGAAGCTAGATGTGGACATGATGCTACCCCACAACTCCAGGGTTCACGGTACGATCCTGAGCTTGGGTTATCTTTTATGCCGAATTTGCTCTCCCCAAATCCATGACAGTTTCCCCTGGTTCTCAAGGACCTACTGAACCCATGCCAGTGGGTGGATTGTCTGTGCTAAATTCACAAGTGTGTGTGTGGTGCCCTACAAAGCACTGGAGTTCCATCTAGGGTTTTTTCCAGCCTCATTGCCTGGTTTTCCACCAGTGGCAGTGTATCTGGATAAAAGCTGCCAACAGTGTGGAATGACGAACACCGCTAAGCGCCGACTTCCCTGGAAAGAGCTTTAAGATAACCGCGGCCCTCCCACGACTAGGAGCGGCGATGTTAACCCAAACCACAGTTAGGAAATATAAATGTACAGGGTTGTATTTGATTGGATTTATTTCCAGCCAGTAGATTTTATTTATATAATCTTGCAATGTTATAAAAAGAAGTTGTATTTATACCATATTCAGGGATTACCATAAAGCGTAAATGATTTTGATACATACAGTAAATCAGCATTTTTTATTCATAACTGTACCATACTGAGTTAGTTTGACTCATTTTCTTTGACATAATGTCTCATTTAACCAGCATGTTAATGGGCTTTTTTTGTGATCTGGTCAGCCGAACTGCATCAGGACGAAGTCTGACTTGCGTCGTTATTGGATTTTTGTTTAAATATTATTGTTAGTGAAATTATTGATGCAGTTTGACCATACATGGACACATCTACCAGCAAATTTTAGTGTTAGTATTCAGAGGGGTTAGTGAATCGTCTGCGCAGCAGTGTGTGCCCAAGGACAGAAGGCTCAGCGTGTGTTAATAGTCCATGCGAGTGAACGTTTCAGCTGTTTACCAACTGCTCTGAAACAAACAGGAACACACTCCAGATTAACAGAAGTTTTTACTCTTTAGCTTGTATGCAGTGAGTCAAGCGGAATATTGAGTCAGTGCCTTTATAAAGCAAGTGAATTGTGAGAAAGTTATTCCATTATAAATCACATGGTATATAAATAGTGATAGTCACCAGATAAATATTTTTTTGTGCCACGCTGTGCGTGCACACACAGGTTATGCGCAGACATAAACCTCAGTCTTCATCTCAGTGCTCCATCTGTACATCTGTTATTCATTCTGTCTTACTCATCGCCCTGCCTTACTCATCCAGCATGTCATCGTCATCACACTGCTGCTCCACCTAACCTACACTGATCTTTAAATTATCACTGGTATTACCATTTATTGCATTTATAATTGACGTATACTGGTTTCTCACCACGTTATTAATTACTGTAGTGCATTATTAAAATAACTACTAATAAAGAAATCAACATTTCCGGGCTTTCTGACTGTGTTTCTCGCATTTATCTGTAGGTTTTGTGCCTGGCCGCAAGTGTTCGGAGGTACAGCGTGAAGACTGGGATCTGGGCAATATAGCTTTGGTAAAGAATTTACATCTTGCACATTTTAATTTAGTATACTGACTGTCAGTTTAATATAAGAGCCAGTTTTAGACTTCATGATTACATTAATTCTTTAATCTTTTGATTTGTCACATTCAACAAGATGAATGCAGTAAAACCTTTAAAGTGTTCCATGACAGACTGTGCAATAATGTGTTCTCCGATGAAGATAGAGCTACAATTAAAGAAAATCACTGTGTTCATGTCATCAGTATAATAATAGCAGCAATGTTATGCAGCAATGCTACGCCTAGGGAAAATATTTAAATGGCAAAGTAGAGTTCGAAGCCATTCATGTCTGAATGAAACAGTATGTCAAATGTCAGGTCTTTAAATATCCCATATTGTACTATTTTATTTTATATTTTCGCACAGTTCTCAGAGCTCTCCCAACGTGCGTCATGCTCCTTCTGAAATATATTTTTCATTCCTCAAACTCCTCTTCCAAATGCACTGTTTTAGTGTCTATGGGTATGAGCTGCTGCTGAGTGAGTTATGAAAGGCTATGTTCTTATATGAGGTTACATTATAGGGAAATGTTTTTTTGCATTGTCCTGTTCTGTTATCCTTTTGATGCTATTTGGGAAATAATGTCATATTACAAGCTTTCTAACGCCACTCAAAACTAGGACAAGTAGAGTAGATTAATACACGACTTTGAATGTACTTGAATAAACACAAAGCAAGAAGTATTATAAATTGACAAAGAACATTTTGTTCAAGTTTGTAATGCATTAAGAAAATGGTAAAAAGCACAACTTTCAACATATGTCAAAGTAATTGTTAAAATTATAAATGTGATAATAACATCTTCCACAATTTTGGAAAACAAGCTTAAATTACAGAATCCCACACAGTATTTATATATGTATTTATACACATACATACACAATATGTACGGTATTCATATGGTGTTTGCCGGGCAACCAAATTACAAAAATCTCCTATTTCATAAAACGTATTGTACATGTTATAACACATGTTATGACACACAGCACATATTGCACATGTTATGACACTTAGCACATACTCCATTAATCCTGGGGTAAATGCAATTGCAGTGACAGTGTGTGCCCATCCTTTTTTTTTTTGGCTTCATTGTTCTCCAAAAGTCCATTGAATGCCTTGAGTTCACTGAAGGCAGGTAATGTTTTGCCCAGTGGTAGTTTCGCTTAATGTGGCAGACAGAAGTGATGCAACTGGCTTGTTAGGACTTGTTTTGTTCTGTAATGTGCCAGTTCCATGTCATGGTATGCCAAAAATGTGGAAGCTTCTCAAAGTTTCTAAAAAAAAAAAGAACATGTAGGTGTATTTTTTTTTTTTTTTTTTCAAATTTCAAGTTTTGTTACAGACAACCTTTTGTGCCAGAGAGAAATAATTAGCCAGATTGAATGAAAACATGCATTTATCACATTTTGCTATCAAAATGTTGCTATCAGAGTTTACGTATATATAATGTGTGTGTTTATATGAATGTATATGTGTACGTACATGAACGAAGTAGACTTCAGGTGGTTCTTTAAAAATGGGTTAACAGAATTACCAAGCTGACCTACATTCTCCCATTTTGTGCTTTTCCTTTCTTTCATTTTTGGCCTGTTTCCATCTCGCTGCCACTATTTTCCTCACTGCTAATGCAACCAGGCTTTTTTGTCATTGTGTTATCCAGGAGCAGGGCTGTAATGTTGGATAATTTGACTCTCACATCATGTTCTCCCATAGTTTTATTTATTAGAACAGGGCTGCTATTTAATCTTTTCCAGAAGACTTCCTGTCACCTGATAGGCCACCAGAGAGAGTTTTAATATGATGAGAGTCTCAGAGCTCAAAGTCTCGTAGTTCATGTGATTAGTTTTTAATGGAACAGGAAACGATAAAAAAAAAATCATGAATGTGTTAGTTCACTTGATTTTGCTTGAGAAAGATCTGGGTAAAGTGAGTGCAGAGTAAGGAGCAGATCTTCATCTGTCATTGACCAAAGAGGTCCTGATATCGCCTAATGTATAATATACTGAAAACCCTTACTGGTCATTTAGTTGATGAAATCAGGTCAGCAATGCTATATGAGATTCTCTCACTCACTCACTCACTCACTCACTCGTTGTCTATACTGATTTGTCTTGTATACAGGTTCATAGGGTACAATTAGCGTAACCTGCATGTATTTTGACTGTGGGAAGAAACCCACCAGGCATGGGTAGAACATGCAAACTCCACGCACACAGACCCCATGGCGTGAATCGAACCCGGACCCTGGAGGTACAGAGCGACAGCGCTAATCACTAAGCCACTGTGCCACCCCATATAAGATTCTTTTATGTTAAAGATTTGAAGCTTTAGCTATCTGTGCAAATTGTACTCTATAGTTGAGAAATCTGGGCAGACTGAAGGACTAAAGCAGCATTGCATTCCTTGGACAGGAAACAAAACAGTAGGAAGATGTTAATCAAAGTGAAAATAGATCAGCATGCCAAGAAAATGTTAAGTTAAAAACAAAAAGCCGAATCTTGGAACATCTTATGCACTATTGCACTATTATTTATGTTGTGACGTTTCCTGGTTTTAACTGGTCTTGTTGGGCAAGAAGGACAAACCACTTTCAGTTTCTGATGGGCTGTTTTTAATATCGCCAGTAAGATATCATCTGATAATCATGGAATAGTTTTGTCAGGTGTTAAATGCTGTGCAATAGTAATTTAACCTCAAATAAATTTTGTTAAGATATCTAGATGGGTAACAAATAGTGGATCTTTTGTGCTGTAGGGGCTGTTTAGGGTATTTTAATTTTTTGCTTGTATAGTTTGACGAGGTAGGTGACCCGCAAATTAGTACAAAGTTCTGCTGACTCATCATCTTTATGATCTGTATCACAAAACATTTCTAGCCTGATAAATTGTAAGATAACTCCGCCCCAATCCACAAGGCATGAGGACTCACGGAAAGGTTTGAGAATGAACTGATCTACTGTATGATATGGCTTTACAGTCAACACAGTTGAACATTTGATTTGCTAGAAAATTCATTTCCAACACCAGCATCAAACCCCTCAGGGTGGGCCAAGACACAGAACTAACACACTTTAGGTTGTTTATTTGTTTATTTATTTTCCTACTTGTATGTTTCATGAATCAAAAGCACATTTAAAATGTTTACTATTTTTTGTAGTACAGCAATTATGCCAATGATTATAACTTAAAATGTATTAATGAAAGATCCATCATCTTCCTCTATGTGGAACATCTATAAGACAAGTTACTGTATCATTTCCATCACACCCTATACAGTACGGTAATCTTTTTAACAGCTTCTCTTTTTCTCTATTGACGTTAATAAGAGAAAAATTGCAGCTTTGCCATGTTTCCAGGGAAGTAGAAAGTGCAAAGTCCTCTGACGGGAATACTTTACTTTTGTGGAAAACTTACTGACTGATTCAAAGCTCTGACATTTGAGACACTTTCCATAAGTGTTAAATAAACATTCCTTTGCTGAAAACATCACAATATACTATAAATAGTGAGTTAAATAACACAACTTAAAAAAAAAAATCGGGATATTATTAGCCTTCAATTATGTAAAGTATTTACCTTACCATGGTGAAAAGAGTGAGAGAGTTGTTACTATAGAAGCTATAATATACTATGAGAGCATTAATATAAATCAGTAATTTGAATTGTTAGAGCTGCTATTATAGTAACTGATTTAACACTTTGACACAATACTTTTTGAAAAAGTGCCTTTGAGAGTTAAGATGTAGTTTTCAGAGGAGAGATAGCTCTAGCTCTAAGACTAATTTATATTTAATTAATTCTCCTTTAACATTTATGAATAATGTTTTGTCCTAGTACTAACACAGTGTTCCTACTACAGTTAATATTTATTGTATTTGATAAACCTCTTAAAAATACTGCGCACTATTTTTTTTCTTTCTAGATTTTCTAGTTTATTGAATAATTTCTAATGTGAGCAGTCGTGTTGAATGGAAAACCTTTTTTTAAAAAAAAAAACAGGAGTTCATCATTTCATCAGCATCAGAGGTCTCGTAACTGTGTGGCTAAGAAAGAAAAGATCTAAATTTAGTAACAGAATACATTAACTTTAAAAGATGGCAACTCGATTTTGCTCAGTGGGACTGCAGAAGCTTATACGAGTCTCAGCTCGAATGCATTTCTGCATGGAATAAGGGTTGTGGAATGTGGCCCTGATTACTTGCATTGTACTCGCGTTTCAGGTGACAAACTTCACAGTCAGAGTGCAGAGCAGGAACATTTATAAACTACTACTTATATGCACCTAAATTTCGATTTAAGACAGACTTAAATCTGTCTTAAAAAACTGAAATATCCCTTTAATTATTCAGGTTTATTGTAAATGAGTATTTACTGTATATGAACAGCAGTACTTGTGTGGCGGTTAAAAGCAGGCATGTGCATGTGGTGATATTTAGTTTGATATACAGTAGAGTGATCTCATGTGAAAACAGATCATTCACAGCGAGAGACAGAACGATATGAGAAAAGGATGCCTTTAATTCACTGTTTTGTAACCATGACACCCAGTATGATCTGGTTTGGCTGAACATATTGAGGGAGTAAATGGGAATCAGGACACTGAAAAAGAATTCTGAGATGATTCATTGCAGATGATTTTCACAGCAATACATAACCTGAGGCCGTCTGCCTTACACACGCCTACTTGAGGCATTTAAAAATTCAGATGAATAAAATCCTCACATGTGGGAGAAAAGCATTAGATAAGCGCATGTTATAAACTCCTTTTAAAATGTCAAGGTCCAAAGAGGAGATTTATGGATGCAGGGAGAGAGGACATGAAGTTAGTTGGTGTGAGAGAAGAGGATGCAGAGGATAAGGTTAGATGGAGGCAGAAGATTCGCTGTGGCGACCCCTGAAAGGGAACAGCCGAAAGACAAAGAAGAAGAAGAAGAAAATGTCAAGGTCACTTATGGTAGATCTTCGGGGAGATTTCGGTTTTTGATTAGATGCTTTAGGCAGAGTGATTGGTCAGGATTGGTTGATTGATTTTCTATAGCAGCTCTGACAGTAAATAAATAGATAGATATTTTTGTGCTCTATAGGTTTCTATAGTAACTCTAACCTTATTGGGATCTGTATCTCTGCCACTCCACAAAAACAGAATTATATTTTATTAATGTTTAAATAATGATTCGATCAAGCTTTCAGTGATGCAATATTTATTTTAACAGGGAGTCTCCAGTGCCAGTACTTTTGTAACAGGAAGAAGCTTGGGCTTTACAGTTTTTCTTTAAAGTTGTTTTGTATTATTGACTCCAGGAGTGACATAAAGAGAGGCTGCTGAGGATGTGACTTGTTTTTATGGATGCGAAACAACATAAAAATGTAGCTACAAATGAAAGAAAATGACATTGTTATTTCTTTAAAAATAAATCAACTTAACAACGAGATGCTTTAGGAAATTAATTACCTTTGTCCTGATATCAGTCACACTACCAAATACTGTAGCTCAGTGGCTGATTTAGGTATGGGTGGCATGGGCAGGCGCCCAGTGTGGCATCTTTCCAGGGTGGCACTGAGTAAAAGTTAAAAATAGAAGTTCAGAATGATGATAACATTTGCGCAATTGGTTTTCTATCACTTGTGTGCATGTCACATTTTTTTCCTCATGACCCTGTTGGTCAAGGAATCTTGCTGGCGCCTTGATTCTAGTAGGTCAGTGAAGCAGGGGACTGACTGGGAAAGTTTCTCATTCAGTTTTACAAGATGGAGAGCAAGATGATGAGGTGGACATCACCTCCTATTGCAATTAGTAAAATCAATCTGCCTGTTGTGTAAAATAGTGCTATACCGTTTCACGGGCATATGTCATTCTTCTGTTTTGTGTGAAATCATAGATTATATAGACAACTAGTTTCTAGGGTCGATAATGTTCTGATGTTCATCAAAAATATATTTTTTTAAAAGGTTAAAGCCATAATTCATCACTTTGTGCATATACTCGGCCAAAACATGGTGTTAGTGCTAAAGTATCTCACCATCATTTTTTTTTGTAAATATGTTTACACATTTATATTTTTATCAGTTAAAAACATTTGCCCTTTTATGTAGTGTCTGTAACCTTTTACCTTTTTTTTTTTTTTTTTTTCAAATTAAAATCTTTCAGTGATCTTAATTGTCATTCAGATGAAAATTGGCAAATTTCGATTTCGCATGAAAAGGCATGACCCTAAAAAAGTGTATTATTCTAAAATGCAAAATTGTTAAGATATTGCAACATGAATTTGGTTACGGACTCTACATATTTTTACATATTTACAGGTCATATGATTCTAGAAATATACACCAATTTTGATATCAATAGTCAAAATACACTAGGATTGTCACTGGCTGATTATTGCTAACACCCCACCACATTTTATTCCTGGAAGA
>JAQQZT010000007.1:21396962-21415352 GCA_030068275.1 Clarias platycephalus | reverse complement strand
TTAAAAACATTTGCCCTTTTTTTTTGTGTCTGTAACCTTTTACCTTTTTTTTTTTTTTTTTTTTTCAAATTAAAAATTTTCAGTGATCTTAATTGTCATTCAGATGAAAATTGGCCAATTTAGATTTCGCATGAAAAGGCATCACCCTAAAAAAGTGTATTATTCTAAAATGCAAAATTGTTAAGATATTGCAACATGAATTTGACATGGTTACGGACTCTACATATTTTTACATATTTACAGGTCATATGATTCTAGAAATATACACCAATTTTGGTATCAATAGTCAAAATACACTAGGATTGTCACTGGCTGATTATTGCTAACACCCCACCACATTTTATTCCTGGAAGAACAGTTTTTCTCTTTTAATCACTTCCTATAGTAACTGTGCGATTTCACCATGATATTAAATATATATTGTATTACTTCCGCGCTTGCTTTAAGACACCATGTCCATTGTCTGTTCCTTGCAGTTTTCGTGACATGGTCTGGGAACAACACTCCTCATGAACCTTTGTGGTAAGTTCTGATAGCAATTTTTATGATGCCACTTTTATTTTTTCACAGTTCACTTCTTCAGTTATCAGACTGGTTCGTGTGTTTTATTTCTGCAGATGAACTCATGGCAGACCAGAGGATGGATATCTCCTCTACAATGAATGAGTTGATGTCTCCAAGCTCCACTGATCTCATCAGCAGTTCCATCAACACGTCCTCCATGGACTACACCCGCAAGAGGAAAGGCAGCACTGACTACCAGTACGTCCAACTCTGAATTACGTTGTTTGTGTTATCAAGAAAGTTCAACATGCGTGCAGCATTGTTGTCGTCAACAAAGTCCAGTCAACAACCTCAAGATGACCTGATTGTTTTTTAGACATTTTATTACCTTATAGCTACTTGTTGTGTCATAAAACGTCTATAAAGCAAGTTCCTGTTATCACTAGCTGCATGTTACAGCGGCTATAAATATCATTCTGTCACCAGTCACTCTACTGTATCTGTGGATAATACTTTGTTTTACAAAACAAATATAAATTACAATATTTGCAACGGCTCCATGTTGTTCACAAACGAAAATGTAATTATTTAAATTTAACAGGTCACATGTTATAAAATAAAGTTCGTTTCACTTTTTTTCAACACATATTCATCTTTTAGATTTGTATGTACAGTAAGAATTTACCAAATAAATTGCTTCAACTTTATTTTATATTTTGTAAGGGACAGCATGGATATGGACAAGGACAGACAAATTGGAAGGTAGGTATAACAGTAGTAACACATTTTAACAATTAAAATGTTTAAGGACGCATAAGGACACCTTATTGGATTTAAATTTCGTTATTGTAAATATTTTTATTTGTCTTTTATCAGGGATTGTATGGAACCACAAGGCCGGATAAAGAATGCCAGGTACTGTAGCATTTCTGCATCTTTATACTAATAAGGCTTTAGATTAGTCTCATAAACCAATTAATCTTTCATGTCGATTATAGACTATGGAGAGTGATCTACATTTACAGCTAAATTCAAGATTTTTTAAAGACATAAACGTCTGGTTGAAGAAGGGGTCAGGGAATAAACAGGCTGGTTTAAGTTGATGAAGGCTATAGTAGCTCAGGTAAACGCTCTTTACAGGTGTGGTAATCTGGAAAGCATTTTAGAAAGCACAACACTTTGAATATTGAGGGTGAATGAGCTACAACAGTAAAAGATCCCACATTGGGTTCCACTCGTGGGGTGCAAGAACCGGAAGCTGAGGCTACAGTGGGCACAGATTGACCAAATCTGGATAGATAAAGATTGAAAAAAGACCAGATGTTTATCCTGTCTCATCAACAAGGCTGGTATGAGATCAACATTTTCTGAAATACGAGTCAGTTCTGGCATCAACAACCTTATCATGGTTGATTAAATATTAACTAAACCTTTTGACATGTATTTGCCTGAAACTGGTGGCACAAGCATAACAAATTAGACAGTTGCACAAATGAGCAGGTGTGCGCGTCTATTAAATTAGACAATTTTTCACACTGATCTTTCCACATATGTTTTTGTTGTTGTTTTATTATAAATGTATTCCACAAAGATGAGCGTTTACCAATTTGCCAAATTTACCAACACTTGGACCAGTAGACGTCTGGACTCTACTACAGTGGAACCTTGGATTGCGAGTAACTTGGTCTACAAGCATTTTGCAAGACGAGCAAAATAATAAAAAAAATTTTTTTAACTTGTTAAACGAGCAACGTCTGGATATAATATGTACTGTACTACATATACACTTTGCCTGCCGAGTGTCACGTGACTACAACAGAGCCAATGATTCCTCTCTCTCGCGTTGTGGGATTGTGGGTAATCGTCTCCCATGCTCAGTCTCAGTCCATGTGCGTCACTCATATAGTCAACATCTTTGTGCGTGTGTACTGTTTACTAAAACATTGTGACCAATTACTGTATGTGCACACACATAAAGCATTTTTTTATCAGTGTGGGAGACGTATCTGTTTGTGTGTGCGCGTGCATGTGAAAGTCGTCCTACACAGTAGCCCCCCTCCTCTTGCTTCTTCCCTCGTCTAATACCATTTGTTTTCAAACGTAAAGTTCAGGTTAATTTGTTTTTTTTAACTTTATATTTTGTATTAATTATTTTTATATGAATATTTTGGGGATGTGGAACCAATCATCCATGATTTCTTTTGGGAAAATTCGCTTTCATAAATGAGTGCTTTGATATACAAGCACATTTCCAGAACAAATTATGCTCGCAATCCAAGGTTTAACTGTATATTATTTTTTATATAAAAAATATATTCCTGTTCCATTTGTAGGGAGGCTCACAGTCAGATTGAGAAGCGACGCAGGGACAAAATGAACAGCTTCATCGATGAGCTGGCTTCACTAGTGCCTACCTGCAACGCCATGTCCCGCAAACTGGACAAACTGACTGTTTTGCGAATGGCCGTCCAACACATGAAAACATTACGAGGTAAAATGATGCATAGTGTGAAACCTTATTTATTTTCTATAACAGCTCAGACAGTAATAAGTCAAGTCACAGCTTTATATTCATATGCTCGTCTTAGTATGGTATTGTTTCTATAGTTTATCAGCTTACACTTGGATTTGTAAGTATGGAGGACTCTCCACATGTAAAAATGTGTCAGAGCTTTACAAATGTCAGAGATTTTCCAACATCTGAAGCTCTTCAGACCTTTTAGTTTATGCATTGTCGTTTATCAGTGACTTGATAAGCTTTATTTGTTTTGTCATAACTTTAGTAGAAAGAAAAAAAAAGAGATATAGGTGGGGAGACTTTTATAGGCATTATATCGTAAGCAATAATAGAGCTGCACAATTATTGGCATAAAAATCAAAGTAAAACAAAAATATAAAAATAAGCTGCAATTTATCACAGGTAATATACGCATACTCAAGAATTTATGTAGAGCTTGTCAATAATTTAAGATTTTTTTTTTAAAAATAACTTTTGAAGAGGTGGCACAGTGGCTTAGTGGTTAGCACTGTCGTCCTGCACCTCCAGGGTCCAGGTTCGATTCCCGCCTCTGGTCTGTGTGCATGGAATTTGCATGTTCTTCCCCTGCTTGGTGGGTTTTCTCCGGGTTCTGTTTTTTCCGGATCAGACCAATTGGTGTTTTGTATTGTGTGTGAATGGGTATATTTTGTGTGTGCTCTGCACTGGCTTGGCAGCCCGTCCATGGTGTACCCCACGTCGCGTGCCCCCGCGTGCCTGTATGCAGGATAAAGCGTTATAGACAACAATTATGGAGGAGCTCAATAAATATTAAGAATAATTTGTGCCATTTTTTTATGTTAGCCTAGATAAATATGTGTATAAATAATCAGAGATCTAAGTGATAACAGAAGCGTTTCAGACGCTCTATAGTCTAAGACTATAAACATGATTTGTTATACAGTGTGTCGTTCTTTAACTAAAAAAAAAAAACTTTTTTTTTTTTTAAAGTAATTGATTATTTTTGCACCTTGTCAGCTTTTTAGAACTTGGATTTTCATTGTGCACTGCAACTGTACCGTAATAGTCATTTCTTTTTATTTGTCTGTAAGGTGCTGCAAACCCTTACACCGAAGTTAACTACAAACCAGCCTTTCTGTCAGATGACGAACTGAAACACCTGATACTGAAGGTATGTGCCAATGCATCTGTATTCCTAATACTCTGACTAACGCTCTGGCTTGGGTTTGGATCATAAGTTCATGTTGGATCCACAGGCTGCTGATGGCTTTCTCTTTGTGGTCGGCTGCGATCGGGGAAAGATTCTTTTCGTTTCCGAGTCTGTGTATAAAATCCTGAACTACAGCCAAGTGAGTTCAACTGCTTAGGCATGGTATGACTTAAAAGTACAGACCGTGTTTCGTGATATACAAAATATGAGGTTACGACTGCATTGTATAAGACATTCCAGCTCACCCATGTAATCTCCATATCTCTTGGCAGAACGACCTGATTGGCCAGAGCTTGTTTGATTATTTGCATCCTAAGGACATTGCCAAAGTCAAGGAGCAGCTGTCCTCATCTGACACGGTGCCAAGGGAGCGACTCATTGATGCCAAAAGTATATTGAATTACTCATTTCCTTTTGACCACTAAGGAGTTGGGGAGAAATAAAGTTATAAAGTCATAGTGTACAAACATAATGTTACAAGCTTATGAATATAATTAAGCAATATTGCATAAGATAAGAGTGCTGTTGTGCTGAATATCAGCAATCCTGTGATGTGACTGTAGTCATGAGGGTGCAACAGTTCCACAAACACCATTTCTTATCAACAGATTATGATTTGTTTATTTTGCTCCACCAAATGGAGGTTGCGGGATGAATCCCAAATAATGATAAATGAAAATCTAGTGCACTAGGGTGTACAATTCTTTGTTCCACACACCAACAAACCACAGACGGGTCAGAGGCAATTCGGAGCGACGTGGATGTCGAGACTAAAGAGACAATGTGTTATTTAAGATGACATAATGTTATCAGATATGTTTTATTGCTGAAAGTGCTCCTGTGACTGGTTTTGAACATGGGTTTTGGCAGGCAGGTGCTCTCTCCTCAGTATTACCGACCATACTGACCTACTTTCACCTCTGCAGGCGACTGACAGTTATCGTTGTTAACGATTGTTAGAACAGCTGTGTGCTCTCACCACTCATGGAATGCATCTAGTCCAAACAGATTACTCAGTCACAACTTTTGTAAAACATCTAAAGTAGCTGCAGTTTGATATTTAATCAAAAACTTCAGGTTGTGTAACATGTTATTCAGGAGTGATACTGTGAATTTTGATTGACAGCCATGTTAAAGTAAAATTTACACTGCAGGTTATTTGTCTTTCAGCCGGGCTGGCAGTTAAAACCGACATCACGCCAGGCCCGTCCAGGCTGTGCTCTGGTGCCCGACGCTCTTTCTTCTGCAGAATGAAAAGTAACAGGCCTCTCATCAAAGCAGAGGACAAGGACTTTGCCTCCACCTGCTCCAAAAAGAAAGGTTATTTAAAATCATTAAACTAAATAATAAATGATTTCCTGCTTACTAAATGCGCTTCCTGCGTAGGGCATGGTGCTCTACAAAGTATATGCTGACTGGTAAAAACCTGTTTAAAGTTCACTTACGGAAAAATGGGACTTGTAAATTACCGGACAAATAGCATTATTTGTAATATACAAACACTGCCCAGCCATAAAAATCGAATATCTCCCTAGACCACCTTTAGCTTGGATTACGGTGCCAATGAAAATAAATCCTCATGCTACCAGAAGAACTCCTCAACAGTTTGAATCCTGGAATATGCCTGTGCTATTAGGCAAGAAAAGAAATCCGTAGATGTGATGACCTGGTCATTCAGTAAATTCCGGTCATCAGTTGACTTCTGTTTATTGCCACGTATTGTTGCATCACTTCATGCACTTCCCTTCTTACCCTGACAGGCCTATTGCTCTGGAATACGGTCTTCCTGTACTCATCAGACTACATGGCCTTTTCTCATTGCTCCAATGTCCAATCTTGATGCTTCTAGCAAATTAAAGTTTTTTTGTGATTCTCACTAACAAGTGGTTTTCTTATGGCCACATAGCTGTTTAGGCCCCAATCTGTGAGTTCTCATCACGTTGTGTGTTTTCATCATTACCCTTACAGATTTAAAAAAAAAAAATGCATTGGACCCATTTCGGTAATCCCGTTAGTTGTTTTCTTCGCTTGATGCAAGCCCTTTCTTTAATTGCGACTGTTTCATGGCAGTGTACTTAATTTGTTTTTGTGATTGTGAAAAAAATCTGAGAATATAAAGAAGTGAAAAGAAAAATGGATTTGAAAGAATCAATTATTTGGCAGTGGTTGATGCAGCTGCACTGAGTTATGAGCCAAGATCTGGTTTGAATTAAAAGCAAAAACAGTTGAACGTTTTAATATACTGCTATGATAAAATCTTCTTTGTGTATGTACATTATGCATTAGTGTGCAGGGAAGAATAAGAGAGCTCATATTTCCCCCACAGTTTAAAGGCACTAGATAACCCCCAAAATTATGCCACTGGTGTTATTGTTGTCTATACAAGAGGTGATCGAATTAAAGAGGAACGTTACAATTTTTATTTATTTATCACTTATTCCCCTTATGTTTTAGCTGCCATAAATAGTCTGATGGAAAACCGAAATTTCATTTAGCTCAGTCATATTGGCACAGGTCTGAATCAAATCACGGTGGTGCTGAAGTGAATTATTTTAAATCATTAGTAAATTAACGTGTATCGGTGTGCTATACGCTTAAATGTATAATACACATCAATTTGTATAAAAGAAAGAAATTCTCTTTTTAATTTCTCTGTCTGCCTATTTATGGGCATTTAGCCAAAATAAGTTTATGAGCTGCAGGATAACTAAATGATGGACTTTTAAACATGACCATAAAGGCCATAGCCGTAAATCATGCTTTTAAAATGATCACTTTTAGAGTATTAAAACTATACAGAAACAGTTGTTTTTTTAAAGTGGGATTTATTGTTTTTGACTTCCATATGCCATTTCCTCTGCAGCCGACCGCAAAAGCTTCTGCACCATCCACAGCACGGGCTACCTAAAAAGCTGGCCACCCATGCAGAAGGGCTTGGATGAGGACAACGAGCCTGATAACGAAGGCTGCAATTTGAGCTGCCTGGTGGCCATCGGCCGTCTGCACCCTCACATCGTCCCTCAGCAAATGAACGGAGATATCCGTGTAAAACCGACAGAATATGTCTCGCGCCATGCCATCGACGGCAAGTTCGTCTTTGTCGACCAGAGGTGAGTAGAACAGGCTGGTCAGTGTGATCAATCCCAAACTATTGGAAGTTTATGATTCTAAAATCTAATGTACTTTAATGCTTTAATCTTTGTAGCTTATGTCGCTTAGCAACCAAAGCTGCATGGTGGAAGAATTGCTTATAGTTTATATTATTAATAATATATGAAATTGTTTATTAAAATGTGTTGTTGTCATATTGTGGGTTTTCGAAGCAGCATTTAGGCATTTTGCTGGGAGATTTAGACACTCAACTTCATGCCATGACCAAGAATGCCTTGACTTTTAATCACTGTAAGGTTCATAGTCGCCTGGCTTGTTGCTTAAATTTAAATTGAATCAAAATAGGATTCTTTTTCCTTTTACAATATGCCATGATGAACTGAAGTTTTAGAAATTAAATTAAAAAATGGATTTGGTCTATTAACAGGTAAGGCTTGACCTACAATCTAATAATTTGATAGAAAAATTCAATGTGAAAGTCTCAGACACAATTAGTTATGTGTTAAATGTTCAGATTATTATGAAAGTATTAAACTCTGACCATATTATTCAGGACAAGAGTTCATAGTCATAGAGTTTTGACTTACTAGATTTCTCAGTGGTGTTGCTGAGGTGTCCAGTAGCTGAGCAATGACTACATTTTTCCCAACAAAAACTGTTCCAAAAGACAGGTTGAAAAGAAATTATAGGGCATCCACTCTTATATCTCTCTGTGCCTCTGGGGCAGTGTCTGATACAATGGCTTAGTGTTTTTCTGTGTTAGTAGGGCAATTAGACACTATCGGGTTTTCATGTGGTCTGGGAAAAACCCTTCATAGTTGAATACAGATATGTTCCACCGCTGTATATAGAGTACACCTAAATAATATATGGCTCACAAACACGGGCATCTATTCCTGTTTCTGTGGTTTCTCACAATGACTGTTTCATTTCAGGGCCACTGCCATTCTTGCCTATCTACCACAGGAACTGCTGGGGACATCTTTCTATGAATATTTTCATCAGGATGACATCGGACACCTTGCTGAATGCCACAGACAAGGTACCTGATTTCTGCAAACATCGTGGTTTCATATACAAAAAACAGAAAAAATTGACTGATGTTGATTTCTTTTTTCTTTCTGTTTTTTTATTTTTTATTTATTTAATAGAAAAAACTTAAACTCTCATATATTTTAGATTTTCCACCCTTTTTGTTTTAAATTTAATGACTACGGCTTACAGCTTAGAAAAATCAAAAACAATAAAAAAAAGGATTTACAATACAGAAATTCATTCAATACAGTTAAACTTTCGATTGCAAGCATAATTCATTCCCGGAAGCATGCTTGTAATACAAAGCACTCGTATATCAAAGCGGATTTTCCCATAAGAAATAACGGTGCAACAGCAAATAACTAAATAACAAACTCTGATGATTCATTCCACAACCCAAAAATATTCATATAAAAATGATTAATATAAAATATCAAATTAAAGTAAAATAAATTAACCTGCACTTTACCTTTGAAAAGAATCGTAGCACTAACAGAATCACTCCTCTATGTCTGGAAAAATGTAATCTTTAACAGGGAACCTCTCTAACGACACTTGATTAATCTCACGCACTGCTACAGCCTTTTTAACCTTTTTCTTCATGAGGGCTGATGTTGCAGTAGTGCTGTTTCTAAAGAACAGTCGCCTCACTTGGACACAAGTAAAAAATAAATGATTTATACGCACACACATGGTCACAATGTTATAATGAACAGTATACACGCGCACGGATGTTGATTATACAAATGATGCACGCGCACGGAGACTGAACATTGGAGACGATTACCCACAATCCCAAGCAAGGGAGAGTAAAGAGCGAGCGGTAGACCTTGCTCGTTTATCAAGTTCAAATTTCATTTTAAATTTGGCTCGTAATGCAGAAACGCTCGCAGACCAAGGTTCCACTGTATATGGTGGTATATTAAGTATAAGTGTGTTTCATATGTGCATTTGTTTCTGCAAACTTATTTTAATGGAGAGACATAAATTTAATTGCTTAAATAAAAGCAATTTAAAACCTTAATTTTTTGTTTGTCCTCTTTTCACAGTCCTGCAGATGCGAGATAAAATCCACACCAACTGTTACAAGTTTAAGGTTAAAGATGGCTCCTTCATCACTCTGAGAAGTCGCTGGTTCAGTTTCATGAACCCTTGGACCAAGGAGGTCGAGTACATCGTCGCAACGAACACAGTCGTCTCGTAAGTGATCATTGACCTCACATTAAAGTGATATGTATCGTCTCCTTTTAGGACAGGATGAGAGCAAAATCTGTCATAGCGTGGTGTATTTTTGTCTTGGGTATCACAGTGGATATCACAGTGTATATATGTTTAAAGTGTTCAAGTAACAAAAGGTTAGATGAAGCTGCATTTTGTTACTGTTATTAATTTCAACAATCAACTCTGAACACAGTTTGAATAGGTGATGCGCTGTTATAGCAAATGAATCAATACCAGGGTGTGTGATGCAGCCTGGAACAAAGTGGAGCTACACTAAGTTATAGAGAGAAAGTTACTAAGGCATGTTAGAAGCAGAATCAGGGTGTATGGTTAGGTTCGAGCTTGCAGGATCACTGAAAAGGGTTTTGTATTTTTTCAGGAGTGGTACACGTGATGGAGCCGATCCCAGCTATCTCCAGCTCACTGCCTCCCCCCAGAGCATGGACAGTGTGCTCACAACCGATGGTGAGAAAATGCTGCAATGTTGTCCATTCTGCCTTAGTCGAGAATGAACTTTAGGATCGACACATACCATGAAGCACCTTCATGTTGCATGAAGCATTGTTTTATTTAGAGTTTATTTCAGAATATTTTATCTCATTGTGAGATTACTAAGAAAATGGTTGAAAGATTCCCAGTAAGCAGCTGAAGAAGTTCTTTACATTTGAATTAACAATAAAATATCATTGCTGTAGGATAATCTATTACAAAAATGTTAACTGTACGGTTGGAAATAGGAAAAGAAATGTTTGTTTAAAATTGCACCTCTCAAAATATCACTCGCTCGTATTTAATCAAGGGTGCCAAAATAGTTTGAGGACCATCAATTATCATTTTGTTTTAAAAAGCGCTTGCATAATTATGTGCTGATAATAACTTCCACTAATGACCACTAATGTTAAATAAATAACAACGAAAAGGTTCTTGATGATCGGTCAAAAAAAAAAAAAAAAAAAAGTCCAATATTTCAGAAATTCTGGCAGTGTATGTAAACTTATGAGCACCACTCATGAGCAACATTTCTGATGTGATTCTTTTCTGGTTAGCTGTACTCTTCCTCACCTTGTTGATCAGTACCACGTTTAATTCCAGGTTCAGGGAAGCGTTCTCTGCAGACGGTGCCTGGTATCCCAGGGGGCACGAGAGCCGGAGCAGGCAAGATAGGCCGCATGATAGCAGAGGAAGTGTTGGAGATCCAGAGGTGAGCTGCTCTGACCTGCTTAGTTTCCACTGTCGGGTGTAAAATGTTCAGTGCTTTAATGAGCCGCTGACACAACCGTTAGAGCTGCTGTTATGGGGGTCAGGGGTAGCTCAGTGGTTAAGGCATTGGACTACGGGTCAGAAGATCCCAGGTTCAAACCACATGAAAATGTAAGTCGCTCTGGATAAAGGCGTCTGCCAAATGCATAAATGTAAATGTTATAGACAGTTAATCTGCAGAGAGATCCAGAGTGTTGTGGTGTACCAAATACTACTAGAATTGAAGAGCTTTGTTGATTGTACATCACGATTAACAGGATAAGAGGTTCATCGCCCTCCAGCTGTAGCTCGAGCCCTCTGAACATCACCAACAGCACACCCCCTCCAGACATATCATCTCCTGGGGGCAAGAAGGTAAGACCGTGGATCAACTACTAATGTGGTAATAAAAATTATTTTACAGGAAATAAGAATTGTTGTTTCTGGTTGCATTTTTTTGTTTCTGATCAGATTCAGAATGGTGGAACTCCAGACATTGCTTCAGCAGGGATGGGGTCAAGCCAGGACTCCATAGGATACCCTTACTCAAATAACTCCATTTTAAGTAAGTTTAAAAGAATGCACAGAAAGAAGTATGCTAATTTATTATATATATATATTTTTTTTTTTAATAAAGTCTGTAATTTCTAAAATGGCTTCTGTTTCTGTACGGTATTCAAAAACCAGCAGTGTAGTCATACCGCTTTGCTCATGTCCTACAGGCGATAACTCTCACATCAGCATCGGGGACATCATGGACGATCCCGGCTCCAGCAGCCCCAACAACGACGAGGCGGCCATGGCCGTCATCATGAGTCTCCTGGAGGCTGACGCAGGACTCGGCGGACCCGTGGACTTCAGTGATCTGCCATGGCCTCTGTGAGAGGAGAGGATCCCTCTCAGATGGGGGATTGGGACACAACCATAGGAGCACAGCTCTCCTTCATCAGTGTGTCCATAATCAGGCCAAGGTTTTCCCACACAGCCTCATACAGTAATGATAAGGATTACTTGTTATTCTGTCAAAACACTTGCCAGGAATACAAATCATCGTTCAGGAATTTTCTCAGTATACAGAGTGGACCACTGGAATTATCCACTTTTGGCTACATGGCACAACCTTTTTTGTATTTTTGCCGCATGTACGTGCAGAAATCTCGAACGTACACTCACATCCAACCTTAATACGAACACCTGCTAATCTTGTCTCAGTAATGCAATGTATATAAATCATGCAGGTCAAAAGCTTCCGTTAATAATCATGTCAAACATTAGAATGGGGGGAAAATGTGATCATGTTGACCCTGCTGTTGTTCCTGGTAAGTCAGGCTTCTTACAGAAGCGTGAGAAACAGCGCTGCACATGGAAACATGCCTGAGTACACATGGGTACAGGTGTTCCTATTAAAGAGTCCTGTGAGTGTATGAGGTTTTTCCACAAAAAATAAAAAAAAAATATATATATATGTATGTATGTAATGTATGTATGAGTATTGTTTGAACTGTGATATATTTTTAAATAAAAAAAGAAATAACCCTAGATGTTCCAGAAATATGATCTCTACATGTCTAATTTACAGGCAGAATTATTACACAGCCTAATATTTTGGGATGGCGGATCATTTTAAGTCTAACACGTTTTCTTTTGCCAAATACGGGTCTTAAAAGTATTGGCACCATTACAGCTAATATTTGCTGAACCCTGCAGTGGAAAGAATAACATCACTGAGATTCTTCTTGTAATACAGGGGCATGGGCAGGATTACATTTAATAGTGCACCGACCACCTGCTTGTATTCCGCCTTTAATGTCTACATTCACATACAGGCCTGAAAAACAACAGCCTAAATAATAGGCTACAATATACTATATTCTTATATAACACATTCAAAAAATCGGAAAAGCAAACATACTTTATTAGAGTATGGGTAAAAAAAAACAATTCAGTTCCGTCTAACGATTCTTTTGTGTGGCAATTCATCTTTTGCCAAATGACTCCAAAATATATTTTTTTTTCATTTTTTATTTTTGTTTGCATTTTAAGTGGTAATACAATATGTTGCAGTTTATAATCCTATACGTGGTGCACTTTAAACTATTCACAAAGCCCAGAATCCCTTGTAGTAGGAACAAATCATTAGCTTAGTGTGTAACAAAATCTTTTTAAGAAGAAAGAAATCTTAATACCAAATCCAGAAATTTATAAAGACATGATGCTTTACATTGTGGTATTGTGATATCATATCGGGTGATTGGGTTTCCTCCCACAGTCCAAAAGACGTGCAGATTAGTCTTGGTGTTCCCAAAATTGCCCGTAATGTGTGAATAAGTGTGTGGTGTGTGCCCTGCAATAGATTGACACCCTGTCCAGGGTGTATCTCACCTCATCCCAGAAGCTGAACGACTGAATGAATGAAAAATATTCAGTTGTTTGCTTTTGCTCATTTCTAGGTTACTTATTTTCTTGCTGACACACAAACTAAGTTAAATTAGGTTACATTGCCAACATTATGATTAAGCAGCAAAAGCATGTATTGATGTAATAACTGACCAAAATGATTTAAAACATTTTAGTATGCACAGTGAGTTTTGTTGTTTGTTTTTTCATTGAGTTTGTATGCCACACCCACTTCTTGTTAATTCCCTTTGGTCATGTCTTATCCAGCTCTCCCTTATGACAGCTGATTGATTTTCTCTGCAAGCAGCTCTGGAAATAGTCCTGGCTGTGAGGCAAATCACAGGTACATATTAAATGCACTTTATTTAATACACTCTTTCTATAGTAACAAATTAAACAGGGACTTGTACGGGGCCAGTCTGCTAGTTTTCTGTAAGGAGACATTTATTTGCCAAATTTCCAATAACACAAGTTGACAGGGTGGTAACTCTATTGTTTTTTTTTTTTTTTTTTTTTTTTAACAGCATACCAGGGGTATGCATTACTAATCACAGTAGTGCCTTTTTGAATAATTTTTTATAATTCCTCAACAAACATTTTATAAAAGCTACATTAAAAGCTTTCCATCCTTGAGGGGGGAAAAAAAACTTACACAAAATAAATACAGCTCAACATGAGGTTTGGTCTGCAGCTGGATTTCACATCCAGTATTTATAATACTTTATCGATTCAACACACTGCCCCATAAACGTTTAAGCAGATAAACTTCACCGACTAACGATGTGCGGCTGTGATTGCAGTATTGTACGCGAAAGTAAATAAACACATGCCGATGACCAGCTGACGCGGGAATAAATAAAAAAGGCACCACCTTTGCTATCTAAAGCAGCTGATGTAATGTTTATTTTGGCTTGTGTTACGCAAGTGCACAGAATCTCAAGTTTCCGCTTTGGAAGCTTTGAATCTTTGTACGTGCAAAGTCGAGAGGCACATGATATTACACTAACTGCACAACAGCGCAAGGTTTAACACAAGCCTGTGCGGTATAACTTTATTTATACAATGACTCAAGCTCTGAACAGTGGGATTCTGACCACATAAATGTAACACTGCATCCATTCAACAGGCAAACACAACTCCTTTGGCTAAAAAGGAGCTTCGGAGGGGAACCATGAACCCGGGACTGACAGAGCATTTTTGAGTTGGGAAAAAAATCAAATAAAAAAATAGTAGTGATAGGTACACAGTGACACCACCCAGGATACATATCAAAAACTTAGCAAATAAGAGCAAATACCATAATAAATCAATAATGATAATAATAATATAATGGAAATGGAAAAGTTATAATAATAATAATAATCCCAATTACAAAATAAGTGAGGTTGCTTATTTCTTCTCAAACAACAAAAATGAAGAAAAATTCCTTTGGTCAAGTAAGAGAAAATCAAAAAACACGAGAGCACTGCCCATGCCAGTATCCCGAGTCCCCTCTTGGGTATTCTTTTTTTTTTTTTTTTTTTTACATTTTCATAGTACAGTAGACTAGCTTGTTGAGGCTCTAAGGCTGCGAAAGGAGGTGCAGAAGGCAATCTGGTTAACGGTGTCACTCTCGAGCCATGCTGCAGCATGCTGTGGGAGAGGAGAGGAAGAACAGAGGGGTGGGGGGTGGGGGGGCCAAGGTGTGCATTCAGAGTGCAGGTGAGGCAGCGTCAGCATCAGGCTCGTAGTTGTTGCTGTAGTGGTGTCCTGGAGCAGGGTGATTAGGCAGAATGTCCAGCTCGTCCACCTGAGGGCCGGGGTGCAGCACCACCAGTTGGTCCTGTGGAATGTCAGCCGCTGCTGCTGCCAGGTTGGTGATGGATTTGCTCTTCACACACTGGAAGTCCACATGCCGGCTCTTACCCTCCTCCTTCTCCCAGGACATGCGGATGAAGGGCCTCTGCACGTAGTTGTAAATGACCTCAGGCCTGCCGCCTGGCCTCTTCTTTACCTTTTCTTTGTAAGTCGGATATCCTATAAAATATGATTTTCTAGATTTAAGACTTCTCATATAAATACATAAGGGCAAATAGGACATAATATTTGAATAACCTGTAAGCTCTAATTAATGATCAGTTAACATGATGATTTAATGACTTAATTCAATAAAAGTATTTGTATATTTTACCCACATTGATCTTGAGATAAATTAATGGGCAAAACTGACACTTTGGAAACATTTTGAAAACAACTTTGAAATGACAGCACCCCATTTTAGTCATAATGAGAAAAAAAAAAAAGTCAAACATATTTACACAGGACAGTGTTACATTAGCAAAAATAAAAATTAAAAATAAAAAATCCCCTTACTAAATTTTATGGGAGCTAAAGTTTTATCTCAAAAGCAGAAATAATTGCTAAATTTGGGTAAAACTTAAGTTTTGCTCTAGGGGTTAAAAAAAAAAAAAAAGCAATGAAGCAGACAAAGAAAATTAAGCAGTTTTTGTGCATTGATATAAATGATCAGTTATTGTATTTGTAAAAATAAACAAAAATTTTATATATCTAATCACATTATACAGGTGTACAGTTTCTTTACACTGAATCATAACTTAAATAGTTGAGAAGTTGGGGTCAGAGCAAAATGTCACCTACTGAATCATATGGCATCCATGGAGCAGAGAGGGTTAAGGGATTTGCTCAAGTGCCGAACACGCCAAATTTGTTAGTGACAATACGTTACAAATTAAAGAATTACCATGAAAAATTAGTTTCTTTAGCCAAAATAAAGAACTTTACCTTCAATGCCTAGTCTAATCTTCTTGAGTCCTCGTTCTTTTAAAACAGATTTGGCCACGTCTCGGTTTTCAATGTACTTGAAGAAACGGTAGAGTTTTGTACTGTATATTACTGAAACACAAGACAGAGGAGGATGTGTTCAGCGAAGGGTAATGTCATGCTGAAATGCAACAAATTGGTACGTGCGTGTGTGGGTGGGTGTGTCCACTCACTCTGTGAATACTCTTCTCCCATCTGGGGTGGATACTCCTCGTCCCAGTCCACCACGTCATCGTCTGTCAGCACAACAATGTGACACTCCCTCTCTCCGCTCTGAGCGCTGGCCACCATCAGCGGCAGCACCATCTCTTCAAGGTAGAACTCAAACTGATGGCGTGCACCGTCGTTTGACAGCTCGTGCATCAGAGCACCTGAGGACAAAGAAAAGATTATAAACACATATTTTACTTCAACCGTTTTGTCTTTTCCCCAGTATAGAGAAAATTTCAGAGGATTCATTTTCCTAAAACTTCAGCTTTTAGGTCAGGATATAAACCAAGCTCAAAATACTAAATCTTTTTTATTCCACAGAAGCAGAAATTTAATTTCACATGACAGACAATAATATATATATATATCCTCACAATTCTGAAAAGCATGCTATCCTGATACATGTTTGCATACAACCTGTCAAAAACATGTTAACAAAATACTTTTTACACATGCACAATTCTATTAAAATACTGTAAATAGACACAAAACCTTAAAGTTGAGGTGGAAAAATATACAGATAGACTACACAATTAAAATCACATCCAGAGTCTTTTAACTAGATTGTGGCGTTTCTTATAAAATGAACAAATCATAATAATGTCATCATATTCTCCCAGCACTACTTATGTGTTACTGTGTAGTTAAGGCACACTGATGCTACGAAAACAAGTAACTGCCTGCAATACGATGTAATGTCCATGATAATCTGGTAAAAACTGTAAATGAGAATTATCACGCAAGTGTAAAACTAACGCAATGAACAAAACTAAGTTTTCTGTAGAAATAGCATAATATCACTGTAGCAAATTCTAGTAAATGATCCTCCCATGTGCAATGCACAGAATAATGCAGAGCGTGTACTCACTTAGGTCCCTGCATTTGATCGTGCTATAGTCGAAAGAGATGCACAAATAGTCACATGCTTCCCTCAGCTCGGGAATGGAGATTCCATCCGGACAACGGATTATCCCGGTTTTGTAGTAATCCTAAGCGGGTAGAAAGAAGACATTAGACATTACAGAAGAAACAGCATTCAAAGACCCCAGTCCCTGAAAGCAGAATGGCATGAGAATCAAGGCTCACAACGTGCTGACACTTTTATACAGATCTGGAAAGATGATCGCTCAGCTCTAGTTGAAAATAAGCTTTTCAGTGGCCGCAGAGGGATACAGTTTCACCTCCTGCTCAGACGCAAATTACTTCTGTCCTACATCTCTGTGGCACAAGCTAGAAAAATAGCTTTGAAGCAGAGGTTAATGACAAAATGTTCTTTGTATGACTTGATGCTTCCTGTCACAATCAAAATGTGTTGTATCTGGTGTCCTGGATTAAACCCCTTTACGTAACCGTCTGTAACAGACACCAGAGTGTGATTACAGCACCAGTTTAGCTGTCAGCTTTGAAACACCAGGGCCACAGTATGAAGCTTGGACATATTGAGAGAAAGCTGATAGATGTTTTTTTTTTATTATTACAATGCACCAGAAAATCTAAGTAAATAATCAGGTATGAAAATGTTCAGGGACACCTTCATATAAACCAAGCTCAAAATTAGGTATGAAAATGAGTACTAACAAGTTAGTACTCATGATGTTTTTATAGTTGTAGGTTCACAAACCTAAGAAAATAAATGTCTGCTCCACCTACACACATGGACTGAGAAATGATGGCATTTAAACAGATCAAGAGAAATTAATGAAACTATCCAGACTCTAATATTTTACTTCACAGCTCACATTCACATATGCTGACTTGGTGACTTTGTCTTGAGGTCACAAGCACAATGTACTATATCGAAAGATTTATAAGGAGACGATAAGGATTTTGGCCACACAGACATTATTTAAACTGATATTATTGTGATAGCGCAAAACATGCGAGTCGAGAGCCACATCAGCATGCTGTCACCAGTCTGGATATATAACCAAGTCTCTTTAAAAGACATAAAATTTGCAATATGCAAAGTTTTTTTTTTCTAAACTAAAATCACATGAGGAATATTTCTAGGGCTGCAACTAACGAGTATTTTGATAATCGATTAGTTGGGCGATTATTATTTCCCCCCCGATTAATCGGATAAAAGCTAAACGCTTCTTTAATTTGATGTTTTGCTTATAATTATATATAAAACCATACCAACATT
>JAQQZT010000007.1:21362780-21396862 GCA_030068275.1 Clarias platycephalus | reverse complement strand
CCCAACTAATCGATAACGGCATTCGTTGACAACGAATTTCATTATCGATAATTATCGATTAGTTGTTGCAGCCCTAAATATCTCACACAAAAAAAAACCTTATTTGCCAGTTAAGAACAACACAGCATGAATAATTTGAGTACGAAATGTTATCCGCAAAGGCAGCAGCTAAATCTTGCCGACCCTCATACAACCACCTATAGCAGAAGCCCTCAAAAACCTAGTGCTTTACTCTACAGAGAGTAAAAAAAGCATTATCACAAAAAATAATAATAAAGAGAGAAATAAAAGTGTGGGTTCCAGCTCAGCCTGGGTTTACCATACCATTTCATGCATGCAAGAGACTATTCAGTACGGCTGCACACATTTTGGATGATAAGAGGAATTTTTTCTTAAATATGCAGAAATTTTTATATTTATAAAGAAATGCCTGCCCTCGCTTTTTGCTAATCAGTAGCCGTGATCGGCATGCCAAATACAAAGTGACTGATTTGAGTGTTTATTTAAAAACAGTTCAGTGCACAGTTTTCATGTGTAATGTCGCAGCTTGCACATGCTGAACGTTATAACGAGTGAGTACAGTAGAACAATATTTTAGATAAGCATTTCAGCATGAGTGAGAGCCACTTGGTGCTGGTTACAAAATTCAGTTTCTTTATAATCTACATGAAATAATAAGAGAATAAAAATTGCATATTTTGTCTTCCAATAAATAAAAGTTTTTAATTCATGATCCTTTCTCAGATCTTAATTATATATTTGTTAAAAATAGTTATTTTTACTGCTATAAATGGTAAATAAAAACAATATTACATAATAAATATAACATTGTAAATGTAATAAACTGCCCCCCCCCCCTCCCTCCCTCCTGATTGCTCTAATCGGGCATCAGTGTTTAGCCCCTAAAAGCCAGTTAGAATTTTGGTCAACTCAAACCTGGGACTGGCCAGTACACCACACAGTACTACAGCCTGGATGCCTAGCTAATGAATTTAACTAGATCATCAAAATTATGTCAGCAATTTTTCATATTAAAACAGAATCATTAAACTTAGTGGTCTGTTTTTGTCCGTTATCAAATTAAACTTACCAATATGGCCCTGAAGACAGTGGAACTGATGCCCTCTGCCACCTCATATTCCCCCTTCTCATTCGGCCGTGTGAAATTGTGTTCGCGCCCTGAACCAAACATTCTACAAAACAAAATATAAACAAGATTTCATCAACGATTCACTTCATTATTTCTAAAGTCACATTAGATTTTTGCTAATACTATTCTTTATACGTTATGCTGTATTCAACACCTACCTGCCCAGCATGGTATTCGGTTGCGCAGTAAAGATGGAGGGGTCCACCACAAACCGCGTGTTGTCTACAATGAGTGTGACTCTCTCTGAAGTGCGCATACTGCGAGCACCTTCTTTGGAGTTTTCGTAAACAAACACCATCTCTCCCGTGCCCATGCTCTTAAAGGTGCCCTCAGTGCTGGACAGGCTGCTGTTGCGACTGCTGGAGCCACTGGGAGAGACTCTTTGAGGTCTCGGGCTGTTAGGCCGTGAGGAGACACTCTCCCGTTCTGCACAAACACATGAACACACATAATTGCGATTAGAATAATCAGATGAGTAATCTAGGTGACATATAGTAAGCATTAGGTTGACTTGAAATATTTGATCATGGATGGAGGTTTCTTATGTATGTCAAATTAGTGAACATATACTAAACATTTTACAAAGCTAGTGATTCTACTTGCATCAACTTGTAAACTGGCATCAAGCAGACATTTTAGATTATTTTGACAAGGTTATCTTCTATGAATAATCTAGCAGTTGATATCATAACATTAGTTTTTACCCTAAGCAAATAATACATGTAAATGCTTTATAAAAAGACTTAATTTTATCATAAACCATAAATTCTGACCTTGTAATGAAAAGTAATTACAATTACAACAATTACTGTATTTTTATAATGTATATACAGCATATTTTTTTATACTGCATGGCTTTCCTGATCAGAAATGCTTGATAGTCAAAGGTCAAAAACCTGTGCATACACACCTGTCACTAAGCACATGACTCTGATGACTCTGTCTCTATAAATATTTAATATTGATATAGTAAGCTCTTTCCTCTTATTGCAAAATGAAATTAATCAAATGAAGCTTGTAAGCAAAACATTCATTTTTCTCTATTGTTAAATAATGATTTAATAATGACGTATTAAAAGTTAAAATTTATTTGTCACTTATCTCTCTACAGAGACCAGTATCTATCTGCTTCAGTGACTCAGCACTCTGTCACAACAGGCCCAGGGACTTTCCTGTCCTTTTATGTCTGGTACAGCCGCAAAAGTATCAGTGCGAGTAATAAAGAGAGCAGGATCTTACCACTAGTGTGTTGTCGTGTGGGTGAGGTGACATTGCGGATACACGGGGTGAGCTGGCCTTCACCCCGCTCGTGAGAGGAGTCACGTGAGCGGTCACTGGAACGCCGGCGGTCCCTCGACCGCTCACAGCCTCCACTCGCACTGTGTAGACTCATCTTCACCTTCTCAGTCTTGAGTCCAGACTAGTGGGCTGGGCCACTGGGGAGGACATGATAAATAAATTATGAGATGCTTATAGGAGACCTGACTTAGACATGAAAGTAAAAAAGTTAACATTTAAATTATCATAAAGCTGTAGAGTTTTTACTTGACAATGAGAGAAGGTGAAATGCTTCAGTTAAAACAAACAAACAAACAAAAAAAAACTATTTGATGAGCCATTAAAATAGATTTTTAAACAAATTACTGTACAAAATAACATTGGGAAAGTTAGAACATATCTAAACCTAATTTATGCTTAACCAAATTTCTAAAATAAAACCAAAACTCTGTTTTTTTTCCCCCCAGAAACATATAAACCAATCTAAATGAGATGTCAAATTTATATAAAGAAAAAGTTTTGCTAAACACTCAGTTCTGACACAGTACACAAAGGCCTTCAGTTTTCATTTAAATACCAGGAAATACCATAGATGTCTTTCCATCTAAAGGGATTTCCAAGTATAAACACAATGAGTGGGGGGAAAAAATAACTGAAGGCAACTTCCGGTACAGGCAATACTCCATGAATTGTCTGCACTGCAGATACAATTTGCTTGTTTAAAATATCTAAACACAGCATATACTGTAGATGAGAAATGAAAAATGTAGTTTCAGCTGACATATACTATTTTAGTCAGCATGTAACAAATATAAGAATTCAACAATCTGTTCATCAATATGGCCAAGATGTGACGTCTGTCTTTGTGAGCAGACATTAATGACTCTTCTATACTTAATATAACTCGGCTGCCGGTTACACGAGCCAAGACAGCAGGTTCAGGTTTATTCAACTCTCCACCAGGGTAAACACGGTGTACACAATTATTATAGAAATTTGTTTATTTTTGCATATATTTTAAATATTTTAATAGGCACAACATTGTAAATCATCTCAATTCATTCCTTGCTGCAAAAGTAAAAGTTATATATTTAAAATAAAATCATCATAATTTATCAAAAAATTAGGTGTAAAAATTATTATTTAGTTTAAAAACAAACAGTGAAAAATAATTTTTACACAATTGATAAACATTAATGGTTAAATAAAGTAACAAATGCAGGAGCTTATCAGAAAAACATCTGCCAAAATTTTTCTAAAACTTTTTATTACTCTCATATCCATGAATTCTGTCAGTTTCCTAATGCGATCGCACCGCGTTTTAGCTGATGCAACCAAGAGAGATGCCCACAGGCTGTTCAGAAATGTGTACTGCTTGCCTTGGCTGTAAATTCACCTTTTAGGTTTTTCCTTTGGTTCAAATCAGGAAAGCAAGGGGGCCAAGTCATCAATTTGGCTGGCTAACCTATCTCTGATGTGCTTGGATCCATGAGATGGAGCATCATCTTGCATCAGTATCATGGACCATTTGAATGGAGACTTCTTCTGGTGCCACTGCTTGAGTAAGGCGGCCTGCAGAAAGTTTTTGGGGAAACTTTTTTCCGTGGTTTATTTTCCTCACCTTCTGGCTACAGTGTACCGGTAAGAACATAAAACTACTCACACTCCTGTTAATTACACTAACTGTCTAGCTCTACCAGTTGTTATTAGTTAGGTCCACCAGTTGCAGAAGGATGTGTGTTGGCGGAGCAAAATAACTGGTTAAATAAACAAACAAATTACGTTTATAATAAATGGTGTCTATTGAACTGTTGTATAAAAGCCATATCACATATATCACATATATATATGATGGTTTACTTGGATAAAACTCTAGTCTATCATCTGTTTCATCTAACATTTAGTTTTGGAAACTATCAAGGTGGTTAAATTATTAAAGTGGTTCTCAACTTTGCCAATGGAGGACCAATGCCATGCACAATTTAGTGTCGTCAGCTCCCAGAACACCTAATTTAAATAATCAATTAACAGCGTTTTTTCTAAATTGAAGTGGGTAAAATATGCAGGACAGTGGTCCTCCAGGAATAAGGTTGAGAACCAATTAATTATTATGCAGTGTCCTCTCCTCTGGTAACTTCTAGATTATGCATTAGCTGCTTTCCTGGAGAAAACTTTTGGCAACACTGATGGCTGTAGTGTGTTTAAAACTGTAATCAGGTGCTGTGACTTCTGAATGATTGGTGCGAGTCATTTGAAATTTAACTGCTCAAAGCTAAAGCGTGGGCATTGAGTTAATCATTCAAAGCGAAATAAGGAAATGAGATCTATTTTCGGGATTAAGTCAACAAGTTTCGCTGCTTTGTTTTCATAGTACGGTGTGTAAGTGGGAAGTTGCAGTTTAACACCAGATAACCAGTATTGCTTAACTACATTTTGTAAGTCATATGACAGTGAGGGTCTCTATATACACTTAATGGTTGTTGACCTGAAGCAACAGAATGATCAGGTGTTATTACAAGTTCTTAATAACATAATGGCAGAAGATGCCTGACCAAACCTGACCTAGGATGACAACCATGAGAAACCCAGTCAGAATAACCGGACATGCATCTCCCCAGAAGTGTAACTACACATCACAGACCACAACAACTGTGATTGTTCCATCTGGTAGCATTGTATTTCCGGCTTCTTCTTCTAAGGTTGAATTTTTTAATTAGCAATTAACTCCAAGAACAACAGGGTCCACTCAGCTTAATTCGCAATTGTTCGTAGTACATAAAAAAAAAAACTCACCAGAGAGTGAAGAAAAGACTCATCACAATGACATAGAAACCGTTACAATTGTGACAATTTTAAACCTTTAAAAAACGTTTAATGATATAAGAAATGGACTACATTTAATTTATCATCAGTTTTCTTACCCAAGTGCAGCATTTATACAATACAAAATAACTTTAAATACATAGGTTTAACTGAGTAGCATGTATCCATTTAATACATCATCCACCTTTTTCTAAACAAACTTAGCAAATAATGTACGCCCACCACACAGGATAAATATGTGTAAATAGTATAAAGTGTTCCACCTGTAGGATTATTAACAAATGGCGGTGCTTTACCACATTAAATATCTCCAAAGTCTCAAAACTCAGTGAGTGCAGGGGTTGAGTGCCTGCGAGCCACTAATTTGTGCTCAAGGTCTTTTGAGACTTGTGTAAGAGCGGGCTTGAGACTAATTTGCTCATAGATCTCTATTTTAAACATTTTTTTTTTATCAATTTTGAAGTCAGTGTGGTAATACGTGAACCGCCGCACAAAAAAATTGCAATTCGTAACTGAATTGATTTTCTTCATCATTACTATTACACAAGTTCTTGGGTGGCTCATGGATTGTCTATAATCTGACTCATATTCGACAAGTCCAAACAAAAACAAGCATCCCGGACCAGAAGTCTGTTTCTCATCCATCTAACATACTTTATTAAGTCTTAATCCATTGGCTTTATTTTACATCACATTCTTAAGTACCTTTCAGGCTATTTCTATATTTAAAGAATGATTTCTGGTTAAGGACAAGATGAAAGGAGATTTCGGTCACATAATTTAATCATTACGTTATTTAGTAACGTAATATAATCTATAAAAATAATATTTATATATTGTCCAAAATTATTTATAGAATATCTGAAGAAAAACAAGTCATTTACTTGTTTTTACATTTACAGACAGAGAACTGACAAACCTGATCTCATCACTTTTAGTCTCCTACATAAACACCGTCCTGAAAATTGTCACGTACCGAGCACTTAGCTAACGAATTGTGATTTTTAAACCATACAACAGTGTTAGCTGACAAAAGAGCTTTTTTCAACGTTAAGGACGGAAGTTGCCTAACAGTCAGTCAGCTAGCTATGGTTCTTCAGTCAGGTAACGTTAGCTACCTAGCTCAAAATAAACAGACTCCACCGAGTTAGCCGAGAACTCTATTGTAGCTAGCTGAAAGAATAACCCATTTACCCATTATAATATCAGACTGCGTAATACACTTATGCGTTTTGCCCTCACGGCTGTCTAGCCTACCTGTGGCTAAGAGAAGAGCCGAGCTAAAAGGCTAGCAAGTTAGCACATACTGTATTTTTTTAAAGGAATTTCACTCGACAAAAGTAAAACCTTAAAGCTAACAATGAAAACTCTTAACATGTCTATAATTAGGCTTGTTTCTTACCTTTATACCGTCATACGCATTGACTTTCGTGTCAATGTGGTTGGTAAAAGAGCCAAGTCATCGAGGGGCAAAAACAAAATTATGAAACATTCCACATATGCGTCCGCATTTTCCAAAATCAATCCTGTCTGACTGGTACTGCTGACAGGAAATAACTGTAGACCGAGTTAAATCTCGCGAGAACCGGAAACAGCGCCACATCAGTACAATTTAAAAATTACAACTCTCGCGAGAACTGTAAACCGACGCTCGCGCACCTGAGTATTACCATGAACAGTATTGTTTCTTGGTTTAAAAAAAAATCTTGTTTGTTTTGTTTGTTTAAATCTTTTCACAAGACATTATATATAGTCATTAGTAATACAGAGTATATGCTGGTTTGTCCAAAACATTTTACATATGATTATTTTGTTTATTTTCTTATTTGTAAAAAAGAAAAAGAAAAAAGGTATTTTATTTGGCCTTTTTTCGGACATTATATAATAAAAAAAAAAAAAAATTACAAAAATACTTAAATATTCGAATAATAGGCTTGCAGGAGAAGCTACAATATGTCCTTCCTTGTCCTTGTCCTCTATACATTTGAACTTATATACACAACTTTAACTAGTCATTTTTTTTTCAGATTTGGGTCACTGAAGCTATTAAATAAATAAATAAAGAAAGAAAGAAAGAAACAAACAAATAAAAAAATTAATTAAATAAATGAAGAATTAGTGCACTTAATTAGCAAAAACTCAACAAAGCGACAAGAATTTTTTTTCTTATGTGCCTGGCCTTATGAACTTAATAAGCTTAAAAAAAAAGAAAGAGCCGGTAAGACAAAAAAGAAACAGTTCCTAGCGTTAACTTGAGATCCAGACTGGACGGTTCCAGGCTTGGAAATCTGAAGAGAGAGTCCTGATTTTCCCCTTTTGTCCTTTCTGTGAGTCATTGATATTTGGTATAATTACAGTCTTTAGCTTTACTTGAAGCCAGTCCTGCCTTTCCACTGCTTGCTTGTGTTCTCCAACGTTGTGCATTAGCTGGACTTCACTGATGGACCTCTTGCTGTGAGAAGTTTGAACTGCTGATCAGTCAACACGTCCAGTAACAAGTAAAGTAAATACTGTCAAAATACACAAAAACAACAACGTTTCTTACCTGATTGGTAGCCCTTCCATATGTACTATACTACAAAGACTCCAGAACAAAACCATTAAAATTGCTTTATCCATTGCACACATTTTGTGTATTACTCTGCAAAAGATTTTTAAAACAAAATTAAGAATAAAAATAATTTACTTGAATAAAAAAAATCACAAATTATGCACCATTATCTTGGGATATTAAAATGACTACACCACAATCAACTTACAAAACTGTGATTTGCTGTTGCGATTTCTAAGTCCCATGCGTCAGTCAGAATTTCAGTTGTGGTGGGTGCTGGTGTCTTTTCTTTTTATTCCCAAGCCCCTCCCTTTGGTCATTGATGAGCAATCCCAATTATTGATGGTGATGTCACCCCATGCTTTGATGCTTTGGGAAAAGGCATGTATATGAGAACACCTCCAGTCACCCTCCACCACTACCACTTCTGTTTTCAACACCTCGACTAAGACCGCTTGTGATCAAACTGTCATCAAACTGATACAATATATGGATGTTCAGAAATGTGCTTCCATTTGATGGAAGGTAGATGATGGTGGAAGATAGAGGATCTTACAGAGGATCTTGGTTGTATTTGCTTTAAATATCTCGGTCCTGAGAGAAACTATTAATAAAAAAGAAAACAATGAAACAAATTAGATACTACTACTTATTACAATATTTATTATTATTATTATTATTATTATTATTATTATTATACAGCTTTGTGTCATATTCATTAATTGTTTGTGTACTTTGTTAATTGTCCTAATATGTCAAAGAAAAAACATGCAAAAAAGTGAAAACTAAATATGTATCCAGGTATTTACAAAATATCAATTATATAAATCTTGCCTTTATAAAAAATAATGTACATGATAAAGTTATTTAATTATTTATTTTACTTTTATAATTTTTTTTACTACTGCAAAAAAGTCATGACTCCCATTTTATCTGTGGTACCATAATTCATATGTTGGAAATTGATTACCATATTCGCCATACTGTATATGCATTGCAAAACAATGCCTAGCTGATGCTTGCATGATCTGTGATGATCTATGGGAAGTGAACAACCTTGTCATACTCTTGTGGGACACATTGGGTAACCATGAGAGATGTTTTCTAAATGTGGCAGAGGAATGGTTATGTCATGACACAAGTAGTAAGTCCTAGAAAACATCCAAAGTGATATATGGTACAACAAAGCTCTTGTATAGTATTGAAACTCTTTTGTCTGAGGTCACCTGACCATAGCATGGTTGTTTTCCCAATAGCGCATTCTATATCTTAACTTTTACTTCTAAATTAGTAAGGGTGAGCTATTTCTTCTAAATCAGGAAGGGGTAGCTTACAGATTGAGGTCGAAAGGACTCCTCCCCCGTGCGTAGAAGGGCATTTTTCGGGCAACGTTCAGCATCTCTTTAAAGGGCAAAGATTGATTTGTGTATTGTGTGATATGTAAAAGCACTGGTAGGTCAGTATGGTGGCAGTGAGTGCTATGCATCTATTAATAATAGTAGCCTATTTGGTGTCTGGTCAGTATGACATCATAGTGATTTTTTTTTTTTCTTTTCTTCAAGTCATTCTGAATTTTGAGAATGCAGAGACACGAGCAGTTCAAGTAAATTAAAATGTAGAAATAACTATTTTAAATTTAATGTAAAAATATATTTGTATAAAGAACAGTTATACAAATGAAACATAGGACTACTTCATTAAATATTAATTTTAACAATTCAGGCTAAAATTAAGTTATAAAAAATCTAAATGTAAGACTTATCTTGTTATAATAGGAATAAGTAGATGCTGTTATTTTTAGGTTTTTGAAAGTCAACAGATCTTAGACAACGGATATATCACAGGATTTATTTCATATGTAAACAGCTTTGCCCTCCCACTTAACACTGCCCTTGATGAGGCTGAGCACTGATGAGGCTGAGCCTGCAGCACGAGTGGAATCCACTGCTAAATTGTGCTCATTACCTCATGCGAGTACAATGTGTATCATCCCACTAATGGTATGTCGGTGCAGTAGTTTGCACAAGAACATAGCAGGGATTAAGGTGAAGAATTGCCTACAAACGATTAACTGGGGTCAATCCCCTTGTTGTAATGACAGCCATGCAGCAATAAAATCATACAAGTCTCCCTGTTAAGGTGGAACTGTGAGGTTAGTATACAAAAAATAAATCTATATATAACCTTTTGTTCATCTTGTTCTTGGTATGGTCCTTTGTTAATAGACAATGCTCTATTTATATCGGTGAGAATGTGAAATTTTGCACATGTGAGAAAGAGGTATCCTCCCAAGCATTTCAGTTATTCTCAGCAAGTCATAAATTCTGCATCTGCATTATGTATGCCACTGAACACCTCTTAGTCCAGAAAGTGACAGTGTAAGCCTGGGCTGTATTAACACCCATGCCTTATGTGATAACATATTTTAAACATAAATGCATTTTATTTTAACAACATTGATACCCCTTTGAGGATCATGACCTTGTTGTTATGAATGGGTTTCTGTACGTTAGTGAAAGTCTGCACCTAAACTCTTTTTTATTTAGAGTCACACTTGACGAACAGATATGAAGAGAGACGTCAGACAAATGGTGATCGTAAAGGGCTTCAAGAAGAGTACAAAGACATGTGCCCCTTCTGGTTTAGGTTTACTGGGATCCTCCCCTGGAGCCAGGCCCAGAAGCAATTGGGTCTGGCTCAGTCTGGTGTGGGTGTGTTGACATCATGTAGGCTAACAAATTACAAGATTAAGTGTGTGGATTAGGAACAATAGACAATGGGCATCAGTCTTAAAAGGACTAGACTTTTGCAATTGCAAGGTGCTCACTAGATATAGTCAGATTTACATCCACACACAGTCTGTGTTTCACTGTGAAACTTTAATGAATTTGGTGTTTGTGTCATCAGAATTGAGGCCATATATTTAGGACAGAGCTGTCAACTCATCATCTCTTGGTAGCGAGCCAGATTTATGTGGTAAACTCAGGAGAGTCTCTGAGTTGCTTGGAGGCATCAGTGAGAGCATATGTGAAAGAATAGTTTCCCTCCCACCTTCAAGAGAACTTTCTTACTTGTGCTGAGACAGGTCATGGACACTGAATTTGAAAGTCACACATGGACACTGAGTTTGAAAGACAAATGTGGTCAGGAGGCTGCCTGTCTTCGGCAGTATTCTAAGGATGCAACACCAGGGATTTGGAATGTTACCCCAAGTTGAAAAAAGACGATTTCTGAATAATACTCAAGGAGGGCTCTCCTGATTAGTGCTATAGGAGAGGCAGAATGGGGCACAAAAAACAATTCTTTACACAACAATGACCTAAATAAATCATTTAGACTAGCAGTTATTAAACCACTAATTATGAAACCTGACCTTGCTCCCAGTCAGCTGCCCAACTATAGGCCAAGATATTAAATCTCATCTTTATCCTGAAGATTCTGGGGGAAAAAAACTTATCAGTTATCTTCAAACCTACACTGAGAATATAATTTATGAAATGTATCAGGATTTATGCCTCATCGCACAAGAACAGCTCTAGTTAAAGTGGTAAATGACCTTCTACTGGCGTCTGATCAGGACTGTGTTTCCTTGTGGTGGTATTACTTGACCTTATTACAGCTTTTGACACCGTAGCTCATACTATTCTCATTCATAGATTAAAAAATGTTGTAGGTAATAAGGGAACTGCCATCTACTGGATTAGGTCTTATACGACTGATTGTTATGAGTTTGTAAATGTAAATAGTGACTATTCTAAGTGTACTAAAGTGAAGTGTGGTGTTCCACAGGGTTCTGTAATAGGCCCACTGCAATTTTCTCTTTATATGCTTCTTCTGGGTAACATAATTCATAAGCATGGTATCAGGAATGTACAAAGAACATTAGACACTGGATGCTGAATAATTTCCTTTTCTTTAATTGTGAAAACACAGAAGTATTTGTACTATGACTACATGCAGCTAGAGGTAATCTTTCTGATCACACAGTAGCTCTGTATAGACTTTCTGTTTTATTATGTGCAGCAGGAAAAGACCTTGGTGTGATTATTGATTCCAGCCTTATATTTGAAGTTTATGTAAATAGATAATATTACTAGGATAGCATTCCTTCATCTCAGAAATATTGCCAAGATGAGAAATATAATGTCATTACTTGATGCAGAAAAAATAGTTCATGCTTTTGTTGTATAAGGGTTAGTCAAAAAGTATCCGCACTCTAGTTATATTAGTATATACAGTACTAGTTTTATCTGCGCTTTCCATTCAAGGCTACTGTCTCCCCAGTCACTGCTGTGCACGCGCGAATGTGTTATATCAGTTCTTTTGTAACTGTTGTGCAAGCATAAATGGATGCCCTACTTGTAATTTGCATGAAAGAAGAGCAGTGTGCAGTGATTCTTTTTTTTTTTTTTTTTGTAGTCTAAGAGTTTACCTGGTGATATTATTTGTCAAAGACTGTGCACAGTATGAAGAAAGTGTTTTGTCACAAAGAAGTGTGTATGAATGTATGGACATGTTCAAGGAAGGTCGCACAAGTGTTAGTCAGCAAGGAGGGGCTGAACTCCCCTCCACATTCACATCTGATGACAATATTGTATCCTCCCTATAGTCCTGATCTTGCTCCATCAGGTGTTCACCTTTTTGGTCCCCTGATAGCAGCCCTATAAGGAAAAAGATTTACTTCTGATAAGTGAAGACCGTGGTGCTCTCAGCACAGCCTAAACCATTTTTAATTAGGGAAAATGAGAGCTTGTTGACAGATGGACGAAATGGTTTAAAAAGAAATGAGATTTGGTCAAAAAAATTATGTATTTGCTTTTTCTAAAAGTACATTTTAAAAAAATCTACTGCCAGAGTGGGGATAATTTTTGACTCACCCTCATAGCCCAGAATTCAGCAGCCAGAGTCCTTAATAGAACCAGAAGATATGAGCACATCACCCCTAACTTATTGGCTCCCAGTGTAATTTCCCATTGATTTTAAAATACTACTACTGATCTATAACATATTAAATGGCTTAACGCCATGGTACCTGAGTTTTTATGATCCGCCATATCTACTTCAATCAAAAGGTGCAAGCTGCTTGTTGGTTCCTCCTATTATGAAAACAGCACAGGGCAGAGCTTTTCCCTAAAAAGAACCCAAGTTATGTAATACGTAGCCTCCCAATGAATGTTTGGGGCTCAGACAGACTCAGTGTTTAACTCTAAAGTGGAAATGTATGATTTTGTTAATATATGGTCTTAGGTAAAGGTGCAGATCTGGTTTGGATGCAGTCTTCCCACATTGCATAAAATATACACTGACTTTATTGTTCCACTTGATGAACATGAAGATGGTCTTGGATTCTGCAGATGCAGACAGTTTTTCTATGATGGCTTCTGACTACGGTCGCTCAATTGTTCAGTGATTTTAAACATCTTTCCTGTTATATTGAACTATGCTCCTTATATCACACAGATATAGCAGGGATTGATTTATGGTTATACATTAATATATGTTAACTGTTAAAGCACTATACAAATGCAATTTTATTTAATTGAATTTAATTATCATGGTGGCCTCACAGCTGTTCTAGCAAACTGGTAACCATCAAAGAGAATGAAGAAAAGGCCATGCACAAGCTCTGCTGAGCAAGTGTGGGGGTGTTGACCTCTACTGGGAATGTTGTCGAGTGGTGGAAGAAGCACTTTGAAGAACTCAGGCAAAGTTCAAGAGGTGGGGTTATACATATCTTGCGTTTTTGAGTATAGCTATGTCAATGATGTTACTATAGTGGTCAGAAACCTTCATAGGGGCAAGGCTGATGAGATCTAACCAAGTGTATCGGAGGCACTGTTTTATCAGGTATGTCCACAATAGGCCAGACCCACTGGAGAGATTACACACTTTTTGTGCAGAGGTGGACACCCTGGCTTCAGAAAGCAAAAGTCCTTCCATATATTTGTTCCATCAATTAACTACTCAATTCAATTCAATTAAATTTTATTTATATACTGTAGTGCTTTTAACAATGGTTATTGTCTCAAAGCAGCTTCACAAAAATGAAAGAAATTTTTTAAAATTTTGAAAGTGTGAGAAAAATGTGTCTAGATAATAATGAGATGAATGAATGATGAATGAAATGTCTCTGATGAGCAAGCCAGGGGTGACGGCGAAAGTGGCAAAGAAAAACTCCCTGAGATGGCAATAGGAAGAAGCCTTGAGACTCAACAGGGAACCCATCTGCATTTGGGTGATAACAGATAGAAATTATATAACATCATGTGTGTTATGCAGTTGAAAGTTCAATATAACAGAAGTTCTTTAAATTAATATGAAGACCAGTTCAGCATAGGGACGAGTCAGTAGGTGCAGAGGGCAGATGGGGTCTGGATCACTGGAAGCACAGGAGCAGCACGTGTAGCTCCAACCATCATAAAGCGGAATCCAGCTGGAGCTGGTCCTTCTCTGGATGCCTCAGGAACCTCACAGGGTCGGCCTTTTATAGATTTTTAAATTCTGGAACTACCAGGAGTCCGGAGTTTTGTGATCTTAAGGAACGTGGTGGATTGTAGCGTATCAGAAGACTACTGTAGATTAGCTGATTCTAATTAACACAACTCATAGGTGAGATAGGCAAGAACTTATTGGTCACATCACCTGTTTAGTGCACAAGGATGAATTATATAATACTTGACATATGTTGCCTTAAAACTGTATATATTTATCAGACATATCCCAAGCGTAGAAAGGGTTGTGATCAATGGTAACTTGGGATTGCCATGTGCAGCACTGGTGATTTCTAAGGCTGGTAATTCGAAATGAACTTCTCCTTTGCAGCAGAGGGAAGTTTTGGTCTTGGGACCTGCGATGGTCTTTATGAGAGACAGTTTCATCATGGTGCTTGAGGTATTTTGCAAATGCACCGGACAACACTATTCTTGCAAGAACTATTCCAGAACAACTGACTTTCATGTTCTAAAATTACAATAAATTACCTAATTCCATATATTCCAATATGGTATTTCACAGTTTTTAAAACTGTTCTAGAATGTAGAAAATAAATCCAACACACACAAGACATTATTATTTTATATCTTTATATTGCACATTCGTTATATTGCATATTGCACATTCTAAACGTCCTGTGTAACTTATACATTTTATATATGTCTATTGTAATTATATTTTTATTGGAAATCTGCAAATTGTATATTCATCCCAAACTTTCACATTTCACAATGTTTCATAGTATAGTATAATCTTTCTACCTTTTTATTCTATTCTTTCTTTCTTTTTAGGTCACGAGCAGTCGCATAAACATTTCACTGCATATCATCCTGGGTGTGGTCGCGTGTGTCTATATAAATAAAAGAAAGTTTTTGCCTGTACATTGATCAGAACTTGCTCTTCCGATGATATCTTTACGTTTTATACATTGGAGGACCAGAAACCAGTCTCATAAAATTTTCTATCTGTCTGGATGACTGTCTAGCCAGATTGTTTTCCATCCTGACAGAATTGAATGAAACTTTTGCAGCATTTGGATATCTGCACCATAAGTGAAATAAAAATGTTGGGTAAACGTGATGTTATAAACAGTTATGTGCCAGATTTAATAATCTACTTTGAAATAAGCTACTAATAAGCTACTTGTTCAATGTACACTACTTGTTCAACGAACACCTGCACCAATAGAAATTAACTGGATGAAATTAACTAATTTATCATTAAAATAACAGAGTGGTATAAGTGAATTTTAACGAGCTGGAGTAGTTTTAAGACAAAACTTCATCTTTATCCGATCTACTTTTTTGATTTCTCATCTGTGATTCACTCTCTCTGTGATTACCGAATTGGGAGTGTATTTGGCTAGATGATGAAAGACATACGACTTAACAGAAACAAGGTCTAAGATTCTTAACTTTACAAAATATAATTTCTTTGTGTTAATAAGTGAGGCAGAGAGTTCTGCAGTACACAAAGACAGACAGACATGTACGTGGGCTTCAACATGAAATAATAATATTACTGATGACATTAAAGCTGATCAGTTTATTTTTTTTTATCTTTAATCTATTAACTATTTCTACAAACTGTTTTCCCATCAACCAGTCTGAAATTTGAATTTGACTTTGAATTTAGGTGTAGTAATAGTTATTGAACACGAGACGGCAGCAATGAGTAATAGCAGCGTCTAAATTGCCAATGAGAGAAGAAGTAGACGTCCATAATCGCGGTTCGTGCTCCTTTCTGCCCTCTAGTGGTCGTTTCAGGATTTGACAGTGGGTATTTGTTCACGTCACTTTCTCTTCATACTTTCTGCTGAACTAGAAGCTAGAATTAGCTTATATTCAGTCTGTAGTAAAAAAAAATCTCCAAAGTGTCTTCTACGTACAGAACCGAGTTTTGGAGTGTGGTAAGTTAAAAATGTCGATCGCTTTTGATATTTAAGGTGGAATGAAACTAATGTAGTTGCCCGGAGCCACCGGTGCAGTCCCATTGCAGTCCCAGTTGTTTCCGTAAAATAATTGTATTCTGAACCACAGTGATGTTTATTTGTGTATTGTTGCAGAGGCAGAATGTCACAGGTTGTAATGTTGGCTTTAAGCCCGTGGAGGTGGAGTGGAGAACGCAGGCCACACTCGCCCTGTGCTAACTTACCTAACGGGCTGCTATGCTAAGCTAGCTTGAATAAGTGGAGAAAACAGAAAATAAATAAAAAATACCAGTCTCGGTTTTATTTGAAGAAGTTATATTTACTGTTTTTGTTTGTTTAAATGTCTGTTTTGGGCTTCTTTAGCACTCGGAGTTTTATCAGCATGTTAAAGTAAATGAACGAGTCAATGCTAATAGCTTTACAGTTGTTTGGGATTTGCTGTGATTTGTTGTCAAAATCGCGGTCGGAAAATAAAATGCACAGAAACTTCCGTCCTGATCATGATTTATAGCTTTTAAAAAAAAAAAACATTGGAAAGTCAGTTCAGTTTTTTTTTTATTTTTATTTTTTAAACTGAATGAAGTCTACAGAGTGACACTAATTCTAATTTGAGTTTGTTTGTTTGTTTGTTTTTCGCGTTTTTGAAACCAATAAGTCAGTTTAGGGGAAATTTTTGTTCTAACTGATGTTCTTGTTTCAATTTCATACTTTATCCCTTGTGAAAATGATTCATCCTGTACTAGCGTTGTGTTTATCCAATCAAATGCTCTCTCTGTGATATGTCCCGCCCCCAGAGGCGGGTCTTGTATCTCAGCACTCATGGTGTGCTGGTTTGTCTTCTTCTTCTTCTTCTTCTTCTTTAATATTGCATCACATTCCACCACATCTTTCTCTTTTCTTGTTTATTCCCAGCTGTTTCTTGATTAAGGAAATGGTCTGTTAAACTTTAGCCGTTTCATAGAAAGTGAAATTCGTCGCAAGTTCACAATTCTTTTCTGGCTGACTGGTTGTTCACTGGGGATGGGAATCACCAGTCTTCCATGCACGTGAGAATTTACGCCAGACATGTGATCTAACCTCCGCACTTAAACATGCGCTAAGGCATGTTTGTATTTTTGAAAGTTTGTATGTAGGGGACTCGCTGTATTTGGTGCTAACAAATTGCCTGTTGTGTGTGTGTGTGTGTGCCTCTTAATGGATTGGAAAACTCTCCGGGGTGTACGGTGCCTGGTGCTCGAAGTCTCCTGGGATAGGCTTTAGGATATAGAAATGGATCAATTAATTCATTAATGGATGAATAGAACAATACTGGTGATTTCAAAACTGTGAAACAACAACAGTCAGTTGTTATTTTAAGACATGAAGGTCAGCTGTTCTGGAACAGTTTTTGCAAGAACAGTATTGTCAATGCATTTGCAAAACCCATCAAGCACCCTGATGGAAACTGGCTCTCATGAAGACATTCCCAGGAAAGCAAGACCAAAACAGAATTCTGCTGCGAAGAAGTTAATTTAGAGTCACCAGCCTCAGAAATCACAAATTAACAAACATCACCTCAGATTAGAGCCGCATTGAAGGTTTTACAGAGTATAATTAGCAGATACATCTCAATATCAAGTGGCTGTTCAAAGGAGATTATTTTGTATTTTGGACGCCTTCAGCATTGTTTTACAGTGTAGAAAGAAGTAGAAATCAGGAAAGACCATAGAATTAGAAGGGTGTCAAAACTTTTGACTATTAGTGCAAGTTTGCATTTGAGGTGGTGGAAACATTGAAATTCCTCTGTATTACTGCAGCTGGTGCAGTTTAAACTATTCACACATTTCCAGGTGGCACAGTGTCCTGTGTGGTGAGATCAAGTTATTTGTCAAATTAGTTTAGAATTGTAAGAAAATCTGAAAAAAAATTATCACATCTGGAGATTTTTTAAATCGTGAACGTTAATGAATTGCAGTACAAATCGAATTGGCACCTAGGTATCGTGATAATGTCTTTAGTGTATAGGAAACACATCATATAATCACTAATCATAATATTTCAGATGAAGGAAGTTAAATATTATGTTTGTTGATGTTTTATTCATTATATATTATCTTTTGAACAGAAATGTAAGTTTTGATCTTAAACCATGTCCAGATTCTCGATGGTTGTTTAAATAAACCAGTCAAGCTTGGCAATTGAATTGGTTTATACAATTAATTAAATCATTGAGTAGATTTTAGATTCAGAATCTATTCACACATAAAATTATTTAGGTAAAAAACCTAGGTAAACTTATTAAACAAATGATAAATGTTCTAACAGAAATACACACATTGACACACAGAGTATTGCTGCTTCCTTTTTTTTGGTCACAAACAGTCGTGTAAGCATTTCATTGAATATTATACTGTGTAAGGTTGTGTATGTGACGAATAAAAAACGGTTTGAATTTGAAAATTAAAAATAAAAATTTCTAATAATAGATTATGGGCAGTTGGCGCAACACCACGCCTACTGGACTGGTGGGTTATGCAGGAAAAACGTACGAGAGCTGACATTTAAACAAACAGCAACACAGCATTCCAGTGTTTATTAAATAATTTTAGTAGTTTTTGGTCAACCTGTAAAAATGTAGCTGTTTGAGACGAATCAGACAGTAAGCATCATTGCTATTAAATCAAATTGATTTTGGGGGAAAAAAAATAATAATTAAATCAAATTGACATTTCTAGTGACCGGCTCTGTTAACTTTAGATTCAGCATTGCATTTAGTGACCAGAATAAAGGGATAGACTTGCGTAAACATTTTTGAAAAAAAAATGAATGCCAGTTAGGTGGTCTGTCTTCTTGTAGAGAAGTTTCCTGACTGGTTACACTCTCTGAGATCTTTCCCAGTCTGTGATTCGTCCAGCTGTCAAGTTTCTATGGTGTCACGACACAGGATGTCAGTTTCCAGGTCCTGTGTATTTGCCCATAATTGTGGAAGCACAACATTGTTGGAGGGATTGTTCCATTTGATCATTCCATTTATCATCGGGTCAACTTAATTTGTTGACGCCGTATATACGATATTCTCCAAACTGACTCCAAGCACGTTCCCTGGTGCTCAATCCGTCCAGCAAATGAAAACCACTGTACGTGTATATATGGTGAGTTCAAATTAAGAACTACCAGAAATATGTGATACTTTGGATGATGCACAGAAATGAACTAGATGGTGTCAAACAAGAAATGATCTAGAATTAGAGAGAGTAGATAAGACGTATGAGAACTTAATAAAAGCAGTCGACTAGTAGAGGAGGTGGAAATGAAGTCAAAGCAATACCAAAAGCACATGGAAAAGTACGAATTAAACACATCCTGTGTGCTGAGACAGGAAATGTTTGGCAAATGTGTACAAGTTTATTATCCACTCGGTGTAAACAATCATGTGCCAGATGTACGACAAAATAAAAACACCTTGCTCGATAATCCTTTTTATAAGATTATAAGTGGCTTTGTGTTTTATCCTTATAAAGTATACATTTAAGAATGAATTAAGGCAATCATTAAGCCAAGGCATATACACGATATATCCAAAAGTATGTGGACACCCGTCGATCATACCCATGTGTACTCGTCTGAGAAGGCTTTGCAATAGATTTTAAAAGACGGTTGTGGGCGTTTGTGCTTATACTTCCACAAGAGCATTGGTAAAGTCAGGTACTGTTGTTGGGTGAAAAGGCCTGGTGTGTAATCAGCATTTCAGTTCCCCCCAAAAGCACAGTTTATGGTTTTGTGCAGGCTACTTGAGTACTTCTAATCCACCGTTGGCAAATCATGTCTTTATTGACCTTTTGTGACCTTATGGAGCACTGTCATGCTGGAATAGGTTTGGGAACACACAGTTCCAGTAAAAGGAGATCTTGATGCAACACCACACAGATATCGAACGAATTATTTGTTCCAATGTTCAATGTATGGGTGTGAAGGTCAGATGTTGCATGTAAAACCCGCCAATGGGATAAACCACAGATCTGCAGCCTTTAATGTAATAATCCCACAAACGTAATGCATTTTAGGGCTGAGAATCAACAGTGACCACCTGATACGAGGATGTCATACCCAAGTGCTGATTTATATTGCATGAATTATGTTACAGGTTTGTAACGAACATGATGTTTGTTACTACATTTTTGTTACAATTTAAAGACCTTGAACCTTAAAAAAGAAAACTTAAAAAAGAAAAAAAAAAGAAACGTTTTATACCTTAGACACCTATATTTTATTCAAAAGCTTCACAACTGAATTGAACACGAGTTATTAAATGCCCATTATTTACAACATTATTTAAACCAAGCATTAAAACAATACAAAATATATTCAAGAGTTTAACAATTAATTTAAAATGAAATTAAATCTAAACTGAACATTTTTACTAAATAGCCTGTATCTCTCTTGTCATCTGCTGTAATTGTTATTTCTAAACAAAGTTAGCAAATTATTCACTCCGACCGCACGTGTTGAAATAAAGCCTACCATCTGTAGGATTGAAAATAAAGGTTTTACAAATTGCATCCAATCTCTCAAAGTCTCACAATTCTTGAAATTTGAAAATGAGCGCAGTTGTGAGCACACGGGCACGTGTGGCGTCTAACACAGGCGAGTGCGGCTTCTAGCGGGTGCGATTTTCAAGACTAATTAGCGCTCGCAGTGTTTTGAGACTGGTGTAATGAGCGAGTTTCGAGACCAATTCGCATGCAGAGTTTGGAGAAAAAGGTTGATCAGAGGTTTTTTAAACCGAGAGACTTTTGATAACGTAATGCCATAAAATGTGTTTCTGTTGCACCACTCAGAAGCTTGTTCTCTCAGCCCAGGAGTGGATATATCCAAGGTTTTATCAGTCATGGCTGACCAAGCTGGAAACCAGCAAGTTCTGGTCACTAGCTGATTAACCAGTTCATCTCTATTATAAATGGGGAAAAAAATAATTAAACTTCAATAAAAAGAAATAAAATTTGAGTCAGTGTGGTGATACATGAATCGTCACACACAAAAAAATCTCAATTCATAACTGGATCAGTTTTCCCTCATCTCTAATAAATTTTATATTAGATTTGAAGAAGGTTATTATAATTTTGAACGCTGAAGGTTTTCACCTGGTGGTTGTCATTAAAGTAACATCCACATGAATACCAGGACCCAAGTTTCCCGAGCGTCGCATTCCCATCCTCATGATGTAAAGGAAAATGTGATTCATCAAACCAGGCCACCTTCTCCCATTGCTCCCTTGCGCTATTGTCCATTGCACGATTTATTGGTGGACAGCAGCCAGCATGGGTACTCGGACCAGTCTGCAGTCTCACAGCCCCTTTTACAGCAATTTTGCGATTCACCATGACGCTGTTACCGGTTCATGGGTTATCTGTCTTTGGATGACTTTTGGTAGGTACTGCCCACTACGTACTGGGGACACCCCAGACCACCCGCCATATTAAAAATGCTCTGACGAAGTCGTCTAGCCATTACAATTTGGTCTTTGTCAAAGTTGCCCAGATTATTTAGCATGCTGTGAAAAGATTGTTCATTTGTATAATATATTCCACCTCTTGATTGGTGCCATTGTAATCAGAAAATCTATCACTTTACATTTAAAATTATGGCTGCTCTACAGTTTTTTTTGTGTACAAACATTATTATGGATATTATACTGTAGAAAACATTTCTGATTTTCAAACATTAATATTCCACCACAACGTGAAAAACGTTATCGAAAAATTGATGCATAAAAAGAAAGCAGCATGTTGTGTAAATAACCAAAAGCTGAAAGCTGCTGGATTTTGCTTGCAAAGAAGAAGCAGGTGTAACAGTCGAAGTCCTCAGAAGAACTGTGGGTGTGTCTGCAGGATGCTCAGTAAAACCTAATAGCCAATTCTAAGCATCAAAAATTGCACCTGACACCAAAGGGTTATCAAAGCATCATCGCACCAATTACTGACTTTGTTTCATTAATAGTTATAGTTTTTTATTTTACAGTGGAATCTTGGATTGCGAGTAACTTGGTCTGCGAGCAAATTTTTAAAATACTTTTTAGGTCTTGACACATGTAGTACGCATGCGCTTTGTCTGCTGAGCGTCACATGATCACAACTAAGCCAATGGTTCTTCTCTCTCGCGTGCTTTTGGGGTTGTGGGTAATCGTCTCCCATGCTCAGTCTCAGTGCGCGTGCGTCACTCGTGTCTACTGTTTACTATAACAGTGTGAGTGTGTATGTGTGTGTGCATGTAAAGCGTGTTATAATTTTATGTTATAGTGTAGTAACTGTTCTTTAGTAGCTGTACTGCAACAACGGCTCCCTGTGAAGAAAAAAAACAAAAAGGTTAAAAATGGTGTAGCAGTGCGGAAGATGAATCTGTTTAATGCAATGTAATATGTGCAAGTGTCATTAGAGCGGTTCCTTGTTAAAGAAGTTTAGACAGTACAGTGATTTAAGTGATTTTATATTTTGTATGAATTATTTTATCTTTATATTTTGAGTATTGGAATGAATGGAAACTTCTGAGTTTCCGTTATTTCTTATGGAGAAATTCACTTTGATATACGAGTGCTTTGATATGCAAGCAGGTACAAATTATGCTCGCAATCCAAGGTTTAGCTGTATTTATTTATTTAATTAATTAATTTTATTGAAGGTATGTTTTCTCCACAGCATCGCAGCATTGTCTAAGATTTTTGCACAGTACTGTATATAGATGCAGACTGTGGATTTTTTTTTTTTTTTTTTTTTAATGTTTAAAATGTTTCTGGGTGTTTTTTACCCCTTTCTTTTTTTTTATTTTTTTTTTATCTTTCTTTGACCTAACTTCATGATCATGCATCCATCCAAGAGAACTTCTTGGGTCAGAGTGACAACATTTATTCGTGTCTGATTTCAAAAAGGTCCCAAATCCTAGGGGGAACCTGGAGTTTGTGTCCATGCAGCACTTTTAGGGGACGTTAAATGATAAAGGTCCTGCGCCATAAGATGGATGGGGTGCTGTGGCAGCTGCTAAAGACTTGCAAGACCTAAGAATAGCAAAAGTGAAGTAGAACCTGTGTGGCCATTGAAGCAATGAACTAGGTTGCTCTGCTCTAAAACTGTTATGCGGATGGTCTATTTGTCCATAGTAATTTTGTGATTCCAAAACCTGCCAGGGGACACTAGGAGATTCTGCTAGAGCGGTCCATGGATATTTAATACCCGATGAGCGGTTAGAGGTGCCAGTATTTCAATACTCTAATCACTGTTTGGTTCTTCATTGTGAGTACCATCCACTAGAAGTGTGCAAGTTAGTCTAGGCATGAATCCGGATTTAAAAGGTTTTGCCAGCCGATGGCTTCTCTTTAGTTTCGCCACTGCGTCTTTTGCCCCGTTTTTGTTACTTGTTTATATCTGGATCACTTGATGGATGCCGGTGGTATCAGTTGTGCACGGAGAAGCACAAGCAGCCTTTTTTGTGCTCCAGTGATGATGATGATGATCTCTTTTCCTCCAGGAGCTGACAAATAAGGAAAAATCATTTTCAGAAATCAGTTTCCGAACCATTTTCCCCAACCGCAGCTAAAGCAGAGGGTACAGTATATATATGCAAATAAAATTTGCCTGGCAAAGAGAACCCACAATGTGCATTTGCTTCTGGTAACAGATTTACAGTTTTACCGTGCATCAGTTATGAAATATCGGTTCCCGGAGCTGGTTCAGAGCCGGAACCCAATTTCGGACCAACCAAAGCCACTGGCACTCAGACAGTAAAACCGTTTTCATGGCAGCACCAAAGCATTGCTGGGTTAAAACAAAGAACCGCTCATGTCATGGGCGGGGGGCGGGATAATCACGATCGCCATTTAAAAAAGGTGCATTAAGGCTGTGCATTAATAATAATATTCAATGGGCAGCTCAAATGCTTTCTAGTAATGATAAAGCCAGTAGAGCCGCTCACAAAGCCAAGTTGAAGTTCTTCATTGTTGTTGTCGTGGTGCTTGCCGCTAGTATTTTTTTGCAGCTAGCATTGCTGGTAAAGTACAGATATATACAGTGACGTAAATGTGATACTTGATATGTTAATTTGCAAACTCGGGTGTTGTGAGCAAATAGAAAACAAGTTGTTGGTATTGTGGTAACTGGTCTGGCAGACATCTGGAGACTGCAAAATCATACCAGCCTGAACCAACATACTGTTAATCCACACAAATCAACAGTATCAAGAAAAATGTTTCGTCAAGGCACTGGCACTCCATGTGGGTTTGTGTGCTCATCCGGGCCAAACAGCAACCTCCTGGGCTGTGGCAGTCTCAGGTTGTGACTCGGTGCACGAGGAAACTGTTTCCCGCTTCATGTTTTCTAGGTTTCTATGAACTTTTTATGAAACTTAATCCAGTTTAAGGGTCCAGATAAAGCTTCAGGGGTGCTGCATCATGGCGCTCTGACCTCAGTTACACTGGGATATGCAAAAAGAGAATTTCATTGTGCAGTAATGTATATGTGACCAATAAAGGCTTAACTTAACTCTAACCCAATAGATAGACAATCGATAATTTATTAATGATAACAAATAGGAGAAAATTTTATTCAGTTCTGAATTGCAATTTTTTTGTGTGGTAATTCACATTTCGCCAGACAGACTCCAAAAAAAAATTAAAAAATTAACATTTAAAATTTAATTGGAAAAAAACAAAAACTGTCTGGTTGTCAGTTTGATTGGTCATGACTGACGATCGGCCAATCAGTCTTGGATATAAACGATTCTGAGTGCAGAAGATTCCGAGTGCAGCAACAGAAATGCATTTTATGGCGTTAATTTGTCAAAAAAAACTCCTGTGTTAAAAGCCTTCGATCTGCCTCTTTACTCTAAACTCTGTGAGGAAATTAGTCTCAAACCCGCTCATTACACACACTTACACCAGTTTAGAAACACAGTGAGCACGAATTGGTTGAAAATCACATGCGTTAAAAGCTCAGCATGTTCACGTTAGAAGCGGGACGTGCACGTGTGCTCACTCAACCTGTGTGTTAACTGTCAAGTTGACCATTGAGACTTTGGAGGCTTTTGAATCAGGAAAATGTTGTCGCTTTATTTATGATCCTACAGGTGGCGCACTCTGAACTATTTACACGCTTTCATCGAGTTAGTTTAGAAATAATAATTATGGTGGGTGACAGAGATGCGTGCTGCTCAGTAACAGTGTAGTTTTTTTGCTTAACTTTTGCTGAACTTGGTTTTGAATTGAGAAAACGAACGTTAAAAGGAATGACCTACATCATTAAACTTTTTTTAAAGATTTAAAATTGTAACAATGTAATGGGGGGTGTAATGTAATGGTTTTCTTATGCTTATTTGTAGGCTGTAGGGTCCCTGAGGTCTCACCATTCACTTTTCTTGTGTGTCTGCGCGTGTGTGAGGGGAGTGGCCATGGCTTGGCCTGGTTTCTTTGGCCGTATGTCTGACTCACGGATGTAACTCGACGGCAGAGTGAAAAATGAATGTGAAAGTCCGGTTTTCCTCTGGTCCCATACAAACCCTGATACTGTAGTTCTCTAACATTTTGCCCAATCCTCTCCATTTAAAGTCTAATCAAGGCAGGAGACCCAGCTCTTCATTTTAATATAAACTTTGTGGCTGTGTGTGTAAAATTGAGCATGCATCAGTAAGAGTTTTTTCATTGTAGTCTATGAAGGGATTTTTTTCTGGTTAGTGATTTCATGGTAATTTTTGAAGGGGTTAAATATTTTTGAATGACATGGTTATTATCAAAGTAGCAGAGTTTGACCCTGAGGGCAAGCCTACTGATAAAAAATACAGCTGTGCAAAATACTGCCTGTCTCCGTTCAAAAGTGATGCCACTGAAAAGTAGAGTCCAAGTCCAATACAGATTATCATCTGAACAGGTGCACCCTCTTGTGGTACACAAGTTAACAGTTATCTGAGCTACAGAGAAACATTATGCAAAACATTATTGGTTGCATTTCTTCCCCCATTTAAATTCGTGGTGGCAATTAACTGATTTGCGATTAATGTCCTTAGTTTGGATCGTTGTAAAGGCGCTGTTTGTGACTGTAACTCTGCTGTGCATAACTAATAAATCGTTGGACGGTTCAGTCATTTTCTCTCCTTATGTTCAGAATGTGGTGACTGACTTGGATCAGAGACTTGAAACCATGTAAATGAACCATGTGGAAAAACTGGACTGTGATGTTTAAAACTTAATCAAAGTAATCAGAATCTGTCTCCATTTTCGCTTTCCTGTCTCACTCCCTGCTACCCTCCCTTTTCCCCTCTCTCTCTCTCTCTCTCTCTCTCTCTCTCTCTCTCTCTCTCTTCCTCACTCCCTTTCTGTCTCCTTTACTCTGTCACTCCTCATTCTCTCTCTCTCTCTCTCTCTCTCTCTTCCTCCCTCCCACCCTTCCCCCTCCCCCTCCCTCATTCGTCCTCTCCTTCCCTTTCTTTCTGTCTCCCTTTCTGTCTGTCTGTCTGTCTGTCTCACTCGCGCTCTCCCCTCCCTCGGTCATTCTGTTTATCTCCTCCCCTCTCTTTCTTGCTCTCTCTCTATTTGTTCTTTCCTTCTCCCACCCTCTCCCTCTCTCTCTCTCTCACTCCCTCTCTCTCACTCTCTTTCTCTCTCTCTCTCTCTCTCTCTCTCACTCTCTCCCTCCCTCTCCCTCTCTGAAAGACTTCTCCTCCCTCATCCCTCCATTTTCTTGTCTTCCTGAATACCTCTCTCTCAGCCATTTTCTCCTGAGGTGTAACCAGTACAATTCTAAAATGCCCCCAAAATGAAAATGGGTTCATATATATGTACAGTACGGCGCAACACTGTATCAAATATTGACCATGATCAAATAAACAAACTGTTTGATGTGACATTTCTAGTATCCATGCAGTTTAATATTCCAGAGAAAGATATGAATGTTAAAAGGTTTTCTTTTCTTTTTTTTTTTTTTCTAAAAAGGAATTCAATTATCAAAAATAAGTGAAATGAGAAACATGTACTTGGTTGGTAAGTAATAAAACTTTAGCAAGTTTTGGTTTAATGCCTATAATATTTGCAACATTATTGGACTTGGGTATAGACTGAAGATTGGCGTATTTGAATTATGACCCTCTGACTTTGTGGCCAGTGCAGATTTCTTATTGCCGTCTCATCTTCATCTTCTATTTCATTCATTATTCTTTTGCACATCATGTTTATGTGTCCTGTCATTTAATTTATTATGCTTAGTCTCTCTCTCTCTCTCTCTCTCTCTCTCTCTCTCTCTATCACTCTCTCCTGTTATTCTTTGTTTCAACTCCTCTCAACCTAGTACTGATTTGGGGTGTTTATATCTAATATGTTTTTCTTTGGGGCATAAAAGCAAATACCATAATATGTGTGTGAGTGTGTTTGCACCAGTGAGAGAGAGAGAGAGAGAGAGAGAGATGGGGGAGGGGAAAGAGGAAAATTAGAGCGAGCACATACGAGAGAAAGAGAAAGAAGAGAGAGAGGGAGAGAGAGAGAGAGAGAGACTGTCTGACAAAAAGGGAGGGGAGAGAGAGGAAAAAGAACAAGCTCACATACAGAGAGAACAGACAGTGTGTATCTGTGTGTGTGTGTGTGTGTGTGTGTGTGTATGTTTGTGTGTAGCTATAGACAGCAGTAGAGTGTGGCGCAAAAGGGGCAGGCAGGTAAACGTGAACTTTTGACTAAAGATGAGGTCGCTCAAACATCTAAAACCTCAAACCAAGAGAAATTTGGTAAGTTTGTATTTGTGTGTGTGTGTGTGTGTTATTCTTTACAGTGTACAATTTCTTTGAAGGTTTTTACAAGACTGAAGAGCCATGTTATTTTATCTTTATGCCTTTTTCACATTTATGACAGTAGACCGTTCTCCCTTTCTCTGCTCTACGTTTAAATTCAGTGTTTTATTTTTATATGTTGTTGATTTTTATTCTTTTTCCCTCCTCTCTCTCTCTCTCTCTCTCTCTCTCTCTCTCTCTCTGCCTCTTTTCTCTTGCTCTCTTTCACTCACCCACTCTCTTGTTCACTCAGTCAACCCCTCCTCTTTTTTTCCTCTCCCTCCATCACTCGCCTAATCTGTCTTTTCTGTCAGTCGAGCTTCCTTTCATGCACTCTTCCCCTCACTGTGCATATTCATGATTTTTTTTTTTTTTTTGTTAGTCTCTCTCTCTCTTTTTACTTCTTTTGGTAAGAGTATTGTGTTGAGAAATGGGGAAAAAAGGATGGCTCAGAGAGCTGAATTCACAGCTATCTCTGTGTATCGTCGTTACGTGCAATTATTAAATTAGTTGATTGGATTATGACGTAATTACCTGACATGATTTTCAGTTCCATCCCAAATAAAGCATTTTCATTCCTGATGAGATGAATCGAGTGTCTCTGCGGTTGAAATGCTGAACAGGGAACGCAGTCCGATATATATACATATATATTTTTTCTTCTAGCAGTATTTTACTTGAAGTCTTGAAGGTTGCTCGTTTATTCACTCTGATGTATTTCCTATGTGGCAGGAGGAGAAGACCCAGCAGCTGGTTCGATGTTATGCTGAAGCCATGCACCAGCAGATGGATGTGGGGACACAGACAGACCCAGTGGTGGTCTTGTCTCTGGCCCAGGCTGCTGTGTTGGGGCTTATATCCCAGAACGAGGTCTTTGGTGCCACCATTGCCCCCAACGGCTTTTATACCGGAGAGCCTAAAGAGTCGCCAGCTCCGTCCATCGAGCGGATGGACTACGAGTACGCTGACCAGCTCATCGGCGCCAACGGCGACTACCTAGGCGTGAACCTCGGAGAGGACGGCCAGGTGCACCCGAGCTGCGCTGAGAGGAGATGGCAGGGGACGCCTGAAAACACAAAGCCTCTTATAGGCCACCAGAACACAGGCTCACATGTCAAAGGTGAAGCTGTGACGCCTGGACTACCTTCCTGCAACCACATGATGAACATGATGCCCAGAGAAAGCATGCAGATGGTAGACAACTCCGGTTACCGCCTCGCCTCCAAACCGCACCCCAGCAACTGTTGCTCTTCATGTGTCCGGGAACCCAAGAGCACACATCCAGCACCTAACCACCACGTTCACCCCCACCCCAGCGCTCATACGCCGAACGAGGTGCATTCTCACGGCAGAAACCATGCGCTGGAGAAAAGAGGAAACGAGGACGTGCAAGAGGAAGGGAATGACGCAAGGATGGGGAAGGCCGGCGGTGGAGGGGAAGAGATCAGCAGCTACTTCCGTGCTAACGAGGTCGGCTACGAGGGCGGGGATATGGATGGGGTGGGGGAGTTCGACGAGAGCAACCAAGGCATGTTCTGGGGAGAGCCTGTGGAAGGCGAGGCACCTCGCGGGCGCCGCATCGACCGACTCGACATCAACATTCAGATCAACGAGTCGTACTGCGTGGACGTCGGAGAAGGCTTGAAGCGCTGGAAGTGCCGCATGTGCGAAAAGTCCTACACTTCCAAATATAACCTTGTAACGCATATCTTGGGTCACAACGGCATTAAACCGCATGCCTGCCCGCATTGTGGTAAGCTCTTCAAGCAGCCGAGCCACCTGCAGACGCACCTCCTGACTCACCAGGGCACGCGGCCGCACAAGTGCACGGTCTGCAAAAAGGGCTTCACTCAGACCAGCCACCTAAAACGGCACATGTTGCAGCACTCTGACGTCAAGCCCTTCAGCTGCCGCTTTTGCCGCCGAGGCTTCGCCTACCCCAGCGAGCTGCGAGCCCACGAGGTGAAGCACGAGCGAGGCCGATGCCACATCTGCCCGCAGTGCTCCATGGAGTTCGCCACGTACGCACACCTCAAGCGGCATCAGGTCAGCCACCAAGGGCCGGCCACCTTCCAGTGCAGCCACTGCAGTAAGACATTCGCCTACCGTAGTCAGTTGCAGAACCATATGCTGAAGCATCAGGCCCAGCGCTCGTTCTCCTGCAGCCAGTGCGGCCTACAGTTCCTGCAGCTCCACCAGCTACGTCAGCACTCTCTCACACACAAAGTGCTCAAGCCTCAGGCGCGTGTCTCTAAGGTAAAAATGACTAGGTTTCAAGATGTACGTGTGTGTGGGTGTCTGTGTATATACGAGTGTGTGGAGCGTCTCGGAAAAACTCCTAAAAAAAACTCATTTACGTTCTAAGTACAGTATAGTTATGAAAGTATGTAGTACACACATGCCTTTGGTGTGTTAGAACACTAAATCCAAAACAGTTGGATGAAAATTCAAGGACTAAAACAAATGGCAGAAAAACAAGGTTTCCAAATACATTTTTATTTCATTGTTGTTGTTTTTTTGTTGTTTTTCGCAGTGAAAAAAATATCTTTGCACAGTATTCATTATATAAGTATACACGAAGAGCTCAGTTTATTAGGTACTTTATTAAACACAGGTTTGTGTGTGTTTAATAAACTTCAAACCCAAGTAACCCTACTTTAAATTTTAAATACATAGGTATCGCTCCCTTAGTGGCTGGTTCAGCTAGGATGCATAAAATATTGAAAAGCAGGATTGCGGGATTTATCTGCCATCTGGCAAGAGCTATCTGTTTACATCGAATGTTTACAATAAGCTCATGATGTCTAAGACGTCTTTCGGTTTGGTCGAGACCGAAAACATCGCATGTCAGAGTGAAACTTTAAAGTAACTTTAATACATGAAAGGGTTGTGTTTATTTTTTAAAAAGGAAGGGAAAAAAAGTCTAATTAACAATGCAGATTATTGTAAAAAGCAAATGACTGATGATGATGATGATGATGTAGAATTGGTATGTCTTACATTATATTTTATTGATTTGTAAAATTTAGTTTATTATTGAGGTGGCACGGTGGTGTAGTGGTTAATACTGTGGCCTCACAGCTTTCCTGGTCGACCCTGTACAGGGTAAGCGGTATAGAATATGAGTGTTTTTTTTACGTTTGGATTTTAGTCATTGCTGCGCTGGATTTAAAAGAAGATAGTAAGTTTGTGCTTGGTGTGTTTTTTCTTCTTCTTTTTTTTCCCATGTCAGGTTTCAGGTACAGTTTGTATGAAGTTCAGGCTTAAGTGAACTATTGCTTGAGTTAAAGCCGTAATTCTTCCTACATTAAGCAGCAGCCCACAAGTAATTCCTATCCATCTTAGTGTTAGTTTCTGTAAATGTATTGAACTTTGCAGTTATCCAATCCAGATGTTTGACGTCTCTCGTTTTCTGTTTTTCTCACTTTTTTTTTCTTTTTTTTTTTTCGTCTGTCTTGCACATTTATTGTTGATATCCTCTGCAAAATTATCATAGTAACCACCAGATGAACTGCTTTTGGAATCAATCCAACCTATGTCAAGGTCACAACTAGGTCATTAAGCTAGAAAAAAAACATTCAGTAGTTTTTATTAGTGTTCATCAGAGAGGTTACACCTCCATGTTCAGGAACTTGAGGCCCATTTTTGGCTAAGCTGTGAGTTTTGCCATCAGTTGTACATGTACAGTATCAGTCTGTCTTTCCATGCATCTGTCCAAGATTCTCGCAATATCTCAAGAGCAAGTAGTTGAATGTTTTTAAGATTTATATGGAATCAGAATTGAAACCAGCAGATGAACTGAGCAAATTTTGGAGTTGGTCCAAACTGGATCAGCCAGGGCAATTATCTGAAATAGTGTTTTTTTTTTTTTTTCTCCCCCCAACAGTCAGCTTCCTCTTTGAGGTATATTTAAGGGTAATACCGGGAGAGATAGGGACATTCCCATTAGCACCTCTGACGTCAGATTCAACTTCAAGTTCTCTCTGCCTTCCTCTTTTTCCTCAAATATACCAGATACAACTCATTGTTTGTTTTTTGCTCCCAAGGCCCTCATGGGATGAATTAGGTGTGGTAGAAGAGAGTCAGTTCAAGTCTCTGTAGGGTTGTTTCTCTCCAGGACCTGTGTTCAAAACCCTTATTGTAGATTATCCTAAAATATATCTATTGAATTTCCAAACTTTTAACCGCCTTTATCGTCTTCTACCTGGATAGATGTAATGTACTTGGCCAGGGCATGATTCAAACAGATGCTTGGTTTTGTCGTATTTATATATCAAAAGCATTTGCCATGTTGCTTGGAGACAGGTGTGAAGCATAAAGATGCCACAGCTGGCCACATCTTATGTAGAGCAGAAGGCAGGAGGATGTCAGTGCTCTTACCCCACTAATCGGAGCAATATTCATTAATCGTACGAGGTGGCAGTTAGTGTTTTCCTCCGAGTGTGTTCAGATTCCTTGTGATGCAGCAGTTCAGAAAGTTTAGATGAAGTTTAGATGAAGCACATGCTACCCTTTATTGTCTGTAATACATACCTATAACAGGGTACGTATATGTGTATATACAGTACATATAGCTAGTAGTTTATCGCAACCATTCAGCAATGATGCATGCCTCATGTCATAGTTTATCATCATTCTGGAGGTATCCTATAAAATGTGGACAAACTGTAGACATGGAAAGTCGGTCATATTCCTACTCATTTAGTGCGTGTCAGTAAATCTCATAAACCCCGATAAGAAGGGGACCGTGGATCCATGCTGCTTGGGCCAAAGTCAGATTTTTCCCTACAGCATGGAATATAGATCTTGATTTGTCCAGCCAGCGCACATTTCTTTTCTCCTCACCAGTACAGTGATGTCCTGTGAATGCTGGAGAAATGCTTTGTCTAAGACAGCACCTGTTATGGAGATGCTCAGTCCAGTGGGGTGTGTGCTCAGTCTTATCTACCAAAAGGCCACTGCTGTGTTTCTTTCCATATTAGCAGATACCAAACCTGATCAAAGGTCAATATCAGCTGATGTGGTTATACAAGTGGAATCAGTGGCTTCGCTTTGGTTGGAATGTAAAACTATAATTGCACCAGTTTTTGGAAGATGAAAAAAAAAATACTTGATTTGGATAAATGAGCAACTGTAGATCTAGCTATCATTCCATAAACTCCTTTATGTTCCTTCATGTAACCCATTCCAAGAATCAGTTTAACACTCACACTAGAAACGCTGGCCTGCTTAATTTAAACCACACAATGCAATTATGTCGCGCTTGTTGAATGTACAGATGGCGAGAAGGGGTTTTGTACCCAACGAATGTGTATGTAAACAAATAGTTTTTTAAAACATCATCCAAGCCTTAAAGAAAAAAAGATCGTTATTTGCACGAGATGTATGAGTGATGCATGGTGAGTGCTCTCAGATTGACATCTATTGTAAATCATTTCTTGAGATGTCACCAGTCTTGCTGCTTCCTGTTGTTCCTCAGGGAACGAAGGGCTTCAAGTGTGATGTATGCGCTCGCGAGTTCACGTTGTCTGCAAACCTGAGGAGGCACATGCTGATCCACGCCAGCGTCAGGCCCTTTCAGTGTCACGTCTGCTTCAAGTCCTTCGTCCAGAAGCAGACTCTGAAAACTCACATGATCGTCCACCTTCCTGTAAAACCCTTTAAGTGCAAGGTAAGGCTTCAGTATGTCAGTAGTCGTAAATCATATTCACTTAATTATACAACGCCCAGTGTTTCCCACAGGTCTGAAATATGCTTGCGGTGGTAGCCAGCGGAATCGGCCAGCGCAAAACACAATGTTTAATTCAGTTTAATTTGATATTTCTGTTAATTTCACATTTCAGAGCTCCAACGTACGAACCCTATCCTCCATCCACCCATATGTGAAGAGGAGTAAGAAGAAGTAAAAAATAATTACTACGATTGCATTACAGTTATATATATAACCTTGGCAATATGATGAACTGTGAACATTTTATTTCATTTTAACCAACTATACAAACATGGCTTGGTTTAAAAAAAAATAAAATAAAATAAAAAAAGGCGGGGGGGGGGGGGGGGGATCAACTGGCAAAACAAATTGCACA
>JAQQZT010000007.1:21334471-21351743 GCA_030068275.1 Clarias platycephalus | reverse complement strand
ATTAATGATAAGAATGCAGTTAGACATTAAGCCAAAATGACCATTTGTCATGTTCCATATCTCAACATTTTTAATTAGTCATCACCATTTCTTCATGTGTACTGTTGCAGGTGGTGCTAGGAGCTCAGAGCGCAAGGCAGTGGGCATCCCCATGCACCCATCATACACCGTGGGCAATTTGGAAACAGTTGCTCTACAACGCAGATCTTTGGACTGTTGGGGGAAAGCTACCAAGCAGGGGGGGACCATTCATGCACACAGACTGGAATTAATATTCAACACCCAAACACTGGACATAGGGGGTGACAGAGCTAACTGCTGAGCCACTGTGTTCCCCATACCACACCCAAATGAAATAACACTCCAAATGTTTCTATTTTTATGTTTCTCTTTCGCTTGTTTAACTATTTGCATTTAGTTATTTTACTTCCTGAAATTCACTTTGAAAGATGATTATAGGGACAATGATAAATTTGGCTCTAATTTCCCCCTGGTGGTATTAAGACACTGCACTGCCTTAATTTGAAAAGTCCTTGGATGACTTAAAATAGAAACAATTAGTCAGTAGACAGAATATGTGGGTTTTTAAATTTAATGATCCATATCAGGTATTTGGATTTCTAGGTAATTTGAGTTTATCATCAAGATCAACACATTTAATCATGGCCATGCATAAAACAACAATTCAGGGGTAGCTCAGTGGTTAAGGCTTTGGACAATGGTTCGGAAGGTCCCATGTTCAAACCCCACAACTACCAAGTTGGTACTGTTGGGCCCTTAAGCAAGGCCCTTAACGCTCAGATGTATCATGTGATAAAAAATGTAAGTAACTCTGGATATGGGCGTCTGCCAAATGCCTAAATATAATATTCACAGAGACTAATGGGGACTTATGACTAGACATTGCTATAGTAGTAATCACATTTGGACTTTGCATTGCTACTTTCATATACTGGCAGTATGTATACTTTTAGGTGATCATTCTGAACAAATAAATGTGAAGATATATATCTCACAACAGAATAGATTCAGCATTTTTCGCAATTCAGTTTTCAGCATTTTTATTTGATGCAAAGTAAAATAAAAACCTTGGGAATTAGTGCTGGGAATGCAGGCTGAGTAATCCCAATTCAGAGCTAAAGATATTTTAGCAGATCTCTCGTTTTATGCCTGAATGAGTCGGCTGTCTGTTTCAGACAGAAGTTTGGGAGCAGATAAAGGATGGACAAGCCCTGTTTATTTTACTGCGAACTTTCACATCGTCCACAGGAACTCAACTAGATAATCAGTCACAAAGCCTCTAAAGACCATGGTTCCTGCACCCTGACAGTGGTATGCTAAGACATCAGTAAACATCAGTCACAGAATGACCAGTCAGTTGGAAATCTAGTCAACATAAATAAAATTATTCTGTGTTTTTTATACAGACAAAAAAATATATATATATATTTATTTGTCCCAAAAAGGAGGGTCTTAGTGTGGGCAGTGGTAGTACTACTACTACTACTAGTAATAATAATAATAATAATGGGACAGCACAATGGCTTTTTATGGTAACACTGTCACACTACACCTCCAGGGTTGGCGGTTCGAATCTTGCCTCAGGTTTGTGTGCATGAAGTTTGCATGCTCTCCCTGTGCTTAATGGATTTCCACTGGATAGTCTGGTTTACTTCTAAAGTCATGTGGTCTTTGTTGATTGATGTTTCCAAATTTCCCATAGTGTGTAAATGGGAGTATGATTATGTGTGTTTATGCCCTGTGATGATAATAATAATAATAATAATAATAATAATAATTTAATTAAGAAAGTATTGAATAAAACCTGATGGGGCATGGTACTACAGATGAATAATAAAAGGTGGGATGGTACGTATCCAATGTTACTATAAATAGATTAGAAACAGTAACAGATAGGAATAGATTTACTTCTGACTGTGTCAAAGCATTGACACGGGTGATTATACTGTATTTAAAGATGTTCTTACAAAATACCTATAAACTCACAAAAAAAAATCTGCACATCAATCAAAATGAATTTTAAATTCATGTCCCCCTTTGTAAGGTGTTGCTATAGCAACAATACATAGACTGTTAGTGCATACAGTACTGTGCAAAAGTCTTAGGCACCATATTATATGCTGTACCAATTTTGTTTATCATGTCTGCATAATTATGTACAAAATCATTCAGTATTTCCATATATCACTTAAAAAATAATAAATAAATAATATTATAGGAGAATATATGCATTGCTTCAAGGAAAGAAATATATTACAAGACAGAGCCGTTTTCAGATGGAAACAAAACCTAATGTACGTTCCTGGGATTTGCATAAAAATAGAAAGGAGCGAGTGTGACGAAGTTACCAGAAGAACTCATATTCTCCAGCACGCTCAGTAAAACCTAACAGCTGTTTTCTTATAAAACTGCACAAATCTGTGTCTAAAACTCCTGATTTTAAGCAATGAGTTTTCACTCCAAATATTTACTGTTTATTTTATTACTCTTTATTGCTCTTTATAGAAGTTTCTTTTATGCAGAAATGTTTTCAAAAGCATCTTTTGCTTATGCAATATTTTTGTATGTACCCAAGACTTTTGCACAGTACCATAAGTAAAATAGTTACTCGCAATCCGAGGTTCCACTGTACATTAAAAGTATGTGGACACCAGGTCAATACACCCATATGTACGTGGTGAACTTTCCATTCCAGATCTTATCCCTCATTTATTCCTATAACATCCCAGCAATACTCTGGGAATTTCTGCTTGTTGAACTACAAGAGCATTAGTGAGGTCAGGCAGTAATGCTGGTTGAGAAGCCCTGGTGAACAGTCAGCATCCTGATTTGTCAGGAAGGAGTTCAGTGAGGTTGCGGTCAACCTTGGCAAACCATACCCGCAGCTCTGTCAAAGTTTGTAATGGAGGGAAAAGGAAATTAATCAACGAATTCTGACTAATCAGAATTGATCATTGATCAGGACTGCGGTATAATACTGGTATAAAATTCTCTCTTTACTTGCTATGACTGGCCTTCAATCAAACCGCAATGACACATATCTGCATTCATCAACTTAAAATGAGTTGGCAGTTGAAAAGGATTTCATCACATATTTGATCTGGTTCCAAACCGTTGCGGAGTGTTTATTGAACTGAGATATTAAACTGTCCTGACAGGTGAAAGGCACATAAGTAGATATTAAGTGCACCAGGAAGTACTTCCCCTTTCATGTGCATGACAAAAAGAGCACTTCAGCTGCCTCCAGGGAAGTAGAAGTAGAGTGAAGCTGACAGGTATGTGAAGATCAGAATAACACAGGAGCAGTGGACGCCCATCTGTCCCACCTCTGTTCCAGTTACTGGTCAATTTTCTTTTCTTTCAGGACCTAACGCAAATAGGCGTTAACCTCTGGCCTCGGGGTGAAACCTCAGCATGGATCTCCAAATCTGATTGGGAGTTGAAATTCAGAAAGGTGGGGTGAAGGGGGAATAAAACTCCTGAGAACGATGTCTCTCAACTTTGCAGTGTAGTGGACCATATTTGAAAACACTCAGGAGACTTTTTAGGATGAAAACGGTGAATTTGAATAAGAAGGACTTTACTGATATCAGTGATATCAATACTGTGGTGGTTGTGAACATAATGAAGGGCCAAAAGCACAGAGACTGCTCACTTCTGCTGGAGCGAGCAGTAAGAGAGTTGAATTTGGGATTAAACAGTGTATGTTCCTTCAATGGTCGTTCACATGTCCTTATCACTTTTCCAGCCCAGCTAATACTTGTGAATCTGTTGGACGGAGAACTGATAAGGGTATGTGTCTGATACTTACAGCTGTACCTCTTCAGGAAGATGCAAGCCATGTGGTAGAAGATGAGTGAGTGACATTCATTGATTTTATGTAATATTTATTATGTAATATTTATGCAATATTGGAAAAAAAAACTACATTTAGAAGTATAAAGAGTGGTTACAGCAGTAATTCTCTAAGTTTACACCCCTAGCCTAGTGACTTATTTAATTTAAATAAATAATATGATATATATATATATATTTTTTTTACATTTATGATTCTACGCATATTGTAGCATATTTTTTTGTACAAATTTAAAACCACAAGCCAAATCTCATGTAAAGTTATACTTGTTCATTTTTGGATATATTCAGGATAGACTCCTAGGATAAACTTCAGATCCCTTTATTCCCCTTTATCCCTGAAATCATGGTTTGTAAACCATAAAAATGCTTTGAAAAGCATATCCTTAAAAAAATTATCATAATAATGCCAATGGTGAAATTAATATTATTTTTTATTATATTTACTATATTTATATTATTAATATATACTTCATACAGCATTAACATTTATTTTAGTATTTTTAGTGTGTTTGTTGTTCACAATTCACACAAATGTCATGTACCTGTAACTGTAAACTGTTACTGTTAGTTAGTATTACTTGTTAGCACTGTCATTCCGCACTTTCAGGGTTGGGGTACAAATCTCGACCTCTGTTGTGCACGTGTGGAGTTGCATATTATCCCATGTTTGGTGAATTTCCTCCTGATACTCTGGTTTCCTCCAAAGTCCAAAGACTCCATTGCCTTGTACGCTTTTTGGCATTTCCATATCCTGTAGTCTGTACACCTATATTTGTTGCAAGAAGGTGAGTTCTTGGCAGTGTAATAATTGCTGACATGAAGATAAGGTAATTAACCATCATCCAGGATGATAGTTTGAATAGATAAATTTTTATATATATTAATGCACCCTGATTGCATTTCACTTTGAGGTAATTATTACATTTATTTCCTGTCTAGCTACTAAAGCTAGGCATCTACTAAAACTAGGTTATCACTGATTGACTAAATGGCACAGATCAGCTGCTCCCCTCACCAACATTTTTTCTTTCTTTCTTGAAGGTAATAAGAGAAAAAAAAACAACTTTGCGACAATGTCTGTTGTTAAAAGCTATATACAAATAAAACTGATTTGAAATTGAAAATAAATTTGTTACTTAGAAACCTGAAGCTCAGCTATGCTCTGTCTTTAAGATTTTCCAGGGATGCAGGAACAGCTTTACCTGGAGACTCGTTCCATAAAATATTCCTTAACACTGTACGTTATATAAACACTCTTTACAACTGTGCTAAGCAGAAAAGCATCTTAGAATACACAACTCATTAAACTCAAAGCGCAGTCAGCTCCAACAGCAGGAGACCGTATATGGTTCCTCATCTGCCAGCCAAGAACAGGACTTTCAGGAAGCTACAGTACTGTAAGTGCTCACCCACCGTGGTTTGTAAAGAATGGTTATCTGAGTAACCACAGTCTTCCTTTTAGCTCAAACCAGGCTGGCCATTCTCCTCTATCCTCATTAACAATGCATTTCCAACAACAAAGCTGCCGCTTACTGGATATTATTTTTCCACAATGTGTGTAAACTTTGGTTGCAACTGTTGTATGAAAATCCCAAGAGATCGCAGTTTCTCAAATATGGAAAGCTGTATAGCACCACCAACTATCAGCTACGTCACAGTTCAAGTCTCTGACACTTTAACACTTTTTATATGCACTTTTCGCCCCAAAAAACATATATTTTGTTGACCCACAGTTAGCCAATTCTAATGTTTGGTGTGAACATTAATTTCGACTTATATAGCATGTTTCATTTGTACTGCCTGGCCAAAAAAAAATACAAATTTAACGACTGGATTTAATTAAGCAAATAGTTAAGAGCATTCCATTGGATAATTATTGCAGTAATTAATTTGGTTCAGCTGGCAACAGGTTATTTAACCCTAAGTGAGGGAGTGAATAGCTTCTCATTTCTTAAACAACTATGTCGAAACACATATCCTATGGTTGAGGCAAAGATGTTGCAACTTGTTTGTCTGTATTAAGTAAAGAAAACAACGAAGGAGATTGCTGAAACTGATGATCTGGGGTTGCAGCTGTTGGTCAGGTCTAAGTTTAGCAATGATATGTGTACAAAAAAATAAAGTCATCTGAATATACCGAATGACCAGGTTTTTCCATCAATGGATTATTCTTCCCTGATAACACAGGCATATTTCAACACGACCATGCCAGGATTAATCACGCTCAAATTGTGAAAGAGTGGTTTAGGGAGCATAAGACATCATTTTCACAAATGGATTGGCCACCACCATAGTGTCCATGTTAAGGATCTTCTGGATGTGATGGAGGAGGATTCACGGAGAGGTCTGATACTCCCATCATCGACACAAGATTTTAGAGATAAATTTCGACTCTGAATGGAAATAAATGTTGTGACATTGCATAAGCTTATCGAAATGATGCCAAGGTGAATGTGTACCGTTATCAAACAAAATGTGGGCCAAGGAAACCTATTTTGAACTTTTTGAATTATTTTTTGGCCAAACAGTGCATATAGGCTACTGTACCGTGTTACCCTCAAGGACACACTACAGTATATATCTTTTGCAGAGAACACCATTTCCAATAGAAAAGATACATACTATAAGTCAATCAGAGCGAGGAAATCTATTATTATGGTTTCTTTAAATTTCCAGCATATATTTGAAATAATGGATAGGTAAAGGCATATTGTTTATTGCATATAAAGTATATAAAAAATATTAACTGATCTACTTATTGCCACAACATCGGATCAAACAAAGAAACAAAGATAGACATATGATTGCACTTTTTTACAGCGAAGAGGATTTCTGTGTGTGTGCGCGCGCGCGCGCTGCTGTTTGTTCCGGTTTCAGCCACTAACTTTAACAATCTGCCAAAATAAAAGTTCGCAGTTGCAGTTAAATATTTTACATAAACATCATTTTAAATAAATGAATGAACAAATAAATGAATGAACAAATACATAAATGAATTATCCCTGATTTTGCGAACAAGCGTGAAAGAACTGAAACCAGTCATTTACACATTTATTCGTATTATAACAATGTTTTATAAAATATTAATTAATTTAGGAGAAATTGAGTAGTATAATTGAATCTCGACGTATGCTTTGGTTACAATGTTACAAAATTCTTTATTCATCTTTTTTTTTGTTTTTTTTGTGACTATCTACTGCACGCGGGTAGTGTTTCGTAAAAGGTTTTGCTTTGAAAACAACCCGGAAGTGTGTGTATGCCACGTCAGAGTTGATGAGAGATTTGTATATTTACCGCACTGTACATTCAAATCTACAGCTGCTGAAAACAAAAACCACTGTTTGTACATTTAAAAAATATGTTTGGTGTCGCGGTGATCATTTTAACTCTGTACTCGGCTCTGGTTAGTGGCACTGAACTGACTTTTGAACTACCTGATAACGAAAAACAATGTTTTTACGAGGAAATAGAAGAAGGAGTCACGTTTCATGTCGACTATCAAGTAAGACAACATTTTTTAAAAATACATAATGTTGGTAAAGTTATACCTGCAGTATTACATGTGTAAACTTAATCTTTTATCATTTAGCAAATGCATCACAAGTCAACACAGATGAATTTAGAACTAAAGTATTATTTTAATGTAACAGATATGTTATGCTTCCTACAATAGATAACAACATATAAATACAAATATGTCCAATATACACATATAAATGTGCCCAGTATATAATTATGTATATTTATTCATAATGTATATATTTTAAATCTATTTTTAAAATTTTTATGTTTGAAAAAAAAAATTCTGTTGAAATTTAATTATTGTTGGCTAATCATTGATATTATTGAAATAATTCTTTTGATTGTGTAAAGCTGTGGTGACCCCTTGCCGGGAGCAGCCGAAAGACCAACAACAATTGCCAACCACCCACCCCTTAGAAAAGTCATAGCACCCCATTCCCGAATAAGCCACACGGTTTGACACCTCATTCGTGTGTCTACGACAAACGGTGTGGGACTAGTTACGCGCCAAACTTTAGGGGGAAAAAGAAGAAGAAGGAGAAAAAAAAAAAGAATAACAATAAGCCTGTAAGATAACAATAGTAGTGCTTCGCTTCGCACCACTAGTAATTCCTGGTTGGGTTATGCAAATTACACACTCACATCTGGGCAGAATAATTACTTTTTATTATTATTGTTTTTTTGAATGACTGCACTATATGGAGGAAAATTCTGATCTAATTTTTGTTTTTTGAAATATTTAGCTAACAGAATCACATAAAACAAAATTTTTGGGAAACTTTCTGTTATAAAGCCATAAAAAAACATTTAGGAAATTATTTATTTATGTTAGGTGGCTTAGTGGTTAGTGCTGTGGCCTCACACCTTCATCAGTGTCCAGGGTTTGATTCCTACATCGGGTCTGCGTGTGGATTTTCCATGTTCTTCCTGTGCTTGGTGGGTTTCCTCCCACAATCCAAAGAGATGCAGATTAGGCTAATTGGTGTGCCCAAATTGCCCACAGTGTGTGCATGTGCGCGTTGATTTTGCACCCTGTCGAGGTGCAATTTTTTGTACCTGCCTTGTGTCCAAAGTGCCCCATGTGCCTCGTGTCCCCCCTGGGGACTCCACAAGCTCCACAACTTCCTGCAACACTGTACAGGATAAGCGGTATAGAAAATGACTTTATTTTGTGTATGTGCGTGTGAAACTATATTTGTAGTTACATAATTAGTACCTATTTAGCAAACCTCATTATTTCAGGAAGTTTGTTGGTACAAAAATCATTTAGCTGCAGGGACCATGACAAAATGTCACATGTTTCTAGAAAGTTGCTTTTAGGTTATAAAAAAAAATTAAGTAGAGACCATGTAGAAATTTTTTTAGGAAACATTCTTGAAACATCAGTTTGTAGTTTAAAAATGTTATAAACTTACCTAAAATAAGACTTCCCAAATAAGATAAATAAATTCCCAGAAATATATGCAATGAAATGTGAAATGATAAATGTGAAATATATGGTAATGCTAATAAAACATTCTGTTTGCACGTTTTGAAAAAACTTCTGCAAATATTAACAATATTTTAAATCTATTTTGTATTGCAGGTTATTGCAGGAGGCAACTATGATGTCGACTGTTTTGTTACAGATCCACTGAATAATGCCTTGTACGATGAACGCAAGAAGCAATATGACAGCTTCACACATACTACTGCTATGATGGGCGTTTATAAGGTCTGCTTCAGCAACGAGTTCTCAACCTTCTCTCATAAAACCGTGTATTTAGATTTCAGGGCAGGTGAGCAGGAACGACTGCTGCCTGGTATGAGCAGTCCAACAGCGCTTACACAGGTATAATAATAGCATCCAAAGACATTTGTTGTTTTACAATCCTGATGTGAAAAATAATTTTCAATCCATTGATGAATTTACAGATTGAGTCAACCTGCTTATCCATCCATGAGATTCTGAAAGTGGTGGCAGACACTCAGACGAAGTACCGTCTTCGAGAAGCTCAGGACCGCCTTAGAGCAGAAGACCTAAGTATGCGCGTTTCTTACTGGTCCATCGGAGAGGCTGTCATTATATGTACGGTCAGCATCGGACAAGTTCTTATGCTTAAGAGCTTTTTCAAGGAGAAAAAAAGTAACAGCATATAGTCTTGTTATGAAAATTTTCCAACAATCCAGGCACATTACCAACTATTGTAATGACCTACTATAGAGTTAGAAATTAGGATACCAGCAATGACACTAACAAGGACATGCTATGTTTCCTAAGTAATATAAATAGAAAAAATGGGTACTGTTATCATATTTTCATTTTTGAAAAAAGAAATGTCAAATCAGTAAAAGCTTTCTTGGGTGCAGAAATTTATTTTAAAGAATTGGGGATTTTTTAAACCAAACTTTTTTTCTTTCTTTTTAAATACAGCAATATTGACAAAATTTTATAAGAGTGGTTAATGGTTTTGCACCTTTATTGTAAACGTACACAAGGTCAACTTGCACTGCAAAAAATTATATCTTAGCAAGTGATATAAAGTGCAAGTGATGTTTAATGTGGTCAGATTTAGCACATGTTTCCTATGATAAGATAAATCAGTAGACAATACATAACATATTTAACCTCATTTATAGATTGATGGTTTATGTATTGATTTCTAGAAAGAATATAAAGCTTGAATGTAGAATTTATTTGGAAACATCTACAAACAGGTTCAGTAATCATGTATGTGGTGTACTGTAGCCCTATAATAGGTAAAACTAGATCAATTTCACTATATTATTACTTGCTAAAAATGACTTTTTTGTTGTGTGGGATTTACAAGGTACTGGCAGTATTTGTGCCTTTCTATGATTTTTTTCCCCCTACAATTTTTTTGGGATAATTAGTGCAAAGTTGTTTGTTATTATCATCATTCCTTTAACAGCTGTTTACCAAATGATTGACTGGAAACCAAAGAATGTATTTTTAGAATTTCCAAATATTTTACATTTTCTATGTTTGCTTGATCACTTTTGAGGCCAGATAGACCCTTAGACAAGTGCAATTAAGTACCAGCTCCCAGGACGTCTTGAACCTGTTTACATAAAATATCTATTACATACAGAAATTTCAGATTTTTTTTTTTCATGAGCCTAAAAGGATTAGTGCATTGCAAATATTATTACATTCTTTCCTTAATTTTGGCACACATACTGTGCAGTTTACACAGAATTGGAAAATGCAGTTCTAATGTACTGATTGTAGATGGCTATACTATTACAGTAGGATTAAAATAGCACAACTTACGTAAACATAACACAAGGTTGAAAAGAAAATAATACATGTCGGTGTTATCTATTACCATTATACCCCAAATGTTGAAGTGCTATTGTTATCTGCCAAATGCCTAAATGTTATCCATCGGTGCAAACGGTTTGTAATACCTGTGTAATTTATGTGTAAGTACACAAGAATTAGAAATATAAAGTGGGGAATTAAAGATATATATCATTGTTGATATCACTTCATACTGTATTTGTCATATTTAATGTGTCATTAAATATAGAATATGATCCATCCATCGATCCATCTCAACTAGGGACCGTAGAGATCAATGGTGATTGCCATTGTACTTATTCCTATTTTTATGACTGTTATAGGACCTCCGGTCAACATTCACATGTGCATTCACACACTGTGGGCAATTTTGGAATGCCAATTAGCTTAATCTCCATGTCTTTGGACTGTGGGAGGAAACTGGAGTTCCCAGAGGAAACCCATCACGCACAAGGAGAACATGCAAACTCCATGCACACAGACCACAAGGCGGGACTCGAACCCGGACTCTGGAGGTGCAAGGCAACTACTAAGCCACTGTGTGATGGAAATCATTTATTCATAGTATCCTAGTCAGGGTTGAGATTGAGCCTATCCCATTTATATTAATTTAGGGGAAATGTAGGATAGCAAGTTTTTCCTTTTTTTTTCAGTCCATAGTTTGTCCATAACGTGTGAATGCATATGATTTAAAGAGGCTCAATATTTAGAACAATATATATTTTTCTTTTTTTTAATGCATATTTGTTATAGTGGTGGTGGTAGTGGTGATATTCCTGCATTACTGCGTTATGTTTGATTATTGAAGACATCATTTTGTGGGTTTTTTAAATATCTTTTTTGAAAGATGCCAGCCATGCTTTGAAGGAATGAGTCACTAAACAGGGAGCCTATGAAATGGTTTGTAGCGCGTGACGCAGACTGGAGAGCGCTGGGAAGCAGACGGAGGAACCCTTTTTACCCTGCACCATCATTAAACGCTTTTTTTTTTGGTCCAATAATCTCAATCAATTAGCCGTATTTTCACGCGTGTTTTTTTTTTTTTTTTTTTTTTGATGTGCCTATAGTCTGAAGGAATCGCCCTGTCGAATAAATATGAACAGGCTGCGTATGAGTGTCCTTTATGTGCAACCATCAGCGCATCCATCGTTCGGCGTCACATCGCGGCTACTCCAAACGCTTTGTGTCACGCAGCAGGTTGACCAAACAGAGGCAACACCGATCCCGAATCACTGACATGTTGCGTCCAGCTTGATGTTTGCATCCAGTGACCGGCCAGGATGTTGAGTCGAGTGTTGAGCGGCAGTCTTCGGAGTCTGGACAGAGAATTCAACTGCACCGTGCGGCTGCTGGACGACACGGAATACACCTGCACGGTCCAGGTCAGTTTCGACATGTTCGCATGACGCCACACACGTGTTTTTTTCTTTTTTTTTTTCCCGCGCTGCTTGGATGTTGCTGATGTTGCGCATCAACATCAAAGATGCAGATTTCCCCCCACTGCGCGCGTGCGCGTGCATGTAGACGATTTGGCCAGCGGTTCGAACGCACGCGCTACTTTCTGTCTGCCTGCCTGCCTGCCTGTCTGTCTGTCTTGCTTGCTTTGGGTAGTTGCTCGAGGTGTGGTCAGACAAGCAAACCTTGTTTGTATTTAAAGTTCTTAAGTCTCGTGTATTTCGACGCATGCAGCATTACACACACACACACGCACACACACACACACACACGCATGCACACGCTGTTACTGGGATATCTGGGATCTCGCTTTGTTCTTCATCAAGAAGATTGACAAAAGACTAGATTTGATTTCCACGATTCCAACAATTTGAGTTCGAGTCTGAGGCTCATATTTGCAGTGAGCTACGTGCAACTCATCCTGGTGTTGTACCAGGTGTTACTATGAGGCTTAAATCAAGCCATTTTTTGTGTGTTCCTAAATCAGTTTACCCTTTGATGAAGGTGAGAATGTGTTCATGATGATGTAGATATGAAGAGTTACAAGGCATTTTTAAATTGATAAATCTCTTTAATCCATGATCTAAAAATATCCTATAATTTGCATTCTCTTAACAATAATAATCTGTGTTGTGTAACTACAACTACAGTCCTCCAAAAAAATGCTTTCGCTGCCCTTTAAAGATGCCATATTTCATTTTCATACATTAAACAACATGACCATGCATGTTTCTTGCCATATTCTTAATTCATTATCATAGTGTGTCTCCTCCTGACGCTCGATTTTCATCCAGACTGTCCACTTTCTATGAATATTCATAAGAAAAGACTCAATGTTGATGAATATTTATTACTCAACATGGGGCACTTCCAAAATATTGATGCATTCTGATGCAGAATCTGGATAAAGAAAGAGAAAGGAGTTTTAGACCGTTGAGATTTTAATTCAGTTACTGAATAATGGCTGATTTGTAGTCCTAGAGGTAATATTAGCCAGATTTAAAATAAAATAAAAAAAGCAGAAAGAATGCTAAATCTGGTCTAATCAGACCACGTGAGTCATCCCCTGCCCCCCATTGCTCCCAGTCCCAGTGCTCTAAATTATAGCCTTTTTCTGATTATCTTCATTAACAACTGGTGTACTTATGGTCATACAGCTGTTTAGTCCAAAACATTATGCATGTGGAAATGCTCTTTCTTTCCCTATTAACAGGAATCAAATCAATTCCTGCTATCCGATTTCACTCAAATGGGGATGGCTTCCCTGTTGAGTCTGGTTTCTCTGAAGGTTTCTTCCTAGTGCCATCTCAGGGAGTTTTCCTTGCCACCGTTGCCCTCGGCTTGCTCATCAGGGGCAATCTGATCATTATAATTATTCATATTTCCTCTTATACACTTTTCATACTCATTTCAGTATATATTTTTATTGATTCTGTAAAGTTGCTTTGCGACAATGACCGTTGTTAAAAGTACTATCTAAATAAAAATGAATAAAAACCGAATTTGCCATCTCTGGTACATTAGTTAACTAATACCTTGCTTGAGAAAGAGAAAAGCACTTCACTGTAGCAGAGCCTGTTATTTGATTCATGAAATCCTGAGCTGACTAAAACAACTTGCAGCCATGTAAAGCATATGTGTTATCAATACTCTAAGAGCAATGAAGTGTTTATTGAGTTTGAGGAACAAATTAATCCCAGTGGTTATGGGAATATTTGTCTTCGGGGAAAATAGGTAAACGGATTTGTTTGGCTCAAATTTCTTCAGACTCTTTTCACAGGTCATGTTGAGGAAGCGATTGATTGTGCTAGATTGCACGAGTCACTACAAAACTGTTGATATCTTCGGAGGTTCAGGCTACTGTAGCCGACTAAGTAGTGTCAGAATAATAAGGCAGGGTGTATACTGTACTTTGTGTAGATGATTACAGTTTTAAAAAACGAATCGTGTTTTGCTTCACACTTTCTGAAGACATCATTAGAAGCACTTATGCTCCTGCTAACTCATGTAATTATATAATTAGGCAAATGGATAAAATCATGCATATCCAGGTCAAGAGATTTTAATCTTCACATCAAAACATGAGAATGGGCGTCACATCAGTGACTTGGCTTGGTTTTTGGTGTCAGTTGTTCTAGACAGAAAATTCTGATCTTCTGGGGTTTTTACACTCAACAGTCTTTAAAGTTTACACAGAATGATATGAGGACAATAACAAAAGACAATGAAAATACCGTTCTGTGGGCAGTAGTGTCTTGTTATTGTGTGAGGTCAAAGCGGAATAGCCAGACCAGGTGGAGCTGCTCATAAATCTATGGTAAATCAAATAATGACTCTTTATAACTATGACAACCAGAAGAGGGAAGAACTCTGAGACAGATTGGCTACAACAGTAGATGACTATATCAGCTTCCACTTATGTCAGGCAATAACAGGAATCTGAATGCACAGACCACAGTAGGAACAGACTCACCGAAACAGTACAATTGACCTATATTTACACACACACACACACACACACACACACACACACACACACACACACACACACACACACACACACACACACACAATAGATTTAGCCTTTATGTGCCTTTTACATATTGCTATGTCTGTTTTGATCATTAATTTTTTTTAACCATTATTCACATTTTTTTCAACTTACATATTTTACATGAGTGAGAATTCTGCCCTCAATTTACATTATTGATGCATGAGACATTTAAAATTTTAGTTTTAAGCATTTCTTTGCAGCCACATGATTGGCCAGTTGGATGAAGCCACAAATTAGGTGTTAATCTAAATGTGTTGATCTAAAATTGGCTGGTGGGTGTATGTTAATTGCCAGGGTGTAACATATTTGACAGAGACTTACAGTATTTCTTCATATTAAATGAAATTATGTAGAACAAATGATTTACCAGGACACATTAAAGGTTAAAGATCACTCACTCACTCATTGACTATACCACTTTATCCTGTATTCAGGGTCGCAGGGACCTGGAGCCAATACCAGGAGACTTAGGGCACGAGGCGGGATACACAATGGACAGGGTGCCAATCCATTGCAGGACACACACACACACACACACACACACACACAAATACACAGACCCTGGAGGTGCAAGGCGACAGTGCTAACCACTACACCTGCCCTGTGGTTAAAGATACAATAAAAAAATTGCTTGTTTGCGTAACAACCTCAGCAGCAACCTCATTTCCCCTCTCGTCTGTCATCTTCTGCACCTGTTTCTCACTGGTTCATCCCTTAAGTTAGATGTTTTTTTATGCTTGAATGATTATGCATAGATCATCCTGTGGCTTAAAAACAAAGAATAGTCCTCTGACATTGGTCAGGTACAGGGACAAAACTTCAGTTCTTCACGAAGCCTTGAGAACTATTCCTCACGATTACATTAAAACTACAAGAAAGTCTGGCTCTTTCTAAGCAAAATATGAAGAAATGTGGGTGGCTCAAGCCTTTTGCATAGTACTGTACATGGGTGGTAAATGAAAAATATAATATATATGATGAGATTTGGGGTTAAGCCTTGTGCCCTGTGCCTGAAGTCTCCTGGGATAGGCTTGGGGCGTTCCATGACCCTGTACAGGATAAATGGTATAGAGAATGAATTAATGAATTAATTAAGAAATTGCTTTGCTCCCGCTGCTTTTTGAAAAGTTATACGCTAGAAGCCTTTATTTGTTGCATATATAGTGCACCAAAATGAATTTATTTTCTTTAAATATCCCAGTTTGTTACAAAGCTGGGGTCAGAGCGCAGGGTCGGCCATGATATACAGTAGTTCCCTAGGAGCTGACAGGGGTAAGGGCCTTGCTCAAGCTTAAACCACTGACTTTCTTGAGAGTCAGTAGACTAGAGCCGGTGTGTGCCACCACTGCCACTAATTGTTGTGCCTCTTTGTGTATGATCTTGTGTGTTTTTGTAATTAGATTTATATAAATATATAATTGTTATCCAATAAGTGATGCTTATGCTGCATCATAGAGCATCACACATTCGGAGAAAAGCACAATCTGCCCATATCCACATACATGAGGTGGCAGATGCCGACAAATTACCAATATGTTCTTTGAAACCAGTGATTTATCCACATCTACTTTTATTTCTTTAAAACTGTAGGTAAAAAAGTGTTCAATTATTTTCTTTTTTTCAGGATCGGACAAACGCGCTACACACCCAAGTGTTTTTTTCCCCCCATGGATATATATATCTAGACTCGAGAGCTTTTATGGCACTGTTGAGTACATACGTGTGATCTAAATCATTTTGAGTGCTTGTTCTTGTTAGTGACATCATATATGTATGCAGTTGGGAATGCCATTCTCCAACTGCAACATTCCACTGTCCTTGGAAGTGAAGGTGAGCTTGTAGTCGCCATGGCAACAGACAGATTCCATCATCGGTCTCCAGCTGCTCCTGCTTTTTTCTGACACAATAAAAAGTCATCTAGACATGGAGATGGTTTTTAAAGGCTTACAATGCTAAGGAACGAGGGATTCGATGGAGGAAAAACACATGGGCGCAGAGAGCCAAGATACTGTATAAAAAAAAGGGAAGTCTGCCCTTCCCTTTCTCCTCTCTTGTCCTCTCCATTCTTCATTCCCTCAAGCACTGTCCTGCCCTCATTAAGCCATTGAGGAGGTCAGAGAGGTGCAGCTAGACATAAAATGCTTATTAGTGTAAAGTGACACTTTTTCTTTTGAAAGATTGCTGACGGCATGTGGCTCCTGCCTGCCACACTGATAGAAGGGATATCAATCCTTGCTTCTCTCTCTCTCTCTCTCTCTCTCTCTCTCTCTCTTTCTCATAAATACGCCCAGACGCCTACACACACCTACTCTCACGCTTACACTAAAACACAGTCAAGTTGTTATTTAAATAAATAATAATGATAATAATAATAATAATAATAATAATAAAAAACACAGAAACAACTGTTCCAACATATTATTCGGACTCATCACAAGACAAAAAAACACACAAATGCTATTCATGTTTTCTTTTTAATTACTTTTAGACACTCCAATTAGATTCTGTAAAGATTACAAAAGTCACAGTAACTAATATTTGATAATCTGTTCCTTTAA
>JAQQZT010000007.1:21303533-21334387 GCA_030068275.1 Clarias platycephalus | reverse complement strand
AGAATTTTTATCTATATATATATATTTATATATTGAATTTTTTTAAACATATAATAATAATAATAATAATTATTATTATTATTAAAATCCCCTAAGAAATCAGGAGCTACATCTTGGTACTGAGTGTTCCCACTTCCATCCAGTACAACATAAGACTTGTTTTACTGGTTGTGGGGACATTTGGCTGATTTAGCATAAATTTAGTCATTGCACACAAAATCTCCAGAGAAACAGGACGTTTCGAGCAAAAGTCCTTCATCAACTTTGCAGCCAAGGTGCTTCTATATACACGCTGTACCAAAGGGCACGGACAAAAAAAAAAAAAAAAAAAAAAAGACGGAAAGTAAGAATGAATACAGCTCACTGTTTTTTGGTACAGTATATTCCATTTAACATTTATGTAAAAAAAATAAATCACAACATAACAGTATAAATATAAATATTATGTATTAAGCTGGACTACCAGCTGTTAAAATATCTTACATAACAGTCGTATGCAAATGTGTAATTGAAGAGTTTAGTGAAAATGCACCTCGTGTCAGTGTGTTCTAATGTTCTAGTGTTTCAATTTGCCTCCTGCTGCATGTGCGTGTGCATCTGTGTGTTGGAGTGTGTGTGAGTGTCTTGTATTATAATGCACAGGGTATGTTCTTATCTTATCCCCTTGAGATCCAGTACTCTACCGAACAGGATAAAGTGATTGTTTAAAGGAAATGTGACACTGAAACATGTTAAATGTTTAAAGATTGTGAGGTGTTTAGTGATTCTGGCTCCAGTTTGATGGTTGTTGACTGAGAGGTAAGGAATTGTCAGCCTCAAGGATGTCCCATGGAGACACTTGTTTTTATCTGAAGCAGTTATCCAGCAACATGAAGTCTGTTAATAGGGAATGTAACCTAGCCATACTCATTTTGTAGGGTTGGCTCTCGGTGGTTACGTTGCTGACCTGCTAATCAGAAGGTCCCCTTTCTGAGCCCGAGCACCACCAAGCTGTCACTGTTGGGCCCTTGAGCAAGGTCCTTCATCCTTAACTGTTCAGATACAATTTGGCATCAGGCTGGCAACCCGTCCCCATAAGAACCCGACACTGAAATGACGGATATACAGTATCTCCGGGATGGAGAGAATTCAGTGCCCCTGATGCCTACGACAGCTGAATGCAGCGATTTAAAATAGTTTCACTGAGACTTGGCTTAGTTAGTTAGTTAGTGATCTGCGAGATGATGAGAATGATGCGGTGTGTGAAGCGTGAAACTTAAAGCTCTGGAAGCTGATCTGAGTGCGCAGATAAGGAGGTGAGAGAGCTGGACTAAAGGACTAAAGTGCCAGTGCGTTGCTCTCATTAGGTAAAGATGAAGTGAGGGCTAAATCCCACCGGCGATGTAGCAGCCCGCTGGGTAATGTAGCAACCCATTAACCAAAGTGAAAATAGACCAACACGTCAAAGGGAGAAGATGGGAAAAAAAAAAAGAGTCAGAATTTCATTCCAAGCTAAATCTTAGACACGATCAATGTTCTTGTTCATTTTATATTCGAGAGTAATATACTGTACAAGTCATTCATGGTAGAATGTTCTTCTGTGTACTTACTGTAAAACACCTTGTTTTGGCCTTGTGACAGAGAGACGCAAAGGGTCGATGGCTATTTGAGCAGATCTGCCATCATTTGAGCCTGTTAGAGAAAGACTACTTTGGCATCAGATATGTCGACCCAGAGAAACAGAGGGTAAGTTAAAGTTAAATATACATGTATATATTTCTATGTTTATTTATTATGTTCACGTGTAAAGTTTATTATTTTTATGTGCTTATTATTTATGATATTTTTCATAAGTATCTAGCTTCACTAAATACACAATTTTTACAATTTGAGACAAGAGAAGTAAAAATTGCGTACCGGACCGAACTAATTCTTACTTTAGTTTAAACACTTACTGTCATAGGTATAGCATTCTGTCTGTTGTTGATGCTGATTCTCTGTGGTGCACGACAAAATTGTTGGAATATACGTAGCCCATGGGGAAACACACATCAGCTTCATCTTACCTAATGAAAGAGTTCAGGGAAAAATGCAATAAATACTGTATGCCAGCACTATTGAATGACAGCAGCGCTAGCTCTATGCATTTATACATTCACACACTCAGTATGACTCATTTTATTTAACTTTGTCATTTCAGCATTGGCTAGAGTTAAACAAGCCAATTGCCAAACAGATGAGATGTAAGTTTTACTTTTCACTGCAAGTTATTTCTTGATACTGTATGTACTGTGGCTTTGCAGGACTGTGAAAGACAATATGTTAGTTCTGTGATATCAATTATTCTGCAAAATCTGATCATGTGGAAACTCTAGATATAACCCTGTTATTAAGTTACTATCTTTTTTGTGCTCTAGCGCAACCACCCTTCATCATGTGTTTACGGGTGAAGTTCTATCCACCTGATCCTGCTGTACTCAAAGAGGAGATCACCAGGTGCTTCAGTCCACTGTGACCTGAATATTATTATATTATTATTATTATTATTATTATTAATAATAATAATAATAATAATAATAATAATAATCATCATCATCATTGTGATTCAAATCTGTATCTATATTTTCCATATTTGATGTACGTTTTATTCCATTCTATTAACATAACGGTTATGCTTTACATTAAGGTTGCCTCAATATAATAAGGAATAAACCACTTTGGGATGTGCCGTTATGGGAAAATAATCAGTGATTAGGCTGTGTAATCCTACAGCACTTTATTCCACTTATACCATAGCAGGAGTCCAACAACATCAGTTTATCAATTAATAGGAATTTATTGATGAACGATGCATCTTTTATTGATCTTTTAGCTATTTATAGTTATATATGACATCTTAGGGTCTGTTATCACTTAGGTCATAGTAGCATTCAGTCATTCCCTCAATAGCCTCACTTTATTTCCCTCTCGGGAAGATAATAATATGAAGAAACACAGCTTGTAAAACAAAGTTGTGAAAGCACAGAAAATCGAGTTTCAAAGCACAGACTCCTTATTTCCGAGATAAATAAGTGTAATTTAGAAACATTCACAATATTATAGTTATGCTGTATGCATTTCTTTGTTAATAGATTTATAATTTTGTAATAATTTTTAAATTATAATCTGTTAGAAAAGAAACATTACTAGACAGTATTTGAACAAGAGCATCAATATAAACATGTAAACATTGTGGACAAAACTAATGTCTACATTAATATAGAAAATCAGTCTTATTGATCAATGGCTTTTGAGAATTCAACAGCATTATATAATTATGTGGTATAATTAACATCAGCAGTGGTATAATTAACATCAGCAAACCATGAACATTAGTGTTAATAAAATTACATAATGTTTTAATCCACTCATGGAATTTGTTTAAATGTTGAACAAATACATCTAAACAAATACATCTAAAAAGCTGAGACTAGAATACCAATACTTTATTTTTTTCAAATCACACTAATTCACAAAAAATTATACAAATAGACACAAATTCACTGACACTATGATAATAATTTACTGAACACTAGTATTTATATGTAAAGTTTACTTCATGATATAACTAGTGTTTTACTGCAGATGTTGATTACTTGATATATTTAGTTTATTATTTGAAAAAAACAAAAACCCACCAACTAGTAGAAGCATGAGTGTTGCGCATTGGTGCCTATGTGGAAGTCTTTTCACCTCCCATGTGGAAGGCCTGGGTTCGAGTACCAGCCATTGGGTTGGTTTAATCCAAGCCTGGATTAACATGGGAGGGTGGCAAACCCTTAACTGCTGAAAGAACAGTGGCAGTAGTGGTGTTAGTGTTACTTACAGTGTATTAATGCTGATCATCATGGTTTGTTCCTCTTAATTAGTGTTAAATAGTAGAATTTACGGATACACTAATGTAACCCTAATGTAAAGTTGCTTCCAGTTGATAGAATGATAACATTTCTATTATAATTGGGACCAGAATTACAGTACATGCACTAAACAGATGTTTTCTAACAATGTTTTTTATTGATGTTGTTTTCAGATATTTGGTCTTTTTGCAGATTAAGAGAGATTTGTACCATGGCCGACTGCTATGCAAGAGCTCTGATGCTGCCCTGCTGGCTGCTCATATTCTACAAGGTAATGACATCCAGGGACGGGATTACTTTCACTTTAAAGTTTGGTGTAAGACCTGGGGTATGTTTTTGGTACTGAAAAAAAAAGCAAAAATCATTCCATAGTAATATTTGGTATAAAGGAATAATTTTGGTGTGTGTATGTGGTTAAATTGGTATTGGTATTTGGTTTGGTATTCTAGTCTCTTGTGATAAATATAAAGCAGTATTAGTATTTGAGATAGATATTTCGATTTTGCCTTTAGGTTTATTCCATGTTCATGCGGTTTAACAAAACTGTATTATGTAAAAATCAATAAAAAAACAATTACTAAAAGATTACACTTTGTACTTTCCTGGAATCAGCCAAAACTATGACGGGCTATGTGTTTATAGGAGATTTTTTCCCCTTAATCTTCTCTTCCTCGTCTAGCTGAAACTGGAGACTACACTCCAGAGAAGCATCCAGAAGGCTACAGCTCCAAATTTCAGTTCTTCCCCAAGCACTCCGAACGCCTTGAACGCCGCATTGCTGAAATTCACAAAACCGAGCTAATGTAAGAACGTAATTATGGTTATAATTAAGCTCTATATTTGTCTCTCGATAAGCCCTGTCCATTAATAGAATAGTGTTCATAAAATAAAAGACTACGGATGGATCTCAGGAGACTAACGCCTGGCTGAGGCAGTGCTATGAGGATCTCGCAGAGATTTTAGACACTTGAAATTTGCCTTTATATTATTATTATTATTATTATTATTGTTATTATTTTTATTATTGTGTGCTATCTTAGATATGTGTGTAAAGATCTGTATATCCCTCTTACCTTCTCACAGAGGCCAGACTCCTGAGACGTCTGAGTTGAATTTCTTAAGGAAGGCTCAGACTCTGGAGATGTACGGAGTCGATCCACACCCTTGTAAGGTCAATATCATACACATTTTTGTTTTTTACATTCATTCATAGTAACTTCTAAAGTCTATCCCAGTCTATAAATCATCAAACTTACCAACATAGTAGCACTGACCGAGCCTTTATTTGATTTCTCCTCTGTTTGACGCAGGATGTGTCGGGAAATGCTGCGTTTTTGGGTTTCACTCCATCTGGCTTCGTGGTGCTTCAAGGAAACCGGCGAGTTCACTTCCTCAAATGGTCAGTTGGAAAAACCTGTCGTATTGCATTTACATGAGCGGTGCGTGTGTGTCAGTGCAGATAACTGTCCACTGTTCGTCAACAGGAATGAGGTCACCAAAATGAAGTTTGAGGGGAAGACGTTTCACATTTATGCAAACCAACAGGAAGTAAGTGGATAGATGTATGAATAATATTTGACAATATAAATCATATTTTGTAGTTCCATAAATGGGATTTTCAGTTAAATGTTTTCTGTAGCAGGGATGGCCTGAATCCAGCTCACGTTAATGATTTCCCGCTCAAAAACACCAAACTCAGCCTAATTAGTAATGTGAAAATCATCAAATTATCCCTGCCCTCAAGGACTGAAGTACTAATGGGACACATTTTTTCTAGATTTATAATATTTCCAATATAACAGCTATGTGTAATTATAGCCACAAAGGGCCGATGTGGCTGCAGGTCCTAATTCCAGCCGTACTGTATAGGAGACAAATATTAGTAGACTGGGGACCAGGATTGCTGGTTCAGTCTAGTGTGGTTTCTGCTTGACTGGAATGAAAGCCTTCAGACGCGCTGGCTGGCTACAATCGGATGCCCGTGCCTTATAATTTTAACTGTCAGACACACTTACAGACACGCACCAAGCCCACTTCTTCTGTTTTCAATGTAGTAATGACAGCCGGTACTCAAATACTAACGTCCTCTTATTAACTTTGCCGAATGTCAATTCTTCTGAAGCATTGTACATCAGAAATGTGATGGAGAAAATGTTAAAAAAAAAAAAAAAAAAGACAATTCCTATGTTAAGTGCATGTTTAGTGTGTTAGTTAACTCCACATGCTTTCATTTTATGGAGTGCATCAGAAGATTGAGTCACATCTGCTACAATATCCATAAAAATGTGTCACATCTGCTACAATATCCATCCAGCGTTTCACTCCAAAATCGCTCTTGATCTGTTTCTTTTTCTCCTTCACTCAGGATCAGAATATCATCCTGACCTACTTTGCACCAACGCCTGAAGCATGTAAGCACCTGTGGAAGTGTGGAGTGGAGAACCAGGCTTTCTACCAGTGAGTCACCCTGAGCGAGCATGATGGTTTTTTCCGAATACATAAATAAAAGCTATTATTCTTAAAGATAACTCGATAATAAAAACAAGTCAAATATATACATAGGACTGTGCAAAAGACAGCGGAAAGTATGTTTGCTATGGACGGATGTTATTAATTTGCTATGGATGGATGTTATCAATTTCTGCATTATTGCATCACGAAAACAATTTACGTTTTCAGACGATACTTCTCCAACCAAAATAAAATGCCATAAAAAATATGTTTTGCATGAAAAAAACAAACCTGTGGGAATTGTAAAACCAATGTAAAACCAGTTTTTCACACTGTACCTGAGGGCACTTTTCATAAAGTAGAGCTTCACATCAAATATTTACTCTGTCGAGTTAATTGCTGTTTACGAAAAGTGTAACAGTATGCAGATTCGAATTCGCATCGCTTGGTAAAGGACGTTCAGTTCGGTGCATGTTTTGATCTGAATGAATACAGACTACTTTTATCTAATACCACTTCACAGATATGGAATTTTGTAAGTTTAAAAAGTCAGATGCAAAAGTGTTGGGCCATCCTTCATTTCTTAATATTTTGCTTTTAAAATGTAAAGATTTTAATGCAGTTTTGAGAAATAGATCTCCAGGCTTCTTGATAGTCTTTTTGGCTCTCATTTTCAGTCCACTGCTGTTTGTTACGCCACACAGTGACCTATGAATCATACAAGCATAACAATCATCTGACGGGAGATGATCAGGCTGGTGATTAGTGTACTGGTGATGCTGAATGCTGAGTGGTTGGAACAGACGAGAGGGGAAATGAGGTTGCTGCTGAGGTTGTTACATAAATAATTCAATTCAATTTTATTTGTCTAGCGCTTTTAACAATTGTCGTTGTCGCAAAGCAGCTTTACATAATCAAAAGAATTATTTAAGTTTGTATGGAATGTGAATGTATATGAATCAGAATGATCAGAATGTCCCTGATGAGCAAGCCGAGGGCGACAGTGGCAAAGAAAAACTCCCCGAGATGGTAATAGAAAGAAACCTTGAGAGGAACCGGACTCAACAGGAACCCATCCTCATTTGGGTGAAACAGGAAGCAGGAATTGATCTGCATTTATAATATAACAGTTGATGTTAATTGATGTTAATATGGAGGATCTTTAGGGATTTTGCAGTCTGTCACACATTGTTCAAATTTCTTGAATTGAAGTGACTTGAATTTAATATGAAATAAATAAAGGGTGACTTTAGACTTTTGCACAGTACTATATATTTCAAATATAATTCCAGATTCTGTACTACTTTCTGGGTGAAGCATACCTTTGGCATGCTTGACTAATGAAGTGGAAAACTGTGCATTCAGGTTTTGATGGAGAGAGCCATGGTACATGTGTGATATTTTCAGTGCTTCAATACATCAAGTGATTGTATATAATATATCAGGCCAGACCAGTTTCCAGACATTTTTGTATTTGGTTCTTCTCAAGGGCAGAACAATTCTCCACTGCAGTCACACTTTCGAAAAATCTCTGGGAATAGGTCACAGCCAGGGTTGCCAGATCACACTGACAAAACTGTGCCTACACAATGCTAAAAGCCTTCCCAGGTCAAGAGATGACCATAGCAATTGAGAGGTGTTTACTTATTATCTATTAAAAAAATGGTGGGGGAAACTAAAAGTAGCACAATTGTCCAGCCCAAGGTGATCAGAAGTAGCTGAATTAGGCATAAAGCACCCAATCTGGAGCACGGCTCACTTCTTTCAAAGGGACACTTTCTAGCATGTCATGGTAGGCTGGGTTAGTGCCGTGTTCAAAGTGAGCAATAAATGTTTGTGATTTATAACAGATTTTAGCGTGATTTTTTCAGTGCTTGGGGTGCTCATTCAGAAATGAAGACAACACTTTAATTTGCAATTAGATCCATTGAAAGGAGGACATGCGTGAAACAGGGTTTAACAATGGCAGCTTAGCTATGACAGAGTTTTAATTAATGACCTTTTAATCAGTAAACTAAACAAGCCACCATGGGCCTACAGTTCTAATGAAGGGAAATCATAATGCTACAAAACACATACATTCCATAAGATTGTGTGTGATAGTCAGATGCCAATATGTTTTGGCTATATACAGTAGTACTTTATCTCTCTGTATAACTCGCATACTTACTGTTCCCAGAAATGATGAAAAAAAAAACAGGACTCACCTTTGGACCGAAAATAAATATGAATTAGAATGATAATAAACCATATCCAACTTTGTCTTCTTATAGGTTTGAGAAATCCAGTCAAGTACGGACAGTGTCCAGCAGTAATCTCTTCTTTAAAGGGAGTCGTTTCAGATACAGGTAAATGCTTCTTAGCTGTTTTAAGGCCTGCCTGATTGTGTAAATTCACTCAATTTCCTATGAACTGATATTAACTGTTATATAATCATGGTTTGTGTTTTATTTTCTCAAAGCGGGAAGGTGGCTAAGGAGGTGATGGAGCAAAGTGCCAAAATCAGACGGGACCCACCGGAAATCCACCGGTAGGTTCATATTTTAGGCTTGAGTAGTTTGTTGTGTGGTTTGCTTCTCTTTATCTGACAGCTTGTGTTGTTCAGGGCTGGGATGGTCCCGAGTAGGAGTTGTCCTTCCATCGCTCACGGCCCACGACAGAGCAGTATTCCACGAACTTCCAGAAGAGCAGTCCATATGTCTATAATGGAGGGTAAACACAAGTGCATTTTCTTCTGCCTTTCAGAATATAAAAATGTTTTACTTGTTTACATACTGAAATATTCTCTCTCTATATATATAATGCTGTGAAAAAGTATTTGTCCCCTTCCTGATATTTTTTTTTGCCACAGTTAAATGGTTGAGATCATCAAACTAATTTTAATATCACACAAAGATAACCTGATTTAAATCCGATTGAGATGACCTTAAATAGGCCGTTTATGCTCGAAAACTCCCAAATGTGGATGAAATAAAACAATTCTGCAAAGAAGAGTGAGCCAAAATTCCTCAACAATGATATGAAAGGTTCATTGCAAGTTATTGCAAACTCATGATTGCAGTTATTTCCGCCAAGGATAGCACATGGCGTTAGTCGGTTTACATTCTCATAGTGCCAGGTTTGGACAGCTTTTTTCCTTAATTAATGGTAAATCATCAGTTAAAAGCAGCAATTTGTATTTACTTGAGTTATGTTTGTGTAATATCAAAATTTGTTTTATGATCTGCATAATTTAAGTGTGACAAATATGCAAAAAATTATAAATCAGGAAGGGGCAAATACTTTTTCATGGCACCATATTTTGCACACAGTGTTCTCACATTATAAAATTAATACATCCCGCTTATTATCCGTTTTATCCATGGGATTACAGTTGATCTGGTCTCTGTTCTTAAAGACACGAACACTGTGCTCATACTTTGTTGTATAATAATGCATTTTTACACCAATGTTATCTGGACGCTTTTCAATCTTAAAATATTGGATTCCTCTACTGAAAACAGTTGGAGGCTAAACTTGTTAGAGGTTCCTGACTAGTGAACAGCAAACGATACCTCTAACCATGTTGTAAAAAAAGACTTTTAATTTTAATCAAACCTCATTCTTAAATTCTGCAGTAGATTAAGAAGATTAGTAAGATCATGTTGTAGATAGGGAATACCCTGAACACTGTTTGAATCATTCCCATATTCCAGTAGTGGTAAAATTGACACCGTATAGTAATGATAAATTTAATTTTACTTGACATATCTGAAAACCCAAATGCACAGTTTGAAGACCAAAGCCTTCCTGTTAACACACCGGCAAAGCTTCCATATAAGCACTTTATTTTGTAATCATCATTGACCTGTGCTGTGTTGCCGGAACGTACCTGTACCAGTTGAGTTTTAAGGTTAATGGCACAAACATGTGGAAATGGCTTGGAGCAAGGTCAGGATTGTATGGGGACATGTCAATAACTCATAGCCGAGTTCCTATAATCTGCAAATAGTGCAGCAGACCGTATGAGGTCGTGCGTCCTGCAAAAACAAATTGTGTTCAAAACAGGCCATTTTTTTCCATTAAAGGAAAATACCATTGAAGGAGTTCCTGGGAGGCCAGCATTTCAGACGTGAAGCAGGCAGTCCGCTCTGGCTCTGGCACCCTGAATACTGAATCTTTATACAGTACCTTGATGGTATCCAAGCACTATTGAAATGTTGGGATATATGTATTAATACAGCAGGGGATTATATAGAGAAATTAACTGTTTTGTTATTCTGCACAATCAAAAGTCCCGGTTTGACTTGAACGACCATCATCTAAACCATCGGTTAGGAGAAAATCCTGGGTTGTATAAATACAAACAAAACAAAAACAACTGCACAGAAAGTGCATAAAAACCCTAACTCACTTATCACTACTGAAGACTCTCCCAAATTACTGCACGACCTTCAACTGCCAGTCGTCTTCCATATATCAAACTCGAGCCTGCACTGACTCACCTGACTCATCAAACATTTAATGTTGTTCCACTTTCTAATGAATCTGTTGATTTGCTAAATGTCAAATAATGGTGCAATTTACACCATTTAGCACTTTGCATGTAATTTGCTCAATGTGCAAAAAAACAAGTTTTAAACATCATGATAAGAACGATGTCACCTATAGACCATGAAGACAAAAAGTGTAGAAACATCATTAACATACTGTAATAATACTGCATGTTGTTGGTATGTATTCACAGTTGTACATACTATTCAGAAATGTTATCATTGAATTATACCAGGGAATATCTTACTGCTGTGGTTTTGTAAGTGGGGTCTGTGAAGCATAACCAGGGTGTCCTAGTTTTAGCTTGATGGAATAAATATGTCAACAGCACCATTAAGTCTATGATGGCTTGTTCAAATATAGGATTTTTCGTAGCTAATAATATGAAGGCCAAAAAAAGGTGTGATAGCACTCATGACATTACAGTATCTTGTTTATCTGAATTATTTGCATGGAGACTTTTTGTATTAGCTGCACATTTCTGCATAACACTTCACTATTTGAAATGGGGAGATTTTATTGACCTTTAAACGTACAGTATGTGTTAAGAATTAAGCATAGAGTTTTATCTGTGACGTTTTTATCGTTTGACAGAATGCATCTATGGGTTTTACCCCAAACATTTGTTAACCCCACAACACCATATTTCTTAAATGCAAAATGCATTTCAATTCATTGCTTTGTATATAAATATTTGTTTAGTCCAACTCCAAATATCTCTATCAAAAAGTGGGTATGGTATAAAATCTTTTTTGGGGTAATTACCACTAGAACAATGGAAATTACTAAGGACAAAACCCAGAGATACACTTGCTGGCCAAAAAACAAAGTCGCACACACTAATATTTGGTTCAACCATCTTTAGCTTTGATTACGGCACGCAATGTGGTGGCCAACTCATGTGTGAAAATGATTCCTCATGCTCCCAGGACCACTCTTTCACAATTTAAGTCCTGGGATATGCCTGTGCCATCAGGTAAGAAAACAAATGCATTGACAGGATAATATGGACATTCAGTTCATTGAGGTAGTCAGCTGACTTAATTTTTTGTAACATAACTTTGCTGAGGAATAAATACAATCTGGACTCATCAGAACACAGAACCAACGAAATCCAATCTTTATGCTTTATGCTTTGAAGCCTTTTTGCAGTTAATCTCACAAACAAGTGGGTTTCTTATGGCCACACAGCTGTTTAGTCCCAGTCCTATAAGTTATTGTTGAATTGTGTGCTTTTACAATCACTGTGTGACATAGCTGTGATTCTACTATCGTTTAATTTAAATGTTTCCCCGAGTGTCTATGTGATCTCAGATTATGAGATCATTCTGACCACATTCCTTTCACCAACTTGATGGTTCGCTTCTATACTTCCAGGTTTCAATAATGTGTTGGCCAGTTCTTAACCCAGTCCCAGTTATTTTCTTTCTTCGTTTACTTTGCTTGATGCAGGCCACTAATTTGACCCTTTCTGAAACTGTGACTTTTTTTGGCCAGGTAGTGTAGAAACCATCAATGTTAGCATGTTCTGTGCTAATGATAAATGAATGGACACTGTCAATGCATTGTGCATTAGATAACATTTATATTTACTTTTAGGCATTTGGCAGACGCTTGTATCCAGAGCGGCTTACATAAGTGCTTTGAAGTTTTCATCATTAAATATACAGTATATCCTTGCACAGTTCACTAGGTTATTAATTAGAAGTACCGTCAGTCACACAATGTCTGGAAGGATTTTTTTTTTTTTTTTGGGGTGGGATGGGGGAAGCTACCCCAAATACCTAAGAAACAGATAAGTTATGAGTCGTTGTTTGAAGATCGCCAGCGATTCGGCTGTACATACAGTACATCTGGAGGATTGTTCTTCCACAAGCTTCCTAACTGATGGGTGTACATCAAAGTAAACACCTTCTGCTTGCACTCTTTTTTTGTTGAGTGCAGTGGGATCCTGATGTGCATCTTTAGTCAATCAAATTCTGGCAAGCTTTTAAAAAAGTCACCCCCCTCCAAAAAAAAATTTTTTATTAAAAAATGTGTTTATTTAGAACCCATTCCCAGTTCATTCAGAAAAAGGAATTCTTATAACCCTTTTTTATTGTATGTAATTCAGTAATATAAAAAAAAAATAGAAGTAAACCCTGTTTTAATGTTTGCTCATTTGCAGGCTTGGAGTCTTTACGTGACAGTGGACACTCCACCCCAGTGCGGTCTCTCACCCGGGGTGACTATTTACTGAGGTCCCAGAACAATTTTTCTGAAGGTAAAAATGGGGCGTCTGAATTTTCTGAGGAATTGTACAGGCCCACTGACAGTGTGTTACCCACACCTGTCTCCAGCAACTGTTCACTGGACCAGGCCTTGTGTCAGCATATCAACAGCCCTCCCAGTGTCCAAGAGGAGAAAAAAACGGAAGCAGGCATTCCAAAAAGCGGGAGGCTGGTTGTTGCTAAGTTTACAGGAAGAGTCTATCACCTGGGAAAGATCCAGACACCCACTGGTAGCATGGAGGTAAAGCAAGTAAGTAAGGTGATTGGAAGTTTGGCACGGCTCTTCTTGGTGACCCTCACTCTGCTCCTGGCTCTCCTCCTGCTTCTCATTGCTCTAACAGAGTCTGAACTCGACGTGGCCTTTCTGAGGGACATCCGACAAACAGCTGAATTTCAGCAATTCCACAACGAATATTTTTGCCCGCTGAGACGCTGGCTAGCGTTAAAGCTGCGCTGGATGTGAGGCTAGCTGATGAATAAATGAGAGACTGGGAATGTGTGACAGGCTTCTCCATTTTCTATCACTATTCTATTATGGCATCATGTACTTTAAACTTTCAACTCAAACCCAGGCCAAAGCCACAGACATCCCCAGTGCCATGCCACGAAGACTGTGTACATGTTTCTCGTTATTGTAAAAAAAAAAAGATTTTTCCTCATTAGTGTTACCTTGGTCTAAGTAGAAAATGTTAGCAATTAGACCACAGTGCTGTTGACTTCTCGATTCTGATTGGTCAGAAGGTGTAGATTAATTTTTCTATAAAAGCAGCTCTGACAGTAGTGCTGGCTGTAATTCAAACCATAGGTTTATATTAACGGACTCATTCGGAATTGTTATTATTTCTATAGAAACAACTTATTCACAGGGACTTCTTCACTACGGCAGACGATCTACATAATCTAAGGCTAATGATAAACAAACAAACAAAAAAACATTAATTATTATTATTTAACAAAGGAGAAACTATAATCGCTAATATGGTAAAGCTTTTTTTTTATTTTTTTTTTTTAAGGAGACGTTTATTTGAATTTATGGAAGGAGTCTAGTGTGGCTTTTAAAGGAATGATTTTTTTTTTTTATAGCTGCTATACAGGAACTAACTTGTCTTGCAGTCGTTCCAGATTATTTAGTGTAACTAAAAAACAGATAAAACGCATGTGTCGTTCATTAACGAATTAAAAATCGCCACCGTTGGCAAATCACTGTGGTACACCGGAAGAGGAATAAAACACTTCCAGGCATGCTGTTGTAGAACAATAATCAACAGTGACTCCATGCTGGATTGCATGACATCATTGTTGATCATTTTTTTTGTAACAGCACATCTGGATTTGTTTTATTCCTTAACTAATCAATTTTCTTCTCACCTAGTCTGTGCTTTTCATGGCATGTGGATATCAGATGGACTGATGGAACATGTTTTCATCCCTTTTTCAGTTTTACTGTCTTATCCTCCTGTTTTTTTCTTTTTCTCTGTTCATGACCCCATTTTTTTTCTCTCACTTACAGTACATTATACATTTACTATGTGACAAGTGACCGAATACTGCAGACAACGTTTTTTCTTTTTTTTCTTTTTATGCTGGATTATATATACAATAGTAAGCTGCAAAAGGAACTTCCTGAAAAAAAAGTTAAACTGATAAATGATTTGAGAGCCCAACAGATATTGTCCTATGTGATTAATACTTTGCTTTTTAGTCATGTGCCATTAATATCAATCTTCTCTTTTAAGAGTAATAATACTGGGTTAATATGTGTGATGTGGAGGCTAAATCTTTTTTTATTATTATTATTATTATTATTATTATTATTATTATTATTAAGGAATGGTTTGTACAGAAATCTATCTGACATGGATTCCTTCTTGCCTTAATTATGCGCCATTCGACTTTTTATTTAAACATTTTATAGATTTTTTTTTTTTTTTGCAGAGTGATGCAAATTGCAAGTCAAAGTCATCCTTGTCAAAGGAAAAAAAAAGTACTTCCATGTTTAGAACGTTGCTGAGCCTACTGGAGCAATATTTATTGGTTTCTTGAAATATCTATGTATTTACAAAAACAACAGACGATGGAACTGTATCAATGAATGAAGTAAAGTGTCACACCATGTGTTTTCGTAATTTGTCTAAGGATGGTGCTGAAATTAAGCAAGACATTTCTTTTTTCCAGAAATTACAATAATTTTATATGAAATAATATGTAGCACCCCCCCCCCCGCCAACCCCCCCTAACCATACATATACCCCTACACCCCCCACCCACACATAAAGTTCTTAAACAAATGTTGGTGAATACACTAAGCAATTATCACAGGCATTTCAGCCCCTCGTAGGCGTACAGTATATAGCCTACACTCACCAGCCACCTTAAAGCCATCACTGCTAAACCTGCTCATTTGCACAATTATCTGCAATTTGTGCAATGCATAAAGTCATACAGATCAACAGCTTCAGTTATTGTTCACATCAAATATCAGAAAAGAGAGAAAATGCTGCGCTCCTGGGGTTTCTTGTGCACAAAACAAAATGTCTGAACTTTTCACAGAATGGGACAAAAAAAAACAAAAAAAAACAACCAATGAAAATAAGATACCAGTAGGTCAAATAACCACACTTTACAACCGTGGTGAGCAGAAAGGCATCTCGAGACACAAAACGTGCCGAAGGTGGAAACAGCAAAAGACCAGGAAATTAGCTGCATGATTTTGTGCATTGCACTTCTGGAGAACTGCATGGGTGTGCAGGAGTACCCGTGAATGTACTAAGTGTACATTTCTATTAGTATTATACTAAAACAAACCTGTCTCTTTTAACACATACTGTACAAAATGTACACACTTTAACCCAAAGCGGCATGTTGGCCCGTTTATAAAAGAGAAATATATGTGATGTATAGCAAAAAGTACTGAATATTACAATAAAATGTAATAAACATATATTTTATCTATATTTATTTATTATACAAAACGTTCTATTTTCTATTCATTCTATTCCTTATTCCTGAATAACACATTACTGATATATAAGTATGATATTGGTTAAATGTAAGTTTTACATTTACAGTGTGTACAGCATAATAAAGTGGTGAAATCTGAGAAAAATGCACGCAGGCTAACAGAGGTTTGTTTTAAAAAATGTTTTCTTAATGTAGGACTCTTGTCTTACTGGGAAATAATATTTCAGTCACATTAGTAAACTGCTACTCAGTTGGAAGTGCATTTGTATGTTTTTTTCATTTTTTTATATAGGGAAATTATATCTAGTAAGTTCTTGCAGCTCCAGGATCAGGGTTCGATTTCCACCTCTGGGTCTGTTTGCATGGAGTTTGCATGTTTTCCCCGTGCTTGATGGGCTTCTTTCGGGTACTCCAGTTTCCTCCCACAGTCCAAAGACATGCAGATTAGGCTAATTGGCGTTCCCACATTGCCCATAGTTTGTAGATGTGCGTGTGAATGTTGATATATACAATGGCCACTACTGGCCTCCACAGTCACTAGTTGAACTACTGAGGTTCATGGACGGATGATTAATTATAACAGGTGAGCATAATTTTGAATATGTAGTGTAATTCAGGTGTCACTCTATCACATAGACCTACACCGGCCGATTAACATAAAACATTTTGAGATGTACTGTGAAATTGTACTGTGAAACAATCTTATCATGGGTTTGTAACAGGCACTGACTGCAGGAACAGAATAAAACTGTTTGTAAAGTCCCTCTGGTGGTCCATAAAGGTATTGCGGATAGGCAGTTGGAGGTAATTTACAATAAATTAATGAAAAGTTTTACTTTTCAGTTTAAAGCTTGTTTTTAAATTACCACAAAATAATTATAATTAAATGTTTACAATAAAAGTAATTAAAAAAAAAATGAGTCATATATAGGGAATGTCTGGCCAAGAATATTTCCTGCAAACAATCATTAACATTTTTGCAGTTATGGAGCTAGCAAAGAATGTTTTAATGTTTAGATGTAAAACTCATTTCATCAATTACATTTATGCCTGTATAATAATTAGTATAATGTAGTAATAAGTAGGGCACTGGTGGCTTAGTGGCAGGTGTTTCTGCCATGCTGAAGGCCTGGGTTCGATTTGTTTTGTGAAGAAGAAATCGACAATAGCGAGTAAGGTTAGCAATGTGTGGGGAAAATGACAGATGGTTGTCCACAGTTACCCCAAGATTGCGGGCAGTGGCTGAAGGAGTGTTCTGATTGTTGTCCAGAGAGATCACAAGGTCTTGTCCAGGGGTTGAGTCGCCAGGGATGAACAGCAGTTCGGTTTTACTCAGACTGAGCTTCAGCTGATGAGCTGCCATCCAGGATGAGATGTCTGCCAGACATGCTGAGAAACCTGAGTGTCTGAGGGAGGAAAGGAGAGAATAAGTGAAAAGCCATGCGATGATATTACCTTACCAAGAGACCGGGTATAGAGGGAGAACAGATGACGACCAAGTACTGAACCCTGTGGGACACCAGTAGAGATTCTGTGTGGGGCAGATGTGGATCCCCTCCATGTGACCTCATACGACCTATCTTCTAGGTAAGAAGAAAACCATTGCCACACTGTTTCACAGATTCCAAGGCTTGTAAAAATAGATAATAGAATCTTGTGGTTCACTGTGTCGAATTCAGCTGATAGGTCCAGGAGGATGAGGACAGAGGTGTGTGTGTGCAGCATGCTTTAGTGGTAGCAGCTGACGTTTTTCATTTAAGGTTTAAAATGTAGATGGATTACTATATGCATTTCATACTTTTCACCACTAGATGTCGCGAGCGTACGTTGATTTTAAAGGGGTGTTAAATACTGTATCTACGTGGTCATCTAGGCTCAAAACAAGCCTCCGTGCAGTGATTATAAATAAATAAATTAGAGAGAAAGAAAGAAAAAAGAAATATCGCAAAATCATTTTATTTCCACCACCATTTTTGTTTTTCTTTTTTTCCTTGTTTTTTTTTCCTTGATCTGATCGTATATAGATTCCTTGCTGCATATAAATAAGAACTTCTACGACCTGCAATGTGTATAGATTTAATCCGAATAAATGGTACCGTCTGTTTACGTTCTAAATAAGGAAAGAAGTCATGTTATTGTGGCTGCTGCTTGAAGCGCATGCGCATACCCTGTAAGCTAATTGGCTAGAACACAGAACATGGAGGCGGGACAAACAGCCGCAGCTCGCGCAACCAGGAAAAACCATTAGCGTTCCATCGCTACACCGAGATAAAGCGATTCGGCTTCGCTTCTGTCGGATTTATAAAGCACCGAGTCATGACCAGTAGGTATTTTATTGGTTACAGTTTTATAATCAAATATATACACGCTCATATTTCTAATTACGTTTTATAAACACGGAAGCCTAACGAATTTACCCTAGCTAGTGCTAGTTTAGCTGGCTAGCCGACATGACGTTACCACTGTTGTGCTAACAAATACGCTGCTAATATAAACAATAACAGATATATATGCTAGCTGTTTATGAACAGAAGTGTCACAAAAAACGATTCAGCTCTATACAAACGGTTATATTGGCGTATTAACCTCATCTTGACGTTTTGTCGAGTCCTTATTCTAGGCTAACGTTAGCAATAAAGCGCAGCAAGAATGTATCATTAATTTTTCATTATAAAAAAGAGGATTGTTTATCTCAGCTGTGGATATTTCTTCTTTTCATTTTGTTGATCTCGACCAGCTGTTTGTTTGTGTTTTTATCTTAAACATGAGCTTTTGTTTAAGGAATTAATTTTGCCACGTTGGCATATGATATACAAAATTAATCATCTGCTAAAGCGTGTTTGGTAGAAAGATTGAGCTTTTACGATACCAATGATCTCACCATTCTGATAATTAATCTATACAAATAAATATAACGGTATCCCTGCTGCATGATCCAAAACACAAACCGAGCTGGTCAAACTGGTAGATTGATTATTAGCAGCTGGTGAGTTATTTTCCAGCTAATTGATTATAAATGTTGTTTTTCTTCCCCCATAACAATGCTATTTTTGCTGCCACTGTGGCGTATGCCCTGTGATGGATCGGCACCCTGTCCAGGGCGAACCCTGCCTTGTACCCAAAGTTTAGGCTCTAAGCTTCCTGTGACCCTGTACAGGACAATCAGTGTAGAATAGGAATGAATTCTCCTGTTGTTATTTTTGTAAAAATGTACCACCACTAACCAGCTGGTAAAGACTACTGTTTTGAGCAGCTCAGTCTGGGTTTTGGTAGCTGGTCAGATCCAGGTCTATTTTTTTTCTTTCTGCATTAAAGCTATTTCAGATAAGCTGGAGGTTTTTCAGAAGATTAATGTAAAATTCTATGTAATTGCTTGTGGTGGGTGTGATTATTTATTTCATAAAAAATTCTTATGCAGGAGGAAACCAGCGTGAACTTGCTCGACAGAAGCACGCCAAGAAGCAAAATGAGTCGAGCAAGGGCAGAAAGGATGATGGTCTCTCCGCTGCTGCTCGCAAGCAGAGGTAATGTCATTTGCAGCATTTCCCAGGGATAGTGATGATGATCTACAACAAATATCAAATTATAAAATCTAACAGATCTTTTTTTTTCTTCTTTTCTTTCAGGGATGCAGAGATAATGCAGCAGAAACAGAAGAAAGCCACCGATAAGCCGGAACCTAAATCGAAATAACCAGCGTGACACATTGGGACTAGCATGCATTTTTTGCAGAGGTTCCCAACTTTCAACAGCTCGTGGCTCACGAAAAACGTTGTAACCATATAGACGGCTTAAAATACTATTACTGACTTTGGTAATCAGTTGGAGAAATTAGTCTACAATGTGGCTTCAAAAAGATCTCCTCTTACGAGGGAAAATTATTGCATTGAGTATCGATTCACCCGTTGTTCCAAATGCAATCAGTGCACACAATAATTCAGTAATAACATGTAAATTGGCTTCATCATATTTTTAACTGGTTAAAAATATTGACGTGTAGTTCCACCACATGTTAAAAACAACTGTGTTACTGATGATTCTTGGTTCAAATGTCATGAGATCTTAATCTTACATCTTGTGTCTCTTTTTGATTTTACACACTCGAAGGTGACGTACTAGATGCGAAGCAGATCATGTTAAAGAAGGAGACTTCCAGTCAACACATTGACTTTCGAGTTCTGTATTTTTGTATTAAACACCCTTAATAAAATGTACATTTTTAAACTGATTAATTTTGCATAATTTGACTTTTTTTTAAAAAGCTGTTTTTAATTTATGAAAAGGATAAATGTAGAATTTAAAGTTTTAACTTTGCTCACAAAACAAGAAACACTATAAGAGGCATAAAGTTGTAACAGTTGAGCCTCAGATAGAAGGTAAATTTGTGTCAGATGGAAACTTCGAACATGGAGGTGTAATGCAATGTCACTGTTTGTTTCTGTTTATGCTAGAAATGTCCAGAGCTCTAGCTGTATTTTGATTAAAACCTAAAGTGGTTTTGTCAGCCCTACTACCATGGCTCTTGAAACATTGTAAAACACTTGACAAATTGACTTTTTTATTTTCACAAATTATATCAACATATTTGCAGAATGTATTTAAACACCTTCCTGTATGGTTCTTCAATCTCAGTGGCTATGTTTTTGGTGTTATATTAGTCATTTGTAATAGATTGTATAGTGGTTTGGGGATGTCTGCCCTTCATGCCAGTATATGTTTTTGCCCCAGACTGTTGCCATGAAGTTGAATTCACAAAGTTGTATAGACTTCTTTTTGTTCTAAATTGTAAAAATTTTTATTCATTGGAACTAAAGAGGTCAAAACCTGTTCCAGAATGACAAAATGAGGTCCATTATATGCCAAGGTTGGATTGGAAGAACGTGTGTGTCCTGCACAAAGCTCAGATCTCAACCTCTAAGCTGTAATCATCAGCCCTTGATTAATTGATCAGCAACAGGTCTGCAGGCCTCTATAAAAGCAAGTTTGCTGGTCTGGAGCTTTCGGGTTGTGTTAACACAATGACGGAAGCAATGGTCTTAAGAGAATCAATTTGGGAAGGGGTATAAAACAATCTCCAAACAATTTGGAGTTCAATGTTCTACAGTTAGTTGAAGTTAAAAGCATTCAATCTTCCCAGAATCTTCCCCAAGGTTAGACTCGCATCTTAGACCCTACAGGCTTTACTGCGCATGTTAAATGTTAAAGTCCATGACCGTACAATTAGAAGAAGTACAGTTCGCTTGCAAAGGTTGCCAGGAGAAAGCCTCTGCTCTTTATAATGAACACATAAGCATGATTGAGACTCACAAAACTGCATCTAAACAAGCCACAAGACTTCTAGAACAATTCCCTGTGGACAAATGACCTCACAGTGGAATTGTTTGGCCTTAATGCCCAACGTCATGTTTGGTGAAACCAAACATTTCAACATATACACCACTGTCAAGCATGGCAATGGAGGGGTGATAATTTGGCCTTGTTTTGCAGCCACAGTTGAACTGGCCACCACACACACAAACTCTAGATGCAGAGCTCTGCTCTCTCTCTCTAGTCACTCATTCTTTCTCGTCTGCTAATTTTTTATGAGCCACAGGCGGAAAAGCTTTACAATTTTACTTCATGATTTTACTCTTTATCTGCAGGCGATGCTGAACTATGCTGCTACTGCCACAATAAAACTACAACATGTACTAAACAAATAGAGTTTATTTGGTCTGTTATCAACATACAGTGAATCAGTGAAAAGGAATTCATACAAAAGGTGGCTCAATTACAAAAATATGGTTATCACAAAAAACTTGTAGTTCATACTAAAAGCAATATACAAGGGATGTACCAAAAGTAATGCAGAAGACAATGCATAACATCTTTGTATTAACGGACATAGGTTGTCCAAATTGCACACGTTGGTAAAGTAACTCTTCCTCTATACAAAGGTAATACTCATCATAGTCTCCATCACAAGCCATGCATTTGTGCCATCGTTGAGCCCAAGAGTGAAGATAAACCACATGGTGGGAGACCATCAACTATGACCAAGGGATTTTCAAAAATGTTGGGGTCAACGATGGTGCAAATACATCGCATCTGATGGAGACTAGGCCGAGTATTACCTTTGTATAGAAGAGAGTTACTCCAACAACATGCGAATACAAAGGTTATTCCCAGTTTTGCATTACATTCGGTACAACCATCATATGTTGTAGGCCTTGCATAGTGACATCTTTGAAAAACGAAGTAACTAACTAACTAACGTACAACACGGTAGTATTACAACTAGCAGTGTTCCTAAGATGGCTACATAATACGCTTGCAGTGTGTAGTCATCCATTAGCATTGTTCTTAACATTCGACACCCATTATACAGGTAACCAGATTATCTTGCTTAATTTAAAAGCCTGTAGCACTGCATGACTAATGATTAGAGAGTGTTCAAAGTATTAAACACTCAATTCCCATTTTTTGACAATGATCTTTGTGCTATGAATCTCTTAGGAGAGCTGATTCAGATTGATTTCATTAAAAGGTACTATAGAACCAGCAAAGACTTGTCTAATCTAAACACAAATGAATCTAATTTATCTAAAATATTATGATTGTTGTTAAACTATGTGTGGTTCACCTTAAAATTATATATCTAAATCACATCTCTTTAAATAGTGCTCAGTTGTGAAAACTATTGAGTTAATTGAATATGAAATGCAGTAGTGGTAAATATTAATGCACTAATTATAAACGAGAGTACTCTACAAAGATTACTGTATACATTTTATATAAGTGATTCTTATATTAGTATGAGGCACTGCCAACAACCAAGGATAGTCTATCAAAGTTAAAATGCCCAAGACACTGACTTGTTAGAATATGGCAAAGTAACTGTATGAATGTCCATCGAGTTGGATCTCGTTTGTTTGATGGCAGAAGAAAAAAAGTCAGAAGTGAATATTATAATGGAACACAGTTGCATAAACCTCACTGGATACAGCAAGGAAGGACGATGGCATCCGTTCACAGTTCTTTGCTTTGTCTGGATTTGGCAACGTTAACCACAATAGTGGCAAAACAGCTTTGTGAAGGTTTTCTGTGTCCTCCAAAATGGCTCCGGTGCTGAGAGAGGCTTGCTCTTCACCGTTCTTCCGACTCAAAGCAATGTGCAGCGCTCTTTCAGGGTTTTTTTCTTCTTGCCTCCTTTCTTGCCGTTCTTGTCCTTGTTCTCAGCCATTTTCTTAGCCCGGACTTCCCTCATTAGGTCAAAAAACACCTGAAAACACAAGGACATCTTGAAAAACCCATTTCAAAAAATAAATTAAATAAAATCTTCCAACTCAAAGGTATAAAAGCTGATGTGTGCTTCCACTGAAGAAAATATTTTAGATTATGTATAGTAACTGTAAGCTCAGAGATGCACAAGAAAGATTAAACTTCAAGCATTTTTGTTTAAACGGTAAATTCATCACTTTATAAAGATGAATGATGACACTGCTATGTTTTTCTTCACTTACATCAAACTAATAATACATTTAGCACATTTTTCTTTATGTTGTGATTCAAAATAGAATGTGCAGGGTGTCCAATGCATTTATCTGATTTAAATTAAAAGTTATTATATGGATATGGATCTTTACTCACTTTTTTCAACACACTGCTATTATTTTGAACACCACTGTACGTGTCAGAAGTACAAACATAGAATTCATCATCAAAAATTTTTTTATTCGATTTAAATATATTTTTGTTCTTGTTCAACCATTTGTGGAACAGATCTCATTCCTTATAGGAATAATAATTTGTACAATTTGGAATTGTATATATTAGCAACTTAAGCAGCTAAACTGGCATAACTTATTTGTTAACAATATCCAGACTTCACTACTACAGATGTGTTGTAAAAATGTTTTTTTTATTGAAATTAGTTATTTTATCACTAAACACAATTTAAAAAATAAATGTGAAGTGACCTTGTAGCTAACTACGGTAAAGTGAACGTGTAAGACCTGCTACCAGTCCCTTTATAGGTCAGATTTATCTTCTCAAATGGCACTTGATTGATGGGAATCTGTTTTGTTCTGTAATTTTTATAAAATACATGTTTTTAGGGTATGCTTACCTGGCTATGCCAGGAATAAAAAGCATGCTGGTGCCATCAAAAACATTTCCCATTTACTTGCAGCTACATCTGATTACGATCAGTGTTCGTGATTTGGCTCAAGCTGTTTTTCTTCTCGACTGAAGCATATTTGAAAAAGTCCTTGCCTACAAAACTTAGCCAGTCCAAAACCATCCACTTCTTTCCTTATCTGTGTGCTGTGATGTTGATGTTTCTTGTAATTCTAATGATTTTCCATTTCTCATTTCAGACTGCAATGGCTACAGAATTGAACGTAGAGCCTCACCATGTTTTTGGTTTGCGCTGGGACGTGAGGAACAACTTATTCTTTCTAGACGACGAAACCGTCATTTTCCCAAGTGGGAACCACTGTGTGTACTACCACCTGCTTCAGCGATGGAACAAGTTCATTCCAAGTAAGCCTTCTGAGAGCTTTTACTTACTGTATGACTATTTTACAAACATATCCAAGCATTTAATTATTCAACCTTACTTAAGCGATCACTCTTTGTTTACAAATATGATTTATTTTCTTCCTTAACTGCTTCCTTAACTGCTAACTTTTACATTACCTCACAGTTGCCAAAAGAGGCAAGCGCATACAGTCTCTGGCTATGAGTCCAAACCGGCGCTACCTGGCTGTATCGGAGCACAAAAAACAGGCCAAAATCTCCATTTATGATCTTCAGAACTTTCAGTGCCATAAGAAACAGGTTCTGACAACTGAGGAGATCAACTTGCAGGAGTTCACCTGCATGGCTTTTTCTTCAGACTCCAAATACCTACTTGGCCTGGCTGGAGGTCTTGGAAGTACTCTATTCTACTGGGAATGGGAGAACAATGAGGTCATATCCACTCAAAGGAGCACAAGGTTCAGCCTCAATCAGGTACAATTACTGTTTTCAAATGGACTTAATAAGGTGCTTTTGAAATTATACTAAATTGACCCTATTTTATATCGCAGTTATAGTTTCACAGCTGTGTTTTAAGTAAAAGTGTGTATATAAAAGTGTGGTGTTCTTTCTCAATCTCAGGTCAGCTTTAACCCCAAGGACAACATGCAGATCTGCGTGACTGGAAAAGGAGTCTTTAGGATCTTCAGATTGGAGAAGGGAAGACTGAAACGGCACGACTTGTCTAACAATAACACAGATAACATCCTGTGCCACACGTGGCTGTCTGAGGACTATGTCGTTGCAGGGACAGATACTGGAAAACTGATCCTGATGATGGTGAAGTTCGGCCACGTGCAGTTTCTGGAGAGCCCGTATGAGAGGTAGCAATAGAGAGAACCTTGTCTTGTCCTGCTTGTCTCAACCTACACTGTATATTTTTCAATGGAATTTCCCCAATTGTCTGCAACCCACAATCTCTTCCTCTACAGGCAAACTGAGAAAAGTGACTCAGATGGGTTCGTTTCATCACAGAATGAAAAGCTGGGCATCACTGCCATCACGCAGTACTCTGGAGGCTTTGCCTGCTCAGCCGGCCCGGCCCTTGTTTGCCTCTATATGAACAAGGAGGACACATACAGGAAGATCATGGAAATAAGAGTGAGGGCATTTATATTTAAAATTCAGGAGAGGTTTCTGAGCAGCAGGACAAGTTTATGATTAAAGGTCAAAACCATAAGGGATTGATTCTGACACTTTGTCTATATGTGCAATTTGCCTGAAAATAAATGAAATAAGCACTAAGGGCATTGTTTCTGATCTGATTTGCAGATTCGTCAGGATCTGTGTCTACACCCGAATCAAGCAGAGTTGCAGATGATTAGCTCGATGTGCATAAGTCCATCAGGGGAGACGCTGGCCATCAGCACAGACCAAGGCCAAATATATCACATCGACCTCACCTTATATGAGCTCGGCAAGGTGATAGCGCAACAATGTATTAAATGATATACACGAAAACACCATACTATAGAAGTATAAAATGGGCACCCCGCAATTGACAAAAACACCTTGTGACTTCTGCCTCTCCAGTGTAAGCAGGCCTACTTCGAGTACCTGTCTGACTCTTTTCACTCGGGGAGCATCACCGGCCTGTCAGTCTGCTCGTCTAAACCTCTCTTCGCCACCTGCTCAAAAGACAAATCCGTCCGCATCTGGAACTACCAGACCAAGTAGGAACTGTTAGGGTGCATTCCAATCGGGTTAAAGCTCCCTGCGAAGGGTATTTTACTTTTAATAAAATCAATAAATCCATTGCCACGGGGCATTGGTTGCTCGGTGGTAGGTTTCTCATCTGCCATGCAAAGGCCTAGCTTCAATTCCCACCCAATACCCAAATCCCAGCCAATGGATGCAGTGCCGGTCCCACTCCCAGATAAAAATAGGAGGGTTGCATCAGAAAAGGCATCCAGCATAAAACCTGTGGCAAGCGGATCGGATGGCCCGCTAAGGCGACCCCTCGATGGGAGCAGCCGAAAGACGAACACATTTACGAGTTATACACATTTCAATAGTATACGTTTTTGGTTTAATAAATATTCAATCCTCCAAGGTCTGTAGTTTAAAATTTCAGTAGGAGTAGCAGCAACAGGTATTCAAGGTGCTTATGTTACCAGGCTAACACAAGAGGCAATTGAATCTGTGCTGGTGACTTCGCTAGGTATTTCGACTGTTGGAATTTTGTTTTGAAGTTCTTTTAACTGAGATTCCCTGCACAGAGTGTAGGGAGCACACTTTGAAGAACACTATGGAATGGAACAAAGATTCTATGTTTTTTTTTTTTTAATTCACAAATTGCTTCTCTTACATTCACTATTAGATTCTAGCATTTATCATATAAATATGAAGAGGTTAGCGTATTGTAAAAACAGATCGATGCAGTTTTCAGATGTTTTTTCTTCCGCAGTTCTCTGGAGCTGTACAAGACGTTCGCCGAAGAGCCATGCCGCATCTTGTTGCACCCGAATGGTCTCTCCATGCTGGTCGGCTTCTTTAACAAAATCTGCTTCATTAACCTGTTAGTGGATGGATTCCACACGGTCCAGGAGTTTATCATAGACGCCTGGAACGAGGTGAGGTCCAACATGGCCAATATGGCAGCCGTGTTGTTCTATGGCGAACTATGAGTTGTAATGTTTAATTTATTGTAGATTATGTGTATAATCAGCTAGTAAAATAAAGCACACTCGTATCCACAGTGTGTGTTCAACCACAATGGCAACATGTTCGCCGCTGTCAGCAACAATGTGATTCATGTCTACAACATCAAAACGAGCAAAATAATAGAACTTAAGGGCCATACTGAGAAGGTTAGTCCATTTTACTAAAGCAAGTTTGCTCTTGAGTACATACATGGGAATATGGGTCACTAAATCATGCTATACAAAATATGTATATTTTATACATGTATTTTTTATTTTTACATCTCTGTATTCTCAAACCAAGTATATTTTTTACATAATTTAAATTAAGAATCTCTGACATATACCCGGGTCAGGTGTCGTCTGTGAAATGGAGCGAAGATGACAGTCATCTGGTGTCACGTGGGTTGGACAGCACTGTGTATGAGTGGAACGTTCTGACCGGAGCACGCAAGTTTCCCAGCATCCCGAGATCCTGTGTGGAATCAGATGTGATATATCCACCCAACACCGAACACGTCCTCACTGTAAGCAATAATTTCAAACTGAAGATATTTAGAGCTGGACAGGAAATCATCCCAGACCAAAGTTTTACAAGCAAGTAACCCTGCAAATTGCTCAACTTCACAACACTTGATGAACAATAGCTTTAATCCAGACACTCAGTCGAGCTTCAGGATTTAAAGCCACATATTGTGCAGATACACCATATGGACAAAAGTATTTTGCCAAACTTGTTAATTATTAAGTTCAGGTGTTTCAATCAGGCCCCTTCTTCCCAGTGAAGGGCAATCTTAATGCTTCAGAATACCAAGACATCTTGGACAATGCTATGCTTCAAACATTGAGTTTGGGGAGGTCTTCTTATTATTCTTTGGTGTGAAAGAACTTGACTGGTCCACGCACAGAGCCCCCACCTCAATCCCATCGAGCGCGGTTGGGATGAACTTGAACCTTCACACAATAAATCCCATAGAAACACTCCAAAGACTTGTGGAGAGACTTCCAAGAAGAGACTGTTATAGCTGCAAAAGGGCGACCAACTTCATATTGAAGTTTATGTGTTCGAATACAATGTCATTTCAGGTTTGGCCAAATACTTTTGTCCCTATAGTGTAAAATACATTAAGTAGGTATTGTATTGTATTTTTATTTTTATTTTTTTTACTATAAGACATCATCTTCTGCCCTTTAGAGGGCAATAGAGATTAACACATACAAACTTTTTTTCTTTCACAGGCGAATTGTCTGTGTATTTAAACTTGTTCTCTTATTTTCTTTGTAACTCTGTAATCCTGAAGACTTTGCTCTGTGTGTGTGTATGGACAGAATGACAAATGTTTACTTCATTTGTATTTGATTTTGTTTGCATTTAGCTCCTAAGGGAAAAGTCCTCAGATAGCGCTACATATACAGCTATTTCAATATCTCTTTCCGGCCATGCAGTCTTCATAGGTACCTCAACTGGTACAGTTGTGGTCATGCCATACCCATTACAAAAGTTGTCACCAAGGAAAGAGTATCATGCTCATTCTGGTCCCATCACCAAGGTATGTGTGTGTTATTGAGAGGTCTGTTATTTCCTCTGGCTGTGCTTTGATAATCGTTCCAATTCAACATCTTTTCTTTTATCGTGTTCACAGATGGTCATCACACCTGGAGACCATTATCTGCTGACTGCCTCAGAGGACGGCTCTATCCTCATTTGGATGATCACTGATCATCTTGGGCGCAAGTTGTGCACAGAGAAGGAGATATCTTACACCGAGGACATATTCTGTACCAAGACCTATCTGAGGACAAAGGTAAACAATCAGTGATCCATGTATTGTTTGAAAGTTATTGAATGATGATTAACACCAACACAGTGAGTAGCATTGCTGCCTCACAACTCCAGTGTTCCCACTGTCTCAGATGCATCAGCGACAAGCGTTCACCTAAACAAAAATTCGCACCTCTCTCACTCCAAAGAGATCACTTGGCATGCGGCATCTCCATCACCTGGCACAGACCTTGGATTGAGGCCCTAAATCATGGACAGAAGTGGAACTCACCTCAAGGCCCAGACGTTTGGGAGCGAGGAGAAAGTGTGGTAGACGTTAATTGCGAGAGGAGGATGCGAGTGGGGTTATGGCATGCGCCCCTGGGACTTTAAAGGCGGGCGGAATGTACACTACTGTTTGATCACTTTCACTTTTCGAAGAGAGCCGGCCTTCATGGTCGAGTTACCGAAGAGGGAAGGGCTGCTGCATCGATGTTAAAGCTCTCTTCCCCTTCTGGGATCACCATTGTAGTTACAGGAGGAGCAACACCCGATGTTGGCTGCATTGCGTTGCCCCCCCCGTCTGTGGCCGCACCCAAGAAGGACTGGGTGGGCCGGCTGGCCGCTACTGCGAGAGCAGTATTGAGAAGCCTCCGGATCCGCTACCACCTCCATCCTTCGCCAGTCCAGTGCCTGTATGCCAACTGGACACTACCTCTGGACCAACACGGGCACAACCTCACTTCTGCCCTCCCCTTTTGCTTAAAATCCCTTCCCCATTTTTCTAATAAATCTTTCCTTTTCCGTCTTGTGTCTGTGGTGCGCCCTGAGTCAAAGATCTTACACCAGTTTTGTCCTGAAGGATGTCTGTGTGAAGGCTTGAAGGTTTTCTGGTGTACTTCACATAATAACTAGACCTTACCTGGTAATAGTTACTATGGAAACCAGGCATATTAGATGGAGTGCATTCATCTACAAATGCAGTGAATTACCATATTTATATCCCTGATATACTGCAATTTAGTCATTATTTGGTGATACCTATGTGAAGTCCTTTACATTGATGTCCAACCATTTTACTGTGTTAAAATTCCAGGACCAGATTTTAACTAAGAATGAGCTAACGTGTCTGAAGGTGGAGTCAGAGCGCAAGCTCAACCAAATGAACAAGGAGTACAAGAGGAGGCTTGATCACATGGTGCAGAAATGTACACAACACACTGATGCTTTGGAAGTCCAAAACATGGTTAGGATTCAATTCATTTTACGACTTTTTTCTTTGACTATGGTTTAAATGTATAATACTGCTGAGTTACAGGTAGCGAAGGAGTACAAGTAATATTACCAATTGATGAATAATTTTAATTTTAAAAACTATATATCTATATATCTCACTGTAGCTGCTGACTGTTGAGGAAGAGGAACAGATCACTGATGCCTTTCACCATAAAGACCTGGTCGAGAGAAAGAAAAAACAGGCCAAACAGATGGAGAATAAAAGTAAATATACTTACCACATATTTGGTATATACGCTCTGTATGTATATACTGTACAGTGGGGGAAATAAGTATTTGATCCCCTGCAGAATTTCTAAGTTTGCCCGCTTACAAAGAAATGAAGTGTTTATAATTTATCAGTCTTAAAGGACTTTACAATGAAGCAAAAATCCAAAAAAAGCACACGATACAAATGTTATAAATCGATTTGCATTTCAGTGAGGGAAAAGTATTTGATCCCCAAGCAACCAACAATAATTCTGGCTCCCACAGACTGGTTATGTGCTCATATGGTACACATATT
>JAQQZT010000007.1:21276058-21303433 GCA_030068275.1 Clarias platycephalus | reverse complement strand
TAAAAGTTATTATATGGATATGGATCTTTACTCACTTTTTTCAACACACTGCTATTATTTTGAACACCACTGTAAATGTATGACGCGTTATTCTTTAACAAATTAAAAATGTAATCTGTGATATATTGTGTGGTAAAGCTGTTTTATAAAGAGGACTCGAACACTTCTGGGCATGCCGCTATTGGAAAATAATCAACCTCCTGCAGGAAACCAGTTACTTTGCATTGTGTCAGGCTGTATCACGCTACCCTCTCATGCTTTGTTACATAAACATTAACATACATGATTAATGTGTACAGTAAGGCAAGTTCAGGTCAAAGTCAGCGGATAATAAACAGACTATGTACAACATTATTTCACTATTTATCAAGTGATTGCTGTATCTTACGAGGGGCGTTCAAGTCAAATCTTGAGAATAAAAGTGTGAAATCAACGGACATTTACAGGAGACCTCAATCACAGTACGGTGATGAGAGTTTAGCAGGGGGAAATGGTGCAAACGTTTTAAAGAAGGTCAAACGTCTGTGAATGAAAATCCCTGGCTGAGGTAGCTTGTAATCAACTTGCAGAAGAGACACATATGTCTGTGGGAACTGTACACACAATCATTCACCAACACCACTTGTTATAGGAACTCGGCTGAAAGTAACCGCCACATCTCCTGTACAGACCTGACCTCTCTCCAAATCATTTCCGCATGTTTGGGCCATTAAAGGAGTTAGGGGTGACCAATGTTTCAGAGGTGAAGGAGGCAGTCTGATCATGATAAACTTTATACCATGTTGGTATCCAAGCAATAGTGAAACACTGGGATGAGTGCATTAGTGTAGAGGGATTATATAGAGAAATAAAGGTATCTTATATGCGCATAGGTGTTGTTTTCTTCTGCACAATCAAAAGTCCCAGTTTGACTTGAACGTCCCTTGTAATAGCACAAATATATATATTTTTCTTGAGCCTTATTAGCAGCATGGACAGTAATCGAAGTTAGCAACCAGTTCGTCCATGTAAGCCAGTACTTGCCTATGTTAACCTGCCAACGTTTATTCAATTGTTCCAGATTACTTTATTTTATTACATACACTACCATAAGTTTTAAAAGTGTCAAAAGTTTAGACACCTTCTAATTTCAAGGTCTTTCCCCATTTTTATTTCTTTCTACACTGTAAAATAATGCTGAAGGTGTCCAAAATGTGCAATACTCTTATTTGAACAGTTGATATTGAGGTTTTACTCTGTAAAACCTTCATAACGGCTCTAATCTGAGGAGCTGGTTGTTAATTGGTGATTTTTGAACTCTAAATGAATTTCTCCTCTGCAGCAGAGGTAAGTTTTGGTCTTGATTTCCTGGGAAGGTCTTCATGAGAGCCAGTTTCATCATGGAGCTTGATGGGTTTTGCAAATGCACTTAACACAATACTGTTCTTGCGAGAACTATTCCAGAACAACTGACCTTCATGTCTTAAAATAACTGACTGTTGTTGCTGCTGTTACTTAAATACCTAATTCCATACAATGTGTTATTTAATATTTTTGAAATCTCCAGTATTGTTTTAAATTGTAGAAAGAAATAAAATCCTACCTGTAGTCATTTTAAAACATGCATCCATCCAGCTATAACAAGTTACAAGATAAGCAACACAACGTGTGTGTAAACCATACCTTATCAACGTTGGCTCGTGTTTTTGCTGAAGTTTCCACGTACTGCACTCCCCATTCGTCTGCTTTTTCCCGGGCCCCGGTCACAGAAACCTGCCTCTTGTCCTCCAAATCGGATTTATTTCCTACTAACAACAGGGGAATTTTATCTTCTTCTGCTTTTACACGCAGGATCTGCTCCCTGTCACAAACACACACACAAACACAAAATGTTTAACTATAGGTTCGTCATGGCTAGAGCTCATTGCTCCAGTTTGTATCTTGTACCGACCGCACAACAAAACAACACAGGATGCATTAAATCAACTTGCTGGTTTTGTGGCCATGACATAATATTGATGATGAAATCACAAGCACAGTCATGGCTTCATTACGGAAGCACAAACACTTAGACAGACTGAAAAACACTATTTGAGACAACAGAACTTTACTGAAAAGCAAGCACTGTTCATCTATTAACTAGATTTCCAGCAAGTGGCCGCAATACTACTGGTGCTGAAAATTTAAATATTTCTTTAATTTTTGACCTGAAAATGCTGACAAAAGAAGTCAACACTGACACATCCTGTTCTGGGCGAGTCTACAAATCAGCACTCCATTCCATTTTGTGGAAACAAAATGGTGTCTAAAAAATGTTGATTCATAATCCTTAAAGGCGTTACCATGTTTTTTTCCATTGTTTTGAAATTTATATGGGCGAGATTTGACTCGAACAACTTTTTGCCAAACATTCTGGGTATTTTTTTGGAATTATATATGTAAAAAAAAGAAAAGAAAAAAAAAAAAGTGTTGGATCTGCAATTCCAAAGTACAAGTCAAAAATCTATATAGATGATCAAAGCAAATAGCCAATCACTGATGCATGTCTCCAAGGTTTGTGTTTATGACCTCAGTGTGAACTGACGAGACAGAGAGTAAAGTTCAGTAAAGTCAATTTAGAGAGATAATTACATGTAAAGTGTTACTGAAAGGTAGCTGGAGGCACGGTGGTGTGTGGTGAAGTGGTTAACACTGTCGCCTTGCATCTCCAAGGTCCGGGTTCGATTCCCGTCTCTGTGTGCGTGGAGTTTGCATGTTTTCCCTGTGCTTGGTGGGTTTCCTCTGGGTACTCTGGTTTCATCCCACAGTCCAAAGATATGCAGATTAAGCTAACTGGCATTCCCAAATTGCCCACAGTGTGTATGTGTGTAACCTGCGATAGGTTGGCACCCTGTCCAGGGTGTACCCCACCTCATGCCCCAAGTCTCCTGGGATAGGCTACAGGCTCCTCGCAACCCTGAATACAGGATAAAGCGGTATAGATGATGAGTGAGTGAAAGGTACATTACTATTAAGCAGCTCATTTTGGGAATAAATACAATGTTCACCATTGGCCTCCACGCACCCTAGTTTTCAGTACAGAGGTTCCTAGATGGATGAGTTTACCCCTGCTTAAGGTGTGTTCTTAGGCTTCAAATAAATTCATTTTTATGTAAACAATAGAACCACAATGCAAAAAGAGAGAAACCTTTAAATGAAGTACAATTATTCAGTGGGAAAAAATATTCCCATTAAGAATTTTATTTTATTTAATTTTTTTACATGAAATCATGTTGGCCACAATTATTGGCACCCTTGATGTTAATACTTTGTACAACTCCAAGACAGCAATTAATCTCCTCCGATAACATTTCACAAGATTGGAGAATACAGACGAATGGTCAAAGATCCCTCTCTCTTTGCACAATCTTTCTAGATCATCCAGAGTCCTGGATCCTCGCTTATGCACTCTCCTCTTCAGCTCACCGCACAGGTTTTCACTTAGGTTGAGGTCTGGGGACTGAGATGGCCATGAAAGGACTTCGATTTTATGTCTGTTGAAACATTTTTGTGTAGATTTTGCCACATGTTTCATTATTCTGCTGAAAGACCCAATGACCCATCTTCAGCTTTCTGACAGAGACCATCAGGTTTTGATTTAAAATGTCCTGTTATTTCAGAGAGTTCATGATGCCATGCACCCGAACAAGGTTCCCAAGGCCTTTGGAAGAGAAACAGGCCCACAGCATGACAGGTCCTCCACAATGGGCATGAGGTGCTTTTCCGCAATACTCATTTGTTTTACACCAGACCGAGACAGAGTTTGTTGCCAAAAAGCTCTATCTCAGTCTCATCTGAGCTCATGGTCCCAGTTGAAGTCCCTGCAAACTCCAGACATTTATGTTTGTGATTGTAGGCAAGAAAAGGCTTTTTCCTTCCAAGCCTCCCAAACAGCTTGTAGATAGCATCTGATGGTTGTTATGGAGACTTTGTGACCCCAAGATGCCACTTTTTGATGCAGTTCTCCAACAGTGAGGTTTGAAGATTTTTCACTTCTCTTACCATCGACCTCACTGGGTGGGGTGGCAAGATAAACTTGGGTCCTCATCCAGCCTTGTTTATCACTGTTCCAGTTGTTTTAAACTTAACGATTCTTCTGACTGTAGATATGGGCAGTTTAGGCGAGTGGCTATTTTCTTGTAGCCATTGCCTGATTTATGAACATCAACACACATCTGCCTTACTTGAATGGGGTAAGGCAGGTGCCAATATGCCACTTTTTCATGCATATACACACACACACAGTGGTACTTTCGCATACAAACACCGAACTTACGGCTTAAGGACCAAATTTTTACAAAGCATTTTCAGCCTATGAGCGACCGAACCGGGTGCCACCTATACATTGTGTATATCCGAGAGCCGATCAAAACTTGTTTGCGTCAGCCAAACGAAGCCAGGTTACCTTTTTTTTGTGTGTGTTTTTGTTTTATATTTTTTTGCATTTTGTACAAGATTCAGTGAAGACAAGGCACTGTGGGTCTCAAGAATGCTTTCAGTTTTGTTTTTAAAGCAGCTGGTGCCAGGATGAATCATGACTTAAGGATAAGTGAGGTTCAATGTCTACTTATTTCATATTTTACTTTATTTACATGTCTTTTCAAAATGTTTATCGTTTTTATATGCAAAAAATATATATACATGATTATAGTGTTGGAAATTAGTAATATTGGAAATATTTTTGGGTGGCTGGAATGGATTATCTGCATTTATATTATTTCCTAAGAGAACTATGTTTCGCAATATGAAATTTTACCTGAAGAACTCGCCTCTGGAATGGATTAAATTCACAAGCCGAGATACCACTGTATTTAGGGTTTTTTAATTGATTTATTTATTTTTATCTATTAAAAAGTAAATCTTTATCTCTAACAAATTAAAAAAACTCCAACTCCACTGTGCAGAGTTCAAATCTATAGCTACAACCCACCTTTAACATCTGGAATAACACTAAATACACTGAGCTTCCAAAGAGCCAGACTTTCTTGTATTTTTTATTTATACAATCTTGAAGAATACTTCTCCAGACTTTTTGGCACTCGTTTTCAGTCCAGTCCCTGTACCTGAGCAGTTTCAGAAAATGTTTTTTGCTTGTCAGGTCACACAGTGACTTATGAATCATGCTAGCATAAAAACCATCTAACTTAAGGCATGAACCAGTAAAAATCAGGTGGAGATGATGACAGATAATCAGGCTGGTGATTAGTGTACTGGTGATGCTGAATGCTGAGTGGTTGGAACAGATGAGAGGGGAAGTGAGGTTGCTGCTGAGGTTGTTCCATAAACAACCAATTTTTGGCTTTGCAGCCTGTCATACAACCAACATAATTAAATTTAATATGAAGAAATAAGGAATGGCTCAAGATGTCTACTTAGTACTGTATAGATATGTATTTATTAACCATCCATTAGTAATCTCTGAGAATGCTTTTAAAAAAATAAAATAAACCCAGCATACCTGAACTCAGAGGTGGCACTGAACGACTCTTGCTCTGTGATGGAGAACACTAGCAAGAAGCCCTCTCCGCTGCGGAAGTAATTATCCCTAATGGCTGCATAGTCCTCCTGTCCTGCTGTGTCCAGGATATCGATTTGAACCTCTTCTCCATCCAGTACTACCTTTTTCCTGTAGCTGTCTGCTTTAGTGGGCTCATAGTCTTCAACAAACTGGGGAAAGAAATGAACTAAGTGAGTTTTATGAAAGTTTTATGAAACACAATTTCATTTTAAACTCATTACAGTATTGATTTCTCCTTATGGGAGGGTCTCATATTTAATTTAAATGATAGAATATTTATTAGACCCATCCATCATGCCATAGTAGCAAGAGTTTTTATAGAAGAATGAACTTCCATTTAAAACGCCAAGTGGAATAAACAACCCGAAATGTATTTATTTATTGCGTTTTTGCACTTCACACACTCCCCCCCACCCCCCCCCCCATGTCCTGTCTCTGTGTAATCTCACGGCACTTTATGTTGTTACCACGCTGTATGTTTGATATTGTTTCTTTCCCTTCTGATACTGTATGTTCCAGACTATCAGATAATATCAGATATTATTTAATGACCCAGAAAGGGCAGATCGGGATATCTATGAATTAAACAACTTTTCAGTATAAATCTCACCTCATCATACATGAACTGCAGTGTGAGTGCTGATTTGCCCACTCCTCCGCTTCCCACCATGATGACCTTGTGCAGAACCAGAGAGCTCTGGCCCTTGCTCTTGTTGGCTGCCATGTGTGATCTGCTAAGGTAAGGGAAAAATAAACCTTGAACAACGCGTGCAATCATGTTTATGATTTGCATGTGATCTTCAATGTCGTCCAAGGATTACTGTGTAATGAAATTCTGTGTGGACTTTTAGGTTCAACTTTTTTCATTGACATTTTGTTCTATTTTCACTTTGGTCACCTTGGGTTAACAGGTTCCTACATCACACTCCAATTACTAAGCACATCACATACACTGATCAGCAATAACATTAAAACTTCAGTAGGTCCCCCTTGTGCAACCAAAAGAGCTTCAACCCATTAATGCATGGCCTCAGTAGGAGCTCTGAAGGTCTGATGTTTATCTGGCACGCTGACATTTCCAACATTTTCTATAAATCCTGTAAATTGTGAGGTGGGGCCTCCATGGATTAAACCACTTCACGTACATCCTAAAGATACTAGGTCAAAATCTATAGACTCTAAAATCCAAGTCAACATATTGAACTGTTTGTCACGTTCCTCAAACCATTCTTGAGCAATGTTTGCAGTGTGGCTGGTTGCGTATTAAAGTAACGTCCACATAAATGTCAAGGTTTCGTAAAACCTTGCCCAAAGCAGCGCACTCTCTAATATTTATCCAGGTAAGCGACACACATGAACATGGCTATTCATCCGACCAGACTACCTTCTTTCATTGCTCCATGGTCTAGATCTAATGCGTTCTTACTGTACACACATGTTGGCAGTGAATGTAGTCAGCATGGGCACTCTGAATAGTCCGCTGCTTAGCAGCCATACATGTAGCAACCTGCATTTACTCTTTCAGTAGTTTGGGCTACTTCTGAGGGATCAGACAAAACAGGCTAGCCTTTGCTCCCCAAGCAAGTCAATAAGCTCTGGGTGCCTAAGACCCTGTCACTGTCTCACCTGTTGTCCTTCCTTGGGTGACTTTTGATAGGTAGTAACCAGTGCATACTTGGACACCAGAAACTTGGTTGTATAAGCCCCAGTTCCAGCCCAGTCACTGTATGCAGCAATATATATGTCACAAATAAAAACTAAAGTTAACTAAATGTGAATGTGTCTATGTGTTTTGTCAGTGTTTTCAAGACTATAAAGCCACTGTGACCCTGATCAGATAATGTAGTTGCTTAAGATAAATAAATACAAGTAAATGTTCAATAAAGTTGCCACGATGGTTTAGTGGTAAGCCATTTCACCGACAGCCTTGCACCTCCAGGGTCTGGGTTCGATTCCCCCCTTGGGATCTGTGTGCATGGAGTTTGCATGTTCCCCCTGTGCTTGGCCCGGTTCCCTGCGGATACTCCGGTTTCCTGCCATGGGTCAAAGACACGCAAATCAGGCTAACTGACAGCCTTCGTTTCCTGTAATTTGTGAATGAGCTGTGAGAGTGATTGTGTATGTGTGAATGCCCTGCGATGGATTGGCATCCTGTCCAGTGTGTACCCTGTATATGGGATACAGGATAAAGCGGTATAGACAATGAGTGAGTAGATTTTGTACAAACTTTAATATCATCATCAAGAGTCCAGTTGCTGCTTGTTAAACCCATTATATTACTTTCTTGTTTTTTTTTTTGTTTTTTTTACAATAATTGGTTTGTGTTACCATTTATAACTTTTTATAAAAGTTACAGTGCACAAAAAGTTATATTATCCTACAAACCAATACTTTATCTTTAAAATAACCTCACATGCAGCGTCATGGATCTAAAACCTGCTGACTGCAGGACTCTCAAGTGATCACAACACACGTCTACAGTTACAAACGCACTATTTATATTAAACAATAACACAGGGATTCTTTAATTGTAAATGTCCATTAAATAACGACAATGCTAAAAATACCAATTACTGGATAAAGAACTTATATTCTATCTGTCTCAGACATTTGAGCTACTTTTGTTTTCTTTCTGTCGTAAAAGGACACCGCCCCTTCCGTGATGTGGTAAGCGACAACCAGCATCGCCTGCTCGCTCATTGGCTAAACGACGGACACGCGCTCTCGCGTCTGCCCGCGTATTGGACACCACAGCTGTCAATCAAATGTTTTCCAGCGAAAAGAGAAGCGCTAGTGAAAACGGTAATTCTTAAACTAAACATAAGTGTCAAATAAATATTCATTAAAACATTTAGAAATTGAAAAAGAAACTTCACCTAAACAAAACTTTAAATACCCGACTCACCGTTTCAGCTACAACAGGCAGTAATTCTCCAATAAAACGCGTCCCCTGTTCCCAAACTGCTACTCTTCCGTCGTCCCATCCACCGGAAATGCAGTGGCGCACATTACAGGGATATGAGGTCACTAAACTGGCATGGCATGTCAATGACCAGTTTTACACAATCATCCAAACGCCTAAAAATATGTTCAATTAGTTTTAAGCGTTTCTAATTTAGTTCCAGATTACTCTAAAATATCACACACACACACACACACACACACACACCAGTATCTCACTGCTTCAAACATTTAGCCCCATTGGTCTTGGCTGGTTTACCCTAATTTAGCTGCCTGGTCTAACTGGTTGGCTAATTTGCCTCCTAGCCTGTACAGGATTAGCTGGCAAGAACCAGACTGATGAGCAAGAATCTTAATGACTAACCAGGCCAGTCAATTCGACCAGCTAGAACCAGCCTGTAAATGCCCAAACTCCGTCTAATACCACTAATCCAAACAAGCCAGATTAGCGCGGACCAGCCAGAACCAGCCTGTAAATCTCTTTCTGTAAATAACCAACCAGGCAGTCACCCCACCTAGCTAAAACTAGTTTGGAAACGTCCGGAAACCTCTATTAACCATTACTCCAAACAAGTACGCCCACTTAGAACCAGGATGAAGCGTTCAAAACCTTTACAATACCACGATCCAAAAGAGGACTGATCAGTTACAACTAGCCTGACAAGCCATAGGTTATAACCAAACATTCAGAAAATGAAACTGGTAAAAAATTATTTTGAAAATATCAATTAAAACTACAAAGCCGATCCAGATTGACCAGTTGAGGCTGTGTACCAGCTAAAAACCAATAACTTTCGCAAGCTGTCTTCACCCCCTCCAGGTTACTAAAAGCTGTAAAAAAAAAAAATAATAATAATAAAAAAAAAAGAATCCTTCGTTTTTATTAATCTGTAATAGTAATTCTGCAACAATTTTATATTTTGGATGAATCAAATCAACAAAACGCAACTGTTTCGTCGATAGATGGGGCTGTGTGATAACTTGTTGCCTCGGTACAACCTTTCTTTGCTGAGCGATTTAGCACATAAATTAGTAAAAGGTTTAGGTAATTAACATAGAAATAGCAAATACACAAAATGCAGTTAATCAACAGTCATACCAGATAATTGCATGAGTATATTATGGACATTCCAGGGAATTTTTCTGCATTTTATTTTCAAATAGTAATTTATTTCCTGTCTGTAATTAAGCGACAGGTTAGCACTTTCCAAGTTTCATTGAGAACGAAGAAGAAAAAAGATTGACAGAATTGTTGATCTTCAGGGAATTTTGAAAATTAAATGATATCCTTTGATCTTCAGGAAATTATGAGAATATAATTTTCGGCAGAACATACGACTTTCCAAATACTACACTGGGATGAATACTCTCAAGTAAAGTTGAGTCAGTGCTGTAGGACACTACATTTTTTCAACATATAATGCATGACTCACGAAAAGTGATGTTTCAGGCATGAGGTGGTAAATGGATTCACACAGTCTGATGTCTGAAGCATTTTGATGCTTATAATTAAATAATCCTAGGTTCAACAGGCCAGAATGCTATCCCCCGCCCCGCCCCCCCCAGTTAAATGTTCTATATAGGATTCACTGTTGTGTAAAATTTATTATTATTTAAAATATGTTGATTTGAAGGTTAACAGTCACGTGTTAAAATATATTTTAATATAGCATTTATAAATGGTGGTTGACTTGCTGAAGGCTTTATGGTTTTCTTGTTATAAAACTTAATGATACATTAATAATCTATGAAGTAAGTAATGCAAATTAAATTTGATTACTTAATGTGTGTGTGTTTTAAGTGAACATCCGTGAACTACATTTTAATGACATTGCCGACAGTTTCCTGCTATATACAGAAAGGAATAAGGAATAATACAAAATAAAATGTATTCAATAAATATTAATATATACTTATATTTAAAATATACTAATTTATTTCAATAATATTTGGCTATTTATTAGAGCTGTTGTTTATTAGGGTTAAATTTAACCTATTTAATTTAGTTAACAGTTCATTGTATTCAGTTAATAAAGAATTGAAGAAATAATAAGCACAAGGTGAGAAAAAAGTTATTCCCTGATTATGCACAATCATATCTTAAAAAAAAAAAAAAAAACTATACTAGATAGAAATATATGAATGTTGTGGCATTATGTAAAACTTTTTCCATAAAGCATATATTTATACCTAGCATATGTTTTGTGTAATCCAGGGAGAAACTTTAAGCTCACCATGTATAGGGGAATCTTGGATTGTGATTTCTAAATTCAAACACCCCTGGAGGGCCCTGTACCCCTACTTTGAGAACCACTGGAGTGTCCACTTCAGGTCAGTAAGGATGCCATGCGTCCACATGGACAGAGCTCCATCAGGAAGTCGCACTCCGTTTGCTTGAGGCTTTAATCCGCTACAGGGAACTCCCTCTTGGCTGCTCGACCCACGTGGTTTCTGCTCCTGTATAAAAAGTTTCTGTCTAAAGCGGTACAATGTTGCGATCGCAAGGGGTTAAAGCTGTTCACACGAGAGCATCGCCGTGTCCAGGAAAGCGATGAAGACCTACTTGGACAGCGCAAACTGGAAGACGACACATCAGACAAATCCAGGCAGGACCTAAAGCGAAAGGCGGATGCCAAGCACATAGCTATTGTGACTTTGGGTGGAAAAAAGTACTGGCATCTTTTTACTTTTTTTCTTTTTTCTTTTTTTTGCATTATGGATATTTTTAACTGATCAGAGACTGTGCAACTTATTAGACTATATACATGGGCTTTATTTTAATTGTAGTTGTTCATTCTATAACATTGCTTCCATAATACTTTCTCCAGCCATGGCATGACGCCGAAGATGCTGAGATTTTATCAAGTAGGACCCGGGAGACAATAAAGTCACCTTGTACTATGAAAAAAACGTGATTTTTTAAAAATAATTTGCGCATCACTGACTGACCAAGAACTTGAGGTCTAGCCTGAGAAATATGATTCTTCCATGATTTCATGTAGTTTCAATGAAGTTTCTAAATCATCGCATGGAAGATCAGAGTGCATCCTTGCATGAAGTCTGGATTCGTTCTTGCGCTGAGAACATTCTCATTTGGGACGAGCCCGATCCGTTTCTGAAACGATCCCTGAAGCGAACCGAAGACTCGTGACTTGTCTTTCTGCGCTTTCTTTCTTTTTTGTGCCCTGATAGAATGAGAAGTTTCCTTTTTAATGTGCTTTGTCTCCTAGGCTGCGCGCTGTCCGTGCGCTGCACGCCCGCGCCGGACACCGAGGCGCACACGACGGCGTCGCGCGATTCGTGCGCGTCGTGCGGTCTGTCGCAGCCTGCCGACTCGGGCAGGATGGACGCGGAATTCGTAGAGGCGGTCAAGAGGCACATCTTGACCAAGCTGCAGATGAGGGAGAGACCCAACATCACTCAGCCCATACCAAAGGCGGCCATGGTGACCGCGCTGCGAAAGCTGCACGCCGGGAAGGTGCGTGAGGACGGCAGGGTCGAGATCCCCGACGTGGACGGACACGCAAGTCACGCCAATGACGTCGAGGAGGAAACGTCAGAAATCATCACTTTTGCGGAGACAGGTGTGTGTGTGTGTGTGTGTGTGTGTGTTCAACTCGGAATCTACACTACTGTACATGTAACATACCTGTGCGCACGTGTGATCATAAATTATTTCATTTTTAACTTTGATTCCAAACATCCCAATCCAAATTCAGAATACATTACTTGTGTTTGCTTTACTGTGGGATCAGTATGAACCAAACATTCCCATGGGTATGTGTTGGCACGAGGTATCTATAAACAGTGTGTGTGTGTGTGTGTGTGTGTGTGAGAGAGCGAGAGAGAGAGAGAGAGTAAGTGAAACAGAGAGAGAGAGAGAGAGAGAGAGAGAGAGAGATGCTTTTTCTGCCTGCCTCATCCACTGTAAACATCATTCTACAATGGAGTGCAGAGAATATTACCACAAAGACCACTTAGGCTTAGTCTAATCACTAAGGTGGTCTTTGTTCGCAGTAAAGCCTGGTTTAGCTTCCAGAGGCAATTCGTGTTTGTAAACAGGTCTGTTGCCATGAATTTTGCATTGTTACACTCAGGTATTAGGTTGCCTGGACAAACGATGTGACTTCTATACACCTTCAGAAAGAAATAGTACTAGTATGCGCTTTGTCTCAACACAGGGACGGAGCCCGTATCCTCTGTATCATCTTTGACCTGGAGATGTGCTTGTTTGTTTGTATTAGGGTTTATTGCCATATCAGCTTTCACGGTAGATACATATTAAACATACAACTAATTTATACGAACCTATATAATATTATGTTATAGATTTAATGTTTTTTGTTTTTTTTTGCGGAATTTAAATAATAATAATAATAATAATTATTAATAATAATAAATAAATAAATAAATATTACATTATAACATGGCCTTGGCCAAAAGAACAAGATTTTACACAAGGTTCTTTGGGTGCACTTTTACTAAAAATTGTAAAAGTTTTTTTGGTTTCGAGATGTGCTTACAGTTTTTCTTTATACATGAAAGAAGTGAAATATTTAGTCTGACTAAAGCTTTAAAAGATGCACTTCTGTACATGCACGATTGCGTCTCTAGGTAAACAGAGAAAGGCAGAGTTGAGTACTAAGATCTCCACTTTTTATTAGGGGGTTCTATAGTCATGACACAATGCAAGGCATTTAATTACTTGCACCACCTAGCAGATTAAAACCAGAGCTGATTTGTTAGATAAGTGATGACAGGAATGTCATATTTTTGTGTGTAGTTTATTTGTTGGTCTTATCGATCAAGTAAATGTACTAACTTAATCATGGAACGCGTATGATAGATACTGTACGATGTATTGCAGAATATTTAAATTAGTGCTTCATTAATCTCTCTCATTCTTCATGGCTCAAATGACGCATGTGGGACTTTCAACCCTGGTCTGCTTGCTGTGGTAATCCATGGCTCAGCATCAACTGAATGTACAGGCTGCCAAATGGAAATTTTATGACGTTTTATGACAGGGAAAATACTCATGTCCGTTACAGTGTAAACATAGCTTTACTATAGGTACAAATCTAAGGCACGGTGTTTCCCTGTATGGGACATCTGTCCTATACTTCTCCCATATATATAAAATAATAAAAAGCTCATTAAAAATGTCTAGCTGATTTTACATTCAATTAATCGAATCCCAGTTCCTTATTACATATTGTAATTTAAAAAGTACTGGGTTGTTTTCTGGAGCCTGTATATTTGGCATCAGACTTGGATTTGTGAACTCATTGGCATGTTGGCTTGGCTGCTCATGCGTCTCATTAAAAATGCAGGGTGACTCAAGGACACAGGGATCTGTGGTATTTTTTTTTTTTAAAGAATTACTCAGTGCTTGAACTGCAGGCTAACTGAGGCTCCTCTATTCCGCTGACATCTTAATTGTGTTTGAAATTACAGGTAAGAAGGTTTCAGCCTGTCAGTGTTGGAGTCACTGCAGTCTGAAATGTCTTACTTTAAATGTAGCTTGGACAAGTGTGACTAAAATGTAATGAAATATAACATTTTCACCACGCTTACATGATAACATGACTTTTATTTTACGTACGAAGCGCTGTTCTGATAGCTCTGTCCATTCTAACTATCTGCAAATGAAATTAGTAAGTACTGTGCAACAGGGATTAACACACAGCACTTTATGTGGCTTAATTGTCCTTCATTGGTGTCCAGGTGGTTGTAGTCGGTTGCGTATGTAGACGTTGAGTAATGACATGGAGATTACTTCTCCAAGCCGTGAGAGCTTGTGCAGGTGGAGGCATGCTGAGTGGTGTGTATTGTTGCTGGCACTGGGGCCCACCCAGGTATTGTCCTGCACTCCATGTAGTGGCCAGGCTTAACTTCTAAGGCTTTTGACCTCGTTGATTTGTCTTTCTCCACTAATTCTCCAATTTGCATTCACTGACAGCTGTCTTTTGGACTTTGTCCTATACAGTCCCTGCAGGCTGAAGATATATGATGGATTGGTGAGGGGTAGTGTGCAGAAACTGGGAAGTTAGCATGATTCTTTTGGCAGGTGATAGTTGTTGTGACATGAGAGAGAATTGCTTGAAAACTCAATGAATCGGTTTGCCAAAATTCTTACTGATCTACTTTGTTATACGGCCTAAATCAGTTTACCTACAATAGGGTCAAAAACCCAGCATAAAAGATATCAAAGGTTACTTATAGTGTCTATCTGTTTTTGTACATTTCCCTTGCCTGCTTTTTTGCATTTGCTTAAACGGTCAGATATTATGATCTCCATTAACTTAGTATAAGTAAATTGCCTGTAACAAACAATCCATGAAAGCACACTTTTGCTTTCTGTTTTAATTTTTTAATCTCCTGAGGTCCGAATTTATTCATAGGAGAACATGACATTTTCTCCTAGTTATAGCGTCCAAATGTCCAAAGATATGCAGGTTAGACTAATAGGCGTTCCCAACTTGCCCGTAATGTGTGAATGATGATCAGCCATGGAACTGGCAACCCGACCTCTCAAGTACAGTAACTGCCATAGAAACGATGGATTTATCTCCAGAGTGGGGAGCTTCCGTCGCTTGAATGGCATGTTTACGGACCAAAACCGTAACCTTGTACAGCTCTTATATGAAGACCACTTGGTATAATTTTTTTGTGTAAACTTTTTCCTGTTTGGGTCCATGTCTCAAAAGACTAAAACAACAGTTATGTACAAAAATTTGCCCAAAATAAAATCAATTTATTATTTAAAAATTTAAGTGTAACTAATTTGTGTCATGTAAATAGTTACTTCTGATCTCGTTCTCTAATCAGCCTGTGAAGGTCTGCTTGGATTGCTTTTAACAGAATGCTCGTTATGTATTCTCTGAGGTGTCATCATGGCAATCTTTGCCAAGCCTTTGAACCTTCTAGCTATGCCCTAATAGGCTCCCTCTCCTCATCTCCACCTTAACTCGTGGCCAACTGGGCTAACGTAACAGCCCACACTGTCATCAGAGAATGTTGGTGTGGCCCCTTCACCAAAAAGGAGCTGCGGGAGTTCACACACACACTTCTCCCGATTTTAATTGAGCCGCAGACTCAAAAGACTGTTACAGAGATGTTAATATGTTTGAATCGGATAAAAAGAGAACGCTAGGAAGTTCATGCAGGTCAGATTTAGTGAGTAAAGAAGGAGAGACAGAGTGAACAGAGCGAGAAAGAGAGAGACATGGCAGAGGAACAGACTCTGACAACTCCTCCCACCCACATTGTGGTTTAATGTGAAACACTAACACCATTTGATCGCTTTAGGTTTAAGTGTTCCCAGTTAGGGAGTCCATTCATGGCCATGTGAGCGATCTACTGCCCTCTCAGCATGTTAATGTCCTCAGCCTTCTGTCCAGGCCTGACTATTATAGTGACACAGCCTCGGGTTTTCAACTGAAAAAAACTTTTACTGGCTAAACAAAGTGTGCACCTGCTGTTTCAGCTATGTTTGTTGACCTTTCAATGACCTAACCTTTTATCCTTTTTTTTTTTTTTCCATCTGATAGACGATTTGCAGTCTTCGAAGTCTAGCCTTTTCTTCATCATCTCCAACGAAGGCAACCAGAACCTCTATGTGTCTCAGGCAAACCTGTGGCTGTACTTTAAACTTCTGCCTAGCTTGTTGGAGAAGGGCACTAGAAGGAAGGTCATGGTTAAGGTGTACTATCAGGAACCGGGGCTGGGCAGCAAGTGGAACCTGGTGGAGAAGCGCGTGGAGCTGAAACGCAGCGGCTGGCACACGTTTCCTCTTACTGATGCTGTGCAACTAGTGTTTTCCAAAGGCACACGAAGGCAGAACCTGGACGTTCGGTGCGAAGGCTGCGAGGGGGCAGGCGTTCTGCCTGTGTTGGTGAACTCGGGTGATGAATCGCACCGACCGTTCTTGGTCGTGCAGGCACGTGCAACAGACAGCAAGCACCGCATCCGCAAACGTGGCCTGGAGTGTGACGGTACCAACGGCCTGTGCTGCCGCCAGCAGTTCTACATTGACTTCCGTCTCATCGGCTGGAACGACTGGATCATTGCGCCATCGGGCTACTATGGCAACTACTGTGAAGGAAGCTGCCCGGCCTACATGGCTGGCGTTCCAGGGTCAGCGTCGTCATTTCACACCGCTGTAGTGAACCAGTACCGTATGAGGGGGATGAGTCCAGGCTCTATGAACTCCTGCTGTATCCCCACCAAACTCAGCACCATGTCTATGCTATATTTTGATGACGAGTATAACATCGTCAAGCGCGACGTCCCCAACATGATCGTAGAAGAGTGTGGATGTGCTTGAGCTGAGACTCCTAACTCTGTAAACGTTCACAGATGGAACAAATTATTGTAAAATGATATTTATGAACAGCTGGGTAAACCGTCACCTTGATGTCCACACCCACACACACACACATGCATGCACAAATCCTTTGTACATATATTTATGTTGGTTAATATCTTCCTGGTAGACTCATTTATATGTGATACAGTCTTATTCTCAGAGCACAGGTTTGTACAGTAGGTGTCGATGTCAAAGGGATGAGAAAGTTGTGTTACAGGTTATTGCCGTTTCTTCGCTTCTCTCCTCTAAAATGGCCGCGTTGGGAAATTGAGATGAGAGGAGATTTAGAAAAGGGTCTTTTTCCCAGCATTTCTTAACTATGCCTCTTTCACTGTATACAAAAGCACTGACCAACTCCCCATTTACTCCTTTCAACAGCAGCACTTCGAATAACCACTCCATTGGAAAACACGACAACCAGTCTATTTAAGAGTCTCCATCAAGCAGTATTCATCTGTCAGACTGTGTCAAACAACTCAACCATATATCTCAAAGACATGCTGCATTCTCAAGTACTCATGTTAACAGGTCTTAATACAGCAGGGCATGAGTAGGCATTTTCACATTATCTAGTACAAGGGCTTTTTATACAGCTGGAGACATTAAGTTAGTTTCTTGTGATGCTTCAGTCCTGGCTAGAGCATATGCTTATACATGTAAAAAAAAAAAAAAAAAAAAAAAATCTGTGCTTGGAGTGAAGGGAATTACATGTCTGTCAATAATTGTCAGTATGTGTTGGTTACAGTGCTGTTTGCAGAAAAAAAAACCCTTCCAAAAGTACTTAAAAGAACTATATAATATATAATATTTCTACTCTCAAGTTGCCATGTTTCAGCAGACTAGGGGTGCAGCATCTATCGTACATAATAATAATAAAATAACATAAATGCACATTTTATAGCACTTGCTAATTGAAATGCCTTTAAAGGGTACCAAGTGACACGCCTGTGCTCGCTCACAATCCTTTTTTCAAATAAGTGCCGCATAAACTATGCAATGTATAGTACCGACCCATTTCAGACAAACTAGCTCCTAGGTATAAACTATCTTTCAATACTTGAAATGTCTTTTGCTTCCTTCTCTGAATGAATGGTTGTTTATTACGTTTGCACTGAAAAAGTCACATTATGAGTAAATGAAAAGAAAAAAAAAAAAAACTTGCCATTGAAATAAAGGTTATTTTTATAGACGTAAAATAAATTCTGTTCAAATGTATTATACGGAATCGTGGAACCAAAGAGGCCAAGATTTTTCTTTAGCTATTATAAGATGGCAAGACCATCGCATTGTTATGTAAAATACTTTTTTTTTTTGGATCATGTAGAAGGCCTAAACACTGTATCAGGGTACCATATTATGGATTCCATTTTCAGCTCAATTTTCTTTCTTTGTTATTTTGTACAGTAGATAAATGGAATATTTCATATTTTTTCATCAACTTTAATATTTTGGTTTTTTTTTTTTTGGTTTTCTATTTAATACTTCTAGTTCCTTTTGCAGAACCATTTAGAATCAAATACGTGCCACCTCTGTACAGCGTATGTAAGATAAAGAATGATTTTAAATATTTTGTTCTTTGTAACTGTTATAAATAAATTCCTTATTCTGCATTCAGATGTGTCACTGTAATCCCTTCGAAAAGCTACATTATGGATGCATCAAGGTTGACAAGAAAAATGTATAATAATTCCTAAAAAAAAAAAAAAAAACTTTTTACAACATGATCATAAGCCATATGGTAGCGTAGCCAAGTGTGTTAACCATTTATTCATCCTTAAAACCTGGTCACAGACCATTTGTTTACTACTGGCCCGTAATCAGTAACCAATAACCAAGCAGCTTTACAACTAAAACATTTCCTTTTGTAGACATGTTTATAATTAACTTATATACTAATCTTACTAGAAGCTTTTTTTGAAGCTTGGCACTTTACTTAGTACTTAGCAAACATTAGTTGTCAACATGTGGGTTAATTAGTGTGTTTGATCATGAAAAATAAACAAACTCAAGCTTTATGAAAACTCTTAACATTTTATTCTAACCATAACTGCTCTTCAAGCACTTCTAAGGCTACTACACTAAGGCGGTAGTATCTCTTAAGTCAGGAGTAACACATGATATTCTTTCTTTCATTCACTCTCTATACTGCTTATCCTGTACAGGGTCGTGGGACGCCTGAAGCCTATCCCAGGGGACTCAGGGCACTATCCAGAGTACACACCCTGGATAGGGTGCCAATCCATCACAGGGCACAAGCATGCATTTACACACTCACTCACCTACTACAAGTAGTATAGAAACTCCAAGCAGGGAGAGAACATACAAACTCAACTCGAAGGCAGGACTTGAACCCTCAACCATGGAGGTGCAAGGCTGCAGTGCTAAAATCATTGCCACAGTGCAAACAAGGGCTGTACAGCCTGGATGGGGTGCCAACCTCTCCCATGGCATGCACATACACACATACTACGGGCAATTTGGGGAACGCCAATTAGCATGTCTTCAGATGGCAATCCATCGCAGGACACTCGCACACATAACCAATCACAATCACATTCACACACTACGGGAAACTAGGGCTGCCAGTCAGCCTAATCTGCATGTCTTTGTCTCATGGGAGGAAACCGGAGTACCTGGAGGAAACCCATCAAACACGAGGAAAACATGCAAACTCCATGAACACCGACCCGAGGTGGGAATCGAACCCACCTCGTTTGTGGCAATCAAACCCGGACCCTGGAGGCAACAGTGCTAACCACTAAGCCACCGTGAAGGGCTGTACAGTTCTAGCAAAATAATCCATCCTGTGCTGGTGAGATTCTGCCTGATGCAAAGTAGAACTAATAAATCACACACACAAAAAAAAAACCTTTTTAAAGATCATGGCCATATATGTCTTATATTTCTCATAGCAGTATTTGCCAACAATTTATACAGTAGTTCATTTATTGTTATGGAAAATCTGCAAAGAGGCTAGTTATTGTTATTACTTATATATCTTATTATAGCAACTTTAAACAGACATTTCTTCACCTGACTCTCTTTTTTTCTCTCTCCTGGTGCTACTAGACATTAATGTAAAACAAATCTTAGCAACTAAAATATCTTATGGTGCTTATAAATGAAAATATTCAAATGGTGCTTGAAAATATTATTTATTCTCAGTATATATGTAATTACTAAAATTATAACAAACAGGATAAATCGGTTTTAGTGTAATCATATAATAGAAAATACTATATAGTTTTGATAAGATATATATGACAAGATATTGCTAATGTATTTTTTTGTACTGTACCAAGTCTTTATTGCAAGTCTTTTTTTGTGATGGAAACCTTTCTGACTGTGTGGCCATTTGATATGTGTCCATTGGCCGTTAGAAATCTCTCGTCCTAAGAGAAAGCTGCTCTATAACAATAATGAAAAGTTATTATTTCTTTTGCCAATTACAACAAACATAAGTTTGATTAATGTATCCAATCAATAATTAGAGTTTAATATTTATTATTTATATTATGAGGTACTAAAATTATCATTCAATATACAAATCAACAAAATGATTCATTATTTTTCATGATTTATTAAACCGTACTGAAGTTTGAATACATTGTAAGCTAAGATAACTTTAAAGCAGTGCCCATTTTCCTAGTGTAAAAAAACCCCATATGTTTATATATGTATATACTGTATATAACTATTTTTTTTACACTAGGAAAATGTTTTATAAAGTGTTAAAGATATTTACCTTAAAAAAAAAAAAAAAAAAGAATTACATAATACTGGTGTTTTACCAAAAACACTGGGATTTGAATGGGGTTTGACATGTGTTTATTACTGCTGAGTGAGTCTGGGTCAGGCCACAGAGGTCAAAAGGCTGCCCATGTGGTTAAACACTCACCAGGATTGGTTAACCAGAACCCACACCAACAGCCCCTGGGGCATTAGTAGCTCATGAAGACTTAGTTTATGCCAAGTTATGCCTCGGTTAATTTCGAACTGTGTTTTGATATTTGGGAAGACAATGGATAGGAGTTGAGCAAGCAGTCAAACTCATAAGAACAAAATTTACGATGTTAACACATTATTGCTGAAAACATAAAAATGCTACTGAAAAGTTGTATATAAAAGATGCTAATTAATGCAAAAGAAAAAACAACAACAGCACAAAACATCACAAAAATCGCAAGCCACAGTGTCAAAGTGCTTTCCAGACCACACAGGGTTGTATAAATAAAAAGTCATTTTAAAGCCTAGAATATCACCATCTCCATTACAACACATCCGCTGGTGCATTTTAATCATACACATTTCTCTTTAACTGTATATTTGGTAGAGTTAACCTATGACTGACCTTATAATCATTTAGTGGTTTATTAGCATACCTCTGAGTAAAATTCAGCAGAATGTAACTGCAGAAATTCCCTTCCATTGAACTTATGATCTCAAACTATGCTTGAGCAACTGCTCTAGATTAGCATAAGTTATGGAAAAACTCCGAAAGGAAAGACTCTGAAGGAATAAAGCACTATAAAATACTCTCTCACACCAGGCTCTCTCTTTTTTTTCTCAAGTTCAAGTTAAATCTGCTTTATTGGCATGACTATTTTACCAATGTTGGGAATGCCAAAGCAAAATCAAATAACGTACAATAAAGATAAATAATATCAACAATAAAGGGTTAGACATATCATGATGATTACAATAACACAACTGGAATAGATATTAATTACATTACAGAAGTATTACAGAAAGATATGTATTATTAAATGAATAGAAATACATTACATAGCAATATAAAATACAATTTTAAAATACAATTTCCCTTTGAGATTAATCTATCTATCTATCTATCTATCTATCTATCTATCTATCTATCTATCTATCTATCTATCTATCTATCTATCTACAATAACAGAATTGATAGTATTAGGGTAAATTAGATTGCCGGTAATTAGTGTATTTTGTACGATGAGGAGAGAATATGAATGCTGCAGTCAGCCACGCACTTTCTTGATGTTCCCCATATTTTATACAGATCAGGTCAATGTAGGTCAGATGTCAATTAATTTTACACCTACATTCATAAGAAATTTCATCACGTCCCGGGTAGACCTGAACTCTTCTCATATTCCTCTGATTTGTAATAACATTTTTATCTAGCTTGACAACAGCATGGGGGTTTTCTCCCCATAGCTCCACTGGAATGCCTCCAAACAATCATCAGCAGAAGATCTTTTGTTCAGACTCTTTTTTAATATTTGACAACAATTTTTTGTATTTATTTTTGTTATAACCACCACATGTCTTCCTAACAGCACCATTCCCACAAACAGCTCTAGATTGTTTACGGCTGTTTAAAAATAAGGAGTGTTTCAATTACAAATGCACAGAGGATGTATTGTGTTCACAGTTATGATCCAGTTTTTTGCCAGACCACTTGGGCATAAAAGGTTACAAGACCATCACGACTTAATGAGATTTACAAATCTATGGACTTGTGGGAAAGCTCTTGTGGAGACCAAAAGTAAAATAAATTCCAGAGGCCTGAAATTAGTGTTGGCTAATATATATATATATATTGAATAAAATACCAATGAAATGCAAGGGATTACTGGTCTACATTACTCAGGATTGTCATATGGCCAAAAGATTTTCTTGGTGATAAAAAGTCTCACCTAGGTGAAAAAGTGAATTTTCAGATAGGATCATATAAGATCATTTTTCATTTATTAATTTCAACACTTAATGCTTCTTATCTCCCGATCCATGCTTAGTTTTTTGTTTTTTTTGTAAAGATGCATACACATTTATATTTTTACCACATAAAAAGAAACACATTTGCTAAATACAATTTCATGTCCTTTTATGTAGTATCCTTAACTTTATTAAATTAAAATCTTTCAATGATCTTAATGAAGATCTTAATTCAAATGAAACTTGCCCAATTTAGATTTCACATCAAAAGACATAAACCTAAAAAGATATATTATTCTAAAATGCAAAGAATAGTTTTTTTCAATATTGTAACAATATTGAATTCGACATGGTTACAGACACTACAGATTTTCACTTTTTAAGCTTTTATAAAAAAAAAAAACAATACTCAAAGAAATTTGAATAATTTGAAATTATTAAAGTAATAAGTAGACAGTAAAGCGCTGAAAATGACCACTTTTGGGGCACATATAAAATCATCTCTCCAAAACGGCTAATGTTAGCAACTTGAATTGCTTTGGGAAGAAACATTGGTCATTTACATGTTACGTAAACTTCGGAAGTAGCTTCTTTGGCACACAAATTTTCTGTATTATATGTATAAACATAAAAACTAATAAAATCAGCCCCGATACTGTGTTTTGGCTGTTAGGTTTTAAGATCAAACCAGAGACTTTTCTTTCTTAGGGAAGTAAGCTTTAGAATTTAAAACTCTTTTACCTTCAGGTAAAAATACATTAGCATGGTTAAAAGTGAAAAAGACATCAATATAAGCGTTCAATTTTGGTGTTTGGTTTAGCTTTAACTTATTGTAGCTCAACAGCACCTCCAATGTGTGCAAGAAAAATACACCAATTGCACTGAAGTAGCAAAGCTGCAGCTGATTTCTTTCTAACCCAGATTGTCCTGTCAAGTGTTTACACAGTGACATGCCCCTAGTAGACGTCACACTCATTGAGGCTCATATTTTTCTGCCCACGTTGCTGACACATCCATTACACGTCATCAGAATGTGAAATTCCCTTCATGGTTGAAATTGACGCAAACAAAGTGAATTATTTACTCCATGAAGCATGCATCATGCATGATGAACCCTACTCACACTGTATTGCTTTGGCTTCCGACTTGTCTTCGCCCGTCTCAAAATTGGTTTATTTTCCAAATGATTCCATGTGTTTTATGTTTAGCTCTTTAGCTCTTGTCTATTTACACGGTTGTGTACTCACTGGTGTGTTCGTCGGTCTCTTTCTTTTGGGTGTTTAAACCACAAGTAACACAAACGTCATTGTAAGATTAGTGCTTTTTGGTTTAAATAAAATTAGGTATTTAGGGAAAACAAGGCATAACACAGTAAAACTTCACAAACTAAAATACTTGTATAAAATTGGAAGTTGTCTATTTAACTATGTTTAAGTGTGTACACATGCCTGTGTATGTCTTCATGCACGACCGATGAGACGGTGTACAATGCATTGCTCAACACTGATCGTCATCACTGACTGATCAGATATTTCACAGCAAAATGTTTTTGGCAAACTAAACTAGTTGAAACAAAAACAGATATTTAAAATTGTACCACTAATGGACATGCAAGTACACATCTACGAGTTCCCTTTTTGGGAAAAGTAGTGTTTATTAAGGATAATAAAATGCAGTGTCATGGACCTCCATGAAGTAAAAACCCAGACCCCTGGGAGAGTCGGTTTGAGAAGCACTTGACAAGCAGCACTGCAAACAATTAGTCCTGTCTGACACATGGCACCTGGACTTTCTGAATCCCATTACGGAGTGGAGCCAGTCTGAGGATTGGCTGTTAAATGGGTTGGATTGGGTTGGATGGATTTTTTTCGTTTGTTTTTTTTAACCGTCTTTGCACTTGAGAGTTTATGGAGTGGAATGCCTGGAATGTTCCACTTCAGTTATCAAAATATGTACATCTGGGGATATTTTTACCCACTAAACTACTGGCGCAGAGTTTCTACTCAAAAAGGACCTGATTTCCATCTTGCTAGACTGGAGTGGTGATATTTCATTTGATGTTTTTTTTTAAAGCCACCCATGTTTGGCATGGAGCATTTTTTTTTAAATAATGATTTGATATGTTAGTGGCCAAAGCAACCATGACACCTCACACACCAGAACACATGTTTTCCCACAGAAGAAAAAAACAAGTCCATCCATTTTAATGGCAGGAAGTAGACAGTATTTGACCCTCGGCTCTGTTAAATATGTAAAAGCAGTATGTCTGACACAAGGGAAAGTGCTAATGGTAAGCGGCACCACAGCGAATCCCAGTGGCACAGCGCATTTCCATTTTAACTTCTGGTTTTTATTTCGGCTCATCAGCCTGAAAACTGAAATGAAAATTCATGCACGCTCCAACTGCAACGACTGAATCATTTCTAAGTAAATGTGCTAAACTAAATTGAAATCTGACCCATAATGAACACCACACAAAAATACCTAGCGGAATAATAGCCTTTGGGTCATTTAATGCTCATTGTATACAAGGAGCATCTCTGACAGACCTGCCACGCACACATCTCGACACTTTATCTCACAACGCCGAATAAAAGGGGAATTGTTCTTGACTGACAGAGCTTCATAAAAGAGTACAAAGGATGAACTTTGGCATATTATTGCACATAATCCCATTCAACAGGACTCCCTCCATACACTATTCACATCGCGACACCACAGCTGAGACATACTGTAGCAAAATGAACAGGTGGATCTCCATGTGAAGGCCAAAGTTTGACATTTCTTCTGTATATATTTAGGATAATTCTGAAAAAAAAAAAAAAAAAAAAAAAGTATTTTTTTAATGTACAGTCAAGTCCATAACAATTTGGATATTAAACAAGTTATTGTTATTTTCAGCTATACGTAATAGTAGTGGTAGTAGAAATTACACAATGAATGAAAGTTTTAAGAAACCAAAAGTAACTGGACAGTTGGGCGATCAGCTGACCAAATCAAATATTTGGTACATTCTCAAAAAGAATAAATGCACAATATCATAACGTGCACAGGGAAGATGCTGGAACACTACAGCTCCCATGAGCCACCATGAGTCACATGTCCCTAACCAAGTGCACCTGGATTGTGTTTACCATTGATTAGTTTCATTATTTAAGTTGCGGTTTTCTGTGTTTCTTTGTCTTGCGTTTGTCGTTAGTCTGAAGTGTTCGCATGTACGGACTGTTTCCTGTTTATAGCCACAGTTCCTGGCCCTGTTTTGATTTGTGTGTGTTCTCATGATGTATATTAAAGAAGATCTGCACTTTCGGCCATCTCTGTTTCCAATGTCTGGCAAAATGCAAGCCCGCACAGTGAAGGCATTCGATCCGTGGTTGCTTGGGCTGGTCTGGGAACAACTGCAAGAGTGGAAGAGATATCTATGGGACTACAGAGAACGTAGCATGAAGAACCAAAGGCAGATAGTTCAGGTTCTGCTGGGGTTATTTTGGGGGGCTACAACAGGCCAGTGGCATCTGAAGCAGAAAGTAAGAGGGATTCCTTTTGTGTCGAGCTTGGCATTGACCTTTACTCACCCCTCTCTGCTGAAGATGCCCTTCTGGTGTGTGGCACCATCTGACACTTCTGAGGACGCCACCCAGCTTTGATGCTGAAAACGACAAATTTTCTACCATGCCATATTGAGAACACGGCTCTGCCGTTATGCCCTTGTGAGAATGCTGTGCTGCCACCATGTCCTGTTGAGAACACCGCTCTGCCACCATATTCTACAGAGAATGCCGCTTTGCCATTATACCTTGCAGAGAATGGCACTTTGCCATCAGGCCCTGCAGAAGACGCTGCTCTGCTACCATATCCTGCTGACAACAATGCTCAGCTACAATGCCCTGCTGAGAATGTTGCTCTGACACCATGGCCTGCTGCGAACGCTGCGCTGGCACCATGCACTGTTGACAACACTGTGCTGCCACCACGCACTGCTGAGAAGGCTGCTTGGTTACCATGCCCTGCTGAGAACAATGCACTGCCACCATGCCCTGCTGAGAACGTCGCTCTGCCATTATTCCATGCTGTAAATGCCATGCTGCCATCATGTTCTGCTGCGAACAGCACTGTGCCACAAAGGCCTGCTGAGAACAGCACTCTGCCACCATCGCCTGCTGAGAATGCTTGCTTTACAGGGGTGGGTGCTCCAGTACCCCTCCTGAAAATGTTATGTGCTTATCTTATAGCATGGGCAAGTCTTTTAGGGCTATCAGTGGGACAAGTTCCCTTGTATTTATGATGTCACTGCTGGTAAAATCTAGTTTTCAATTTCACGTTGAATGATTGCTGTTTTGCAAAGATTTTAAAACGTAAAGAATCCGTTCATTATTCCGCTTGGAAAAACAAACAAATCTGGGATTGCATACAAACTTGAACAGCTTCAAGAAAACTAACAAACCTTTCCCTGACATGACTAAGCCCTGTGTGAATTAAGCGCTAACAAGTTGTCCCGTCTAATTCGTAGAAACATAAAACACCTGCTAGAGGCCGTAACTGATTCTAGTGGATGTTGCAGCTGCCTGTTAGGAGTAAATTTGACAGCATGCACCTGGTGCATTTATGTATGTACATGGAAGGAGATCTACTGTTTGCATAGTGACCAGAAGGTTCTGAGATCAAATCCCTAGAACAGGACAGAGCCACATTTGAAAAATGTGAAAAAATCAAACTTGTTCACATTCACAAGTATATACAGTACATGAAAGAATGCCTTACTTTGAAGCATCATTTCAATTAATAAATGTGCATATTTAAGGAACATTTTATA
>JAQQZT010000007.1:21226430-21262908 GCA_030068275.1 Clarias platycephalus | reverse complement strand
CCACAAACAGGAAGTTAATATCACCAACCATTCCCATTTTATTAAGGTGTATCCATATAAATGGCCCACCCTGTAGAATACAAAGTTATTACCAAAAATTAACCTTGTTAAATAAGGGTTGAATTATTGCAAAAGGCAATAATGTGTAGTAATAACACTTCATAATTAATCAAAACAAAGACAAACAACATCCAGTCACTGGAGCTTGTTCTGCTAATGGAAATCCTATTCTGTCAATAGACAGACCAATAGAGATAGAGAAGTGAAAAAGTCTATTCTGGAATTAATGTTGTTGTTCTGGCAGTGGGGAAACACCTCTGGCAGTGGAGAGATCACTCTTGAAGGTGAGAGATTGGACTGGAAGTGGCAATCCCAGTGGAGACCTTGTTGGTTGAGAGATTGCTCTGGTAGTGTAGACCACACTCTAACATAAAGGGCTTTTTGGCAGTACAGAGACAGCTCTGGCAGTGGAGATAATGCTCTGGAAGTGACAGTCCCACTTTGGAAGTGGATAACCCAGAGTGAAGACCTGGTTTGGAGAATCCACTTTGGCACTTGAGAGACAAGTAATGTAGTTAAGAATCTGTTTTGGCACCAGAAAAATCCATCTGGCAGCAAAGACCTGTTTCTGGCAATGGAGAGAGCACTCTGGCAGCGTAGTTACCATTTTGACAGTAGATAGACCACTCTTGAAGTGGAGAAGTCTCTCTGGGAGTGCAGATAATGTTCTGGAAGTGATGATCCCACTGTAGAAGTCCAAAAACTGAAAACCAGAGGAGAAGAGTGAAGACATAGCAGTGGAGTACCCACTCTCGTACTTGAGGGACCATTAATGTAGTTGAGACTAAAGAAATATTTCTCAATATGTGTGAGGTTGAGAGGTTGCTCAGGAAGTGGCAATGCCAGTGGCGATACCACAGAGAATGTATTAGAGAGATTTCTCTAGCAGTGAAACCTCACTCTTGTAAGGAAATCCTATTGGCACTGGAGAGACCAGTCTGGTAATGGAGAGACTGTTCTGGCAGTGGAGAACCCACTCTGGCACTTGAAAGTTCCGTAATACAGTTAAGAATCTGTGGTTGCAGTGGAGATCTCTTTCTAGCAGTTGAAAGAACATTCTGGCAGGGGAGACCATGGCCTGGCAGTGGCAAGTTTTCTCTGGTGGTAGAGACCTTGCTCTTACAGTACATCTCTGGCACTCCAATACTCACCCAGGCAGTGAAGAGCACACTCTGGCAACCGAAAGCCCATTCTGGCAGTGAAGAGCCTGATCTGGCAAGGACAATCCCACTCTGGAAATGAAGAGGGTGTTATCTAAGTGGAAAGCCCGCTCAAGGCACAACAGCACCCACATGGATGCTGATTCATCTGGTACTACTGCTGAAATCCAATTTGGCTGCAATCATGCTACTGCTCTTTTTCTCCAGCACCCTTACTGAATTAGCCCAAGAATACATTAGCATATTAAACACCAAACCTTAACACATGTTGTCTCTCTCTCTCATGCTGCAAATGTATAGTCTTTGTCTACCCATTAAATCCCACTGCCTTTTGGTGTATAAGTGTGTAATTTGCCAAAATTACCCTGTGATAAAATAGACACACAGGAATTTATTGAATTGTGACGAGCCCAATAGTATTATACTAGGAAGATAGGTTTAGCAAAAATTAAGGGATTACACTTACTAAAAAAAAAATCAAATAGCCAGATCCAGGAGAGTTACAAAAAAAAAAAATGGACAAACCATTTCTTGGCCTCTAAAAGTGGAGGGTGGCTTCATTTCCATAAGAAGTGCACCAAAGCAAAAGCCATTGCACACCCATTGTTTCAGCTCTGCAGCTGTCATTTGCCTCGCATTATGCATTCTTCATTCTGCCATGCTAATTTTTTGGAGGGACAATTTTTCTACAATAAGTGCTCCGGTGGCTAACAGAAAGCCTTTGATGGGCTGAACCCCAGGGAGCTGTATGCCGCGCCAAGTCAAACAATGGCCTAACGCTGGGACTGAGCCTGTCTCTCCCAGTAACATGGCGTGAAGTTCACGGCAACCAGAGCTTTGGCCCACCACCTGGTCTCTTAGTCTGTCTGGCTATTAATCAAGATATCAATCAATATTGACAAAAATTAATGAGCAATTAATGGGCAAATTACTAAGCAAAGGAACATAAGCTTACATTAGTTGGAGCCTCTTTTTAGAACTGAGTTCAAGTATTGTTCTGTAACATTAGAGCACTTTGCGAATTCCCTGACCTCAATCACCTGAGATCTCTCCCACAGGGATGGGTTCTCCTTTTGAAGTGCCACTTTCTCACACTGCATTTAAAATGTTTTTTTTTTTTTAACATTACATTCAATAAAGAACTTAGTTTGTAGTTTGAAATATGACATCATACATTAGCAAATTAAATATCATGATAACTGTATCATGGTGTTACAGTTTGCGAAGGTATAAAACACGCAGGTGTACATTACTTTAAGTTGGGAAAGCCTATTTATGCTTGTTTCCTTTAAGAGAGTTGTGATTTATTTTCATGTATCATCTACCAAATGGTAAATGTGGGACACACAGAAAAAAGGCTGTTGAACTAGATTTGGTCATTGGAGAGTGTTTGAAATAAGAGCAGTGAGCTGGCGGAGGCATTGCGTTCGTACAGGAGGCTAATGTTTGATTTCATTGTACTCTGCAAATTCTGCGCTCAGCAGCCTGAGGGCTAGTCCTCTCTTAGCCCAGCAAAGTCAACTCAATTTGGGTTATTAGAGACCTGAGGCTCAGCCGACCACCGGGAGTCCAAAATTATGTGGCCGCTTTGCCTTGCCCAAAAATAGTCTTCTTTCAACCCTCAGTATGGGACGGGGATTTGAAAGTCAGACATTTATCTTTTACATTAGCCTTCTGTGTGAAGGATATTTTGGCCCGTCCGATGTAATCTTCCATAGAATAAGGGATTAGGGGTGATTCATGACACACAGTGGAACTTGGAATCACTCCAGGAGTTTTGATTATTTGAAGCAGAACCTTTAGCGGCCATGGTGTCTTTTGGTAAAATAAATATAATGTACCATAGAGAGAGAGAGAGAAACGTGTCCAGTTAGTATGATTTAAAAGGTGAGATGGGAGCTGAAATGAAGTTAATATAACATCTTATGCTTGTCATATAAATAAATCATATAAAAACACTAACTAGTGTATTTGCTGAAGTTTTTTTTTTTTGGCAAACAATTACCTCCTGTTCATCTATTCGGTCACTGTGCATGCCATAATAATTATATAATGCTCCAAAGCCAATAAAATTTACAATCTTACAGCCGATACAATTTATAGCCTTTTTAAGACTGATCTGTTTACTCTCCTGGCTCTGTACTTTCGCTTCAGCCTTTACTAGGCTTTTTAAAAAAGAATGGCTGAATCACGTCCATGGAAATATCCTAAGGGTTTAAACGTTTTTTTTTTTTCCGGCTGCTCCCGTCAAGGGGTCGCCACAGTGGACCATCCGATCTGCACACAACTTGGCACAGGGTTTTTACACCGGATGCCCTTCCTGACACAACCCTCCAATTTTCTTAACCAGGCTTGGGACCGGCACTGCATGAGGTGGCTGGGTAGTATGGGGTGTCTGGGTAAATATCCTAAGAGTATATTTTTCAAATTAATAAATTATAATTAGACAGTGATATTAGCCAATTGCAATATTAGTACAGTTATTAATAGAGGATTAATTCTTTTGGGCAGACAGATCAGCACACAATAATAATTTTGCTGTAATCTAGGATCTATGCTTGTGGAAGCAGACAAATTGTCCAAAAGTAAACTCATCTTGGATCAGAATAGGCTTTATGAGAGAATTTACATGATCAACAGTTTGACGCTTGTTTGTTCAGAATTAGTGCCCAGAAAGTCTGTACTTTGAGACTCTGATGCACAATAGGTCTACTATACTGATGTTTATTTGGACCTTGCTTCAATTAACATGGCTAATATGAGGACATAAAACCAAGACCAAGGGATGAGAAACAAGGAAGCTAGGAATTAGAAAGTCGAAAACACAGGAAACCACTGCATGGAATTGCAGACTGACATTAGCAAGACATTGCCACGAACATTTACAAACTGGAGACTACACACACACACACACACACACTAATGGGCACTAACGAGACAAAACAAGTCCAATAACAAGAGACAGGTGCAAACAATGATTTAGGAGGAAAACAGCAAACAGGAACTGTGGAAAACCAGAAAGGAGAAAACAGAGATCAGAAAAACAGGACGTATAAAAAGAGGTAAATGGGAGGCTTATGTGACCCAAATACAAAGTGATCAGACATAGGCCATGTGCATCATGAGATCAGAGTTTGGATGAGCTGATTTCAATTTATGCGAAGTCCTGAGTTTGTTCATTTTCAAAGAAATGTAGATCTGTCATTCAGTCTTAAGTTAAAGCTTTACACATCCTGGTCTGTGTCATGACAGATCTGTAGCCTAACCCAGCAGTCATGCGCACATGCCACTTGGCATGGACATGGGTAACATGTAGTAGCCTCGAGCTCCGGATTGAACTAAAGCCCTGAAGCTGTGGCACAGCAAGGCTATAAATTTATGCTGGCATTTACACTATGTTATAGGATATTTAAGAACTAGTATCTCTCTCTCATTATTCTGTACATAAATATCTTAGAGTGACATGACATACTCAAGTGCCAGGAAAAGGGCTGTGTGTGTCAGGGGCATTTAGAGGGCCAGAATGATGGAGAGAGCTGTAATGACAGAGCTCTGTGTGCCAGTGCAGAGTGAAAACCTCTTGGGAAGTCTTGAACGCTGCACCCCATGGTGCCTGTAATGCTCTTGGCTCAGCCAGATTTGAAGCGAGGGCCACGAGGTCAGGAGAGCCATGCGCCTCGCTGCAGGCTCCAGACACGTCAAGTCAATCTGCATCAGCCATGGTGGTCATACACACACACACACACACACACGGCCAAAATGCATTAAGGATTTAACCATGCCTACCAGGGAAGAACCCTGTCTGGGCAAAGAACAATCACAGCCAGCACACGACTGTGCTTGTCATCCAGTGTCATGCATGAATATGGTCGAGTAAACTTGAAAATTCCTACCAGAGACATAAACAATCTCTGGAGAGTTTGCAAACACTGCCACTTAGTGTTACATGCTGAAATCTTAGATTTTTATGATAATGGTGCCTTACCGTGACACTGACAGGACAGTGCAGCTTCTGCAGCTAAATCAGTTTCAAACAGAGAGGTAGAGACAGTTCAAAGAGATACACACACGTTCACACCAATGCCCCACCCATTTCTACCATTATGGTCAGCTCCAATTTATAGGCCCTGAGGGTGCTGACAAGAGTATAATCTATCACTGGGGCACAGAGTACTAAAAGGTTATGGAGGTAGGACTACAGCGGAGAGACGAGGTAAAATAGTTCATTTCAAACACATTTAAAACAGCAGAGTTGATTCATTAATAAGTAATTTTATACTTATTAATAAATGTGAAAATAGGGAATTGGGAAAGACCAAGATTTGATTCAAGATACTGCTAAGTTTAAAATCATAGGTCAGGTCTAAAGCAACACGCAAATACAGCAAAAGTAACAAAAAGCAAATCGTGAAAGAGAAAAACACGAGCTATTAATAAAACAAGCATGCAATGTGTTGGTTTTATGACTGTGACTTTTAAAGGCCCTCCTTCTCCCCTTTCTCCAAAATAGTGAATCTCTCAAAACCCGAAACTGCACTTTACGATTATGAGACCAAGGGTCCCTTTGATCTTTCCTTATTGATTTAGAACACACAACTAAGCAAATATAGCCTTGAATGGGTCTTTCTTTAACTTCAGGTGTTTCAACTGACACGTTGAACCTCTTACTAACACTTTACTGTTGTGTTTTATCACAGCACATATATAGTTACCAAAATCGATTTGTTTGGTTTTGGGCTTTAGTGTCAGCGAATCCATATCTAAGACACCAACAGTTTCAGGTTTTTAGAAGGATTGATGAAGATTGATAATCAAGAATGACACCCATTAATGGCAGCTTGTGATCTGGTTTAGCACTTAGGCCCAACTAAATCGAAAATTCTCAAGATTAGTGCATCAGTGTTCACGCCACAAATATTATGTGGCCCTTATCCCTGACCATGACCCTGAAAGTTGTTTGAACAGACTACAATAACTATGTTTGCAGTGAAGATCAAAGTGGCTCAAAAGAACTCCCGGGTAGAGAGTTTGATTCCCACCTTGAGTCTTTTCACATGTTCTCCCCGTGCTTGGTGGGTTTCCTCCAGCTACTCCGGTTTCCTCTCATAGTCCAAGGACATACAGATTAGGCTAATTGGTGTTCCCAAATTGCCTGTAGTATGTGGGCGTGTGTGACCTGACACCCCATCCTCCCTCTTACCCGAAATCTCCTGGGATAGGCTCCAGGCTTTCCGTGATCCGGTACAGGATAAGCAGTATACAAAATGACTAAATGAATGGAAGCTTTGCTTTGGTTTAAATTATCCATGTAGTTAGTACTGTGCAAAAGTCCAGGACACATGCAAATAAATGGTATAAAGAAAGCATGTTTAAAAAAAATAAAATAATAATAAATAAATAAAACCTATAAATCCTGGAGGCCTGGAAGAACCGTTTAGTCTTAGGTATATGTTCAGTTTTATAAGCTTAATTATTAGCTATTAATTTGAATGAGCATCATGCAGAATCACCCATTGCTCATCTGAGGACTTTGACTGCTGCACCTGCTTCTTTTTTTGCATGCAAAACCCAGCAGCATCTATTTTGTTTTAGTCTAAAAAGTAGTTGCTTATATAATATACTGCTTTCTTTTTTGGGGTACAAATATTTTTCTGTAACATTTAATTTCGTGGTGGAATACTAATGTTTGGAAATCAGAAATGTTTGTACTTCCATAGGAGGAAAAAAAAATGTCCATAGGGAGGTTTGTACTAAAAACATGGGTGCCTAAGACTTTTGCACAGTACTATGTATTACACTACAGAGGACTGAATCAGGACAGAGTGAAAAATCAACACCAATTATCATTAACCCCCCACCTGGGAACAATTTAAGCCAGGCTGCATGTTCACAGAAGTTTATTTCACAAGTGCATCTAATCTCATCAGAATACAATAGTGGTGCCATATGCTTTATAGTTTGTTTTATCATTCATCATATAAATAAATGAAGCAAAAACCGAAGTTGGACTTTCTAACCACAGCAACATGGCGGGCTCATGTACACTACGCCCACTGGCTTTCTTTTCCAAAGAGTTATCTCTGGCCAACTGCAACGATGATTTTGGTAACAGACGTATTGGCAGTCAAGCTAGCCCGATGAATTGGGAATAGTGCACACTTTTCATGTGATCAGAACTCCATATATCTTAAGAAAACTAAATGACTCGAGCCAACTGGGCCTTTTTTATTACTTTTTTCAAATTTGCAAAATCTTCAATCATTCAGTATGCAAAAATGCTGATACGTTGTTTCATTTGTGCGTAACTTAGCTTTTTATTTTTATTTTTTTAAAAGTGTGGTACCTGAATATTTCACTCAGTGACTCAACTTATATGTTGGCACTGATAGCTCAGTGCTTAAGGGCTTTTGATCTACTGACCAGAGTTCAAATCCCAGAGCATGGCCCCTAACCCTAAGCTGCTCAATTATACCAATTCTCAAAAAGAAGTACCTTTAAATTTTAAAAGTTCCAGTTCCATGAGGAAAACTCAAATGTCTTGGAAAGTGTAGTGCAGTGGGCAATGGCTTGGAAGATTGCAAGTTCAAATCCTGCACAACCAAGCTGCCACCGGTGCACCCTTGAGCAAGAACCTTAACTCGCAATGGCTCAGTTGTATCCTATTTCAGCTGTAAGTCACTTTGGAAAAAGCCAAATGGGATGAGACATTTACAACATGTAGTAAAAAATTTAACATAAAGAACTTCAAGTTTATTATTGACGACACATGTTTATTACCTGGTGACTAAGTGTGGCTCTCAACTAGAGATCGGTGTTTACACAGAGGCAGCAATGAGCTCATTCACTACTATTTTGGATGGATTTTTTTTAAAAACTCATTAGGCACATAGAATAATATATACACTTAACCTTTCTAGACAATAGTGCCTCTCTTCCACTTTGCATGTCCCCCTATTAAAACACTTAATCACTGGTCCTTTGGATGAGAGTTCACATACTGATATTCCACTGCAACCACTGAACGCATTACTGACTGGTAGATTTACGACCCAATCCATGATGTTGTGAATCCTTTTCCATCAGCAAAAATCGCCCAGCCTCATGCCCAAGAAATAGACCAAGAAAAGTTTCCGAGTCTCCAGTCCTCTGATTGCCCTCACCTGTTCACAATTAACACGTGCCACAAATAACCCATAGGCACTCACACACATTGAAAGGTTTTGCTCCTGCTTTGTCAGTAATGTTTTCTGAAAGCCTGTTTCTGAATTTGCTATTGTCTAGTATAATTTGTTTTGTTGACTGCCTGACCCAAGCTTGATTTTTATTTACAATTTCTGATTTGCCATTCTGCATTGTTGCCCTGGCTTCATCAGAAAATAAAAACTTGTCATAATGCAAGTAAAAATATGGAAATAATAAAATAAAAAAAAGCATAATAAATTGTAAAAATATATAAATTATCTTCTTATTATTGAGCATGAGAAAAGAGAAAAGCATCTGAATTTCATGAAACTCAGGAGAGAAATGATGTAATGTAGTGGTTTTTAACTCCTGAACCATTGCACATTTTAGTGTTTTCTCAGCTCTTAGCACACCTGATTTAACTAATTAACAGTTTTACTTAATTGAAGCGGGTGTGGTAGAGCAAGAAAAACACTAACCTACTGTATACAGGGAAATGGTAAGAGAACCACTGGTGCAATTTTTTAAATGCGAAGACAACAACTAAAGGGTTAAGAATTAATAAATGAACCATGCCTTTTAATGAACTTCATTATTATTATTATTATTATTATTACTGTTTATGACTGAGGCAATCCATTTGGTATAGTTAGATGAGAAACAAAACTAAAATAAAGATTTATTTTTATTGTGCACTAGGTATCACATATGACCTCCCCTGTGCAGCTGACTCTGGTTTACTCGCTATCCTCATCCATCTTGATCTCAGGGCAGCCTTTGATAGCATTTCTCATCATTTACTCGTGAAGTGTCTGGCTAGTGTTGGAGTTCATGGCACTATGTGTGAGTGGTTTGCTTTATAATCCACTGATAGGCAGTATTCTGTCATTTTGACATTCATTTTCACTTACGCCATTATGCCATTGCTGTGCAGCTTTATTTGTGTGCTATGATTACCTCTATTCTCTCCACCCAGTAGCCTTACTCTTTATGACGTTAATACCTGGATGACAAATAATTTTCTTAAACTTTACAAAAGCCACACTTGGGTATGTGTTGTGCACTATACATTAAATCAGCTCTTGCTAAAACTGGGAGTTCACCAGTTTTAGCAAGAACAGGGAACACTGTTTCACCTTCTCCATAACTGGTTGCAACATACCTATTCCCACAGACGTTAAGAATCTTGGTGTCATCCAGGACAACACTTTCTTTTTCAAGATTGTATGATTCCCGAAAATTTCCCATCTGTGAAACAATTCAAGATTACGCACTGCTCTAACACAACACAGTTCAGGTGTTCTGGTCAATGACTGTCTCTACTGTAATGCACGGATTATTACACAATCCAAATTAACTGTATATGTCATACCTCTGCTTATTCATCTTCACCGTCTTCCTTTATCTCATTAGAGCGACTTAAAAAAATTGCTTCTAAAAATCTAAGTTCTTCACACTCCTTCACCCCCTACCTATCTCACAGGTCTTCTCCAAACTTATACCCCCTTCTGTTCCTCCTATGTGGTAGATTCTGGTAAAAAGTTTAACTGAATAAATAAAACCAAGAAAGCTCTTGGGTGAGGGAGCATTTTATGTTAAAGCAATTCATGATGCTGTTTGGCAATGACCACTTGACTGTTGAGATTTCTGTGTGCCTTAGCTTCAAGTTGCTCTAGAAAAAACAACACTCAAACTATCAATTAAACTGGTAATTTAATTCATCCTCTAGGAATTGCCCATCCCAGGGGAACACCACAACTAGTCAATTACAAGCCCATAGGTTGGTGGAGAGTCTATATGTTGTTCTATATTTACAAAGGTTGGCATTGTTCACCCAGTGAGGTGGGACTGGTGAAACAGAGGGAGTGAAGAAGAAGAAGGGGCCATATGAGCAAAGGGGCAGCGTTTGCTCTGATTCCTGAAGGACAGAGTGGAAAACATTAGTGCCCTTCTGAACAGAACAAAGGTTATGACTCTTTGCACAGCTTTTAAAGCCTCTCTCTCTCTCTCTCTCTCTCTCTCTCTATTTTCAGAAAGAACTCTTTTTTACTTACTTACTGATCCAAAAACAAAATCTCCCTTGAGAGATTATAGCCGGCCAGGAGGTAGCATAGTAGTTTTTTTTTTTTTTTTTTCCATGAATCCAGCATTCCCAACCTGGAGGCTGGAGTAATGATTCCACAAAAGCCCTCGCAGTGCTAAATGCCACTGCTGCCTCCCACGGGCGTAGGCAGAACTTTACAGATAGGGTTTTGTTGGACCTGATCATTTTATTGTGGCACCAAACCAAAGCTAACATATAGAAAGTTTACATGTATTAATGCTAATGTTTAATCCTTGCTAAAGAGCAATGTTAAGAATAAAATAATAAGCCTGACTTATCAAGCTGGATATGAACAAATTTATTTGAGAAGAAATTGCATATACAGTATGAAATGTGGTCCTTGTGAAAGTCCAAGTAGTTGGGAAGATATTTATATCTTATAAAAAAATCTCCTCCGATAAATGTCTATGAGTATATTTGAGGACACTGCCAGGTGAACTTTATGGTCTGAAACGTCAAAAGTGCCCTAAAATAACACAAGGGCACATCTGAGAAAAAAATTAATAAATAAATCAGGTGTGAAAGTATCAAGTGAAAATAAATGAATCACAAATCACATGAAAATGAATGAATCCTGTAAAAAATTTTGATTAAATGAAAAATGAAGAGAAGCTTTACATTGGAAAACAAAATACGATATGACAATTCACATACAGTCTGAAGTGACTTTTCTGTAAGTGGTATCGCCTGGTTGGGAACCTTAGATATAGACAATTTCCCTAATAAAATATAAATCAATTGTTTACATACATCACACAATAAAATAAGGTCTAAAAATTATTTGACATTTTCCTTGTTACACATTTATAAAGAAATCAAACAGGAACTCCAGGTGTTTTAATTGAAAAAAGGTTAAAAATGAAATAAAAAAGAAAATCTTTAATTAAATTTTAAAGTTTTTTTTTTTAATCTTTAGTGCAAATTGAATTCTTGTAGTGAAATTTTCCTGTTATTTTAGTGAAATCATTCTATCTAATCTTGTTCATTTAAGGTCAAGTATAATCGTATAAGCATTAAGTCTAAGCATTTCACTGCATATCATACTGCGTATTGTTATGTACGTGACAAATTCAATTTTAAAGTTGAGATTTTAATTTGAGGTGTAAGCATAGGGATATACTAAATAGTTAAATTGTAATTTGTTAAAATATATAAACACACACACACACACACCCACACAATGGTTTTCACATGGTGCTTAATTGAGTTCTTTTATATGGATATAAACTCAAAGTGTTGCGTAAGTCAGCTAAAACAATGGCTGGATTCTCAGTACAACTCCAATCTCGTGCCTTGAATGTCCTGTTCGAAACAGATTGGTCATGGGGACGGACTCTGAGTTGATAACTAAACTCCAGGATGAAACAAAGAGCAAAACACTGTTATGATTACAGGGGACTGAGCTGTTACTGTGGTCTCTCTGAAGGCACTTAGCGAGTCTCTCGGAGTCAGTCAAGGCTGAATGTTGGACTTACCACAGATTAGTGTAAATAATGCTACATTTAAGTTGTTTGGGGTTTTGCTGACAGACACTGCAGAGTACAAGGACCACAAATGACTCTTTTGAAAAAAGAATGTCTTGCTGCCTTTTGGCGCCGTGTTTTTGAACTTGAATCAGGCACTTAATTCCTTTCCTTCGGAATGGATTTTGCAGAGATGATCCATGCGCTGTTTCTCTTGTGAGTGGGAAAAAAAGGAAGAGAGGAAAAAAAAAAAAGCCGGGCTGAAGCACTTGTTTAGATTCAAAGCCCATTGACTGGCTGACAAGCCTAAGCAACGAGGGCCTCACAGGGTGAGAGAGGAGAGCAGATGCAAGAGATTGAGGAGGCGCAGAGCGATAAAAAGGACACATAGTCCAGCTTTACTGTAATCTATGCTTTTAAAAGCCATCTCCATTCTGCCTCCAGAGTGGCTCAGTCACACAGACACTGAAAGGCTTTTACGGAGCTTTGCCAGCTCAGAGTGCTGAACCCCAGTATCTGATAGCCCTTTCCCCTTTCAGACACCCTCTCAAAGCCCTGAATGGCCATGGCTGCTTGCGTTAATGAACACAATACTCCCCTCCTACATTTTGTATACCCACCTATATTGTATGCATTCAGAGAAGGAGACAGAGAAGGAGTTTCCTGAACGTAAGATTTCAGAGGTCAAAAACACAGCTGTTGTACCATCGAAATCTCTTAGTATGTATTTACTTGGCATGCATTTAAAAAAAATATTTTTTTTTAAAACAAACAAAAAATAGAAACAACAAATTTACTCTGAATCCATCAACCGTCATATTCATAATCTGACTCAGAATGCTCAGAAAACTAACATTTCGTATTGTTTACATATAATATAACTAATTATATGCTAATAATATAAACTGGTATGTTGCAAATTATGATAATATATATGGACCTCTAAATCATTAGTAGGGTTGTAGTCAAGACTGCCACCAGAATCGAGATTTGTAGTCGAGATCAGGTCATGATGGGTTCGAAGGGTCATGGTCAAGTCATGATCAAGTCCAAATGAAGAAAAGCCAAGTCAAGATTGATACCAAAATCATCAAATTTGTTTCACTTTAACCTTTATTCTGATTTGACCATATTTAGAAAAACTAATACCCAAGTCCAAATGCCAAGAAGTCTGAGATAGAAGTCCAATACAGAAAATGCTTAAAACCAAACTAGAGTCTATTATAAGTCCTGAAAACCAAAATATTTGATTCTGGTCAGAGAACTCTGGTATACTTCCAGGATATTCACAAAAGCCCTTTTCTTGTCTTTACATTCAACATGATCATATTCAATAAGTTATAAACAAAGAATATAAAAAAGTATATGTAAAATGATTAGCATGTGCAAATAGTGATATATTGATCTTACTTTGAGATTCATATTCTAAAACATCCTTAAACATTGATTCCTTCCCCATATCACATAATTTCTGTTTGCTGTTGTTGGCTATATTATTATTCTGATTAAAATATCTATAGCCATGTCTGAACTTTCTGGTAGGTGCAACTTTGTGAATAATTCACAATGACAGATCATAATCTCACATCTCACAGGAGTTCCAGGACCACCAGCTTCAAAGCATCGTTGATCAATCACCATATGATACACTGTCTAGTTTTTCCTTATGTGTTTCCATCATTTTGCCGTAGCAACCATAATCACTGATGCCGGGACTTTTCAAGATTGTGCCAGCTAGTGTAACTTTTCAGCTTTTTTTATTTTATTTATAAACTGCTTAGGTGTTATTTTCATATCCATATCCATAACATGATCATTGCATGTTACAGTACAACCATCTGTGTCTTTGAAACCTCTTTGTTTGCGAGTCACATATGAAGGACCTGCTCCTCATTACTTCCATAATGCCTTCATTTAACAGGGATTTTAGATGTGTATATCCTCACATTTGATCAGAGACAACAACAGAGTTTCTGGATAACTGCAATTTAAAAAATATTTATTCAAGCATGACAATTTGTTTGTATTTAAGTTAAATAGTTTTAGGGGAGTCTATAAATTTGCTGCATATGTGAAAAGGTTTCTCCATTTTCTTCTTTATTTGTGTTGTTGAATGATGCCAATATTTATCTAGACAATTCTGTATATATTTGTGCAATAGTGCGTTGTGTTATCTCATCGATTTATCAAAGTTATTGCTTCATTTATAAAACATCACGGATATTTAGCCTTCTTTACATCGACATGTTTTTGTTAAATATATTTGCGAAAAGGTTAATAGGAGCAATTTAACAAAAGAAAAAAAAAATCCATTTAGTGTGGTTATAACATGTTTATATGTTACATGAATATTGTTTGACTCCGCCAAAAAAATGTAAGATTTCATTCAACTGCCTTTAGCTTTGATTATGGCATCCAGTGTTGTGCCAGTTAATGTTTGAAAATGATTCCTCATTGTCACAGCTGAGCCTAGACCTGACCAACTGAAGCAACCCCAGATCATAACACTGCCTCCAGAGGCTTGTACACGGGCCACTATGCATCGCTTCATACACTTCCATTCTTACTTCTGACACACCCATCGCTCTGGAATAGGGTCAGTCTGCGCTCATCAGACCACATGTCCTTTTTTCCATTTCTCCAAAGTCCAATCTTTTAGCTTCCTATAATATTGTAGTATTTCCTGCAGGAGTGGTGGCTCTGGCAGTTAAGGCTCTAGGCTGTTGATTTAGGGACGGTTTGAGCCCTGCCCTCGGTGGTTGCTACACCCCACACTACCCTGCATGCAGTGCCGACCCCCGGTCAGGAAGGGCATCCGGTGTGAAACCTGTGCCAAGTTGTGTGCAGATTGGAAGATCTGCTGTGGCGACCCCTTGATGGGGGCAGCTAAAAGAAAGAAAGAAACCCTCACTAACTAAGTGGTTGTCTTTAGTAAGAATCCATTCTTTTCACAATGCAACTGCATCAAAGTGATCTCCATTTGTTTATTTTTTTTCTGACCACATTTCTTCCACTCCGAAATCGATGACTGAATTAAAATGTCATTTTAAATGTCATCATTTGTTTTTATTACATGCATGAAATTTAATTTTTTTTTTGTATATTTACACATTTATACGGGTTAGGCTGTCAAACCTTATTGATTACTTATTTATTTTGGTGAAACTTGTGAAATTAGGTCATTTCATATGGAATGACTTTGAAGAAAGCAATTAATAAATAAAAACAAAAAAGACAGAAATAGAACATGTTAAAGGAAGAAGAGTAAGGGTGACTCTTTTACAGTTATTTGATTTTTTTTCAATTTTAGCTATTATAACTCTGCATGCTTTATTCTGTTGGTGTCAGAAATGCATGTAAAGTATAATGTGAATGCACCAGGTAATTACCCTGTAATATAACACTGATACAGAAAACAAGGAAAAGCAACAGAAAAAAACTAAAAAAAAAAAAAAACACTATTAATCGGGCAACATTTGTTGTCTTTTTGTCCTTAAAAGATACATTTATTAATTAAATACAAATAAATGACACCCGTTATCACTGTTTATGGTGCATCGCAGAACTCCTTCTTTTACACAAGGGTGTATAGTCAACGTATCATCCTGTACCTTTTAAAATTTACACCTAAATGTATCTAAACTTTGTGTTGTAGTATCTCGCGCTCACTAAGATTTGAAACCCATTTACCCTGCAGTTGACTTACTGTGTAATACAAGGCCATTTATTGCATGTTCCCAGAACACTGCTATGACTTTGTGTCTTTTGCTATGATATATTGTGTAGTGTACTTAATGTTATCTATAGAGAGACATGTCATACGTCAGCACTGCGTCAGGAAAAGGAGCATGTACATGGAAGTTGTGTGTGGGCTCGGAGCAGTACTGCAGGCGCAAAAACTCTGTTGTCATTAGTGGGAGGCAGATAAGAGATTCAGGCAGTCAGACCAAACACAGATGGTTAATTCATTTGTTCTCAAGGTTCCTTGGGAATCATGTCCTCATTTCGGTGAAATGTTGTCCCAATAGTGGACAATTCTATGAATTTTGTGTCCTGTTTTTTGGTGGGTGTTGTCAGTGGGTGTTGTCCCGTAATCATTGTTCATTGTTTTTTCTCTGTTCTGCAGCTCCTGTTCTTTTTCTCCTCGCACTTTTAAAATGGAGTTGTCATGGTCTCTGACTCGAGCATGTCTCAGGCGTGACTGTGAAAATGTCTGCGCAATTGTTCGAACGGAAATGTGACTTCCTTGGGGTGAAAGTGCTTTATTGACCGGCCTCCCGTCAGTCGCCTGAGTGTTGTATAAAACCTTAATGGTCCGTTTTGTAGAGGCAAAGACAGGACGTATGCGGAGACAATGTGGTCAAAGGGAGTATGGGTAACGCCAGTGGGTGAATTACAAAGAATTCTGACACAGCAATGCCAAAGGGTAGAAAAGTTAACAGTCTGCACAATTTCCAGTTTCCTTAATCAAGGTGTTTTCATAAAATTTTGGTTAGACATTTAGAATTTACTCCTGAGAGAGGTAATTTTTACTACACAAATGGCAACACTATGACAGTGTTGCAATTCGTGTATACACAATTGCCATACAGAGGTTTGCACACCCTAACATGAAAAAGGGCGGACCATCCTGATTGATCCTGATGATGACATTGTGTGTATTTTTATTTATTTATTAAAAAACACAGCGATGGCACTGTGGCTTAGTGGTTAGCACTGTCACCTTGCACCTCCATAGTCCGAGTTCGGGTTTGTGTGCATGGAGATAGCATGTTCTCCACGTGCTTAGTGGGTTTCCTCTGGGTTCTCTGGTCCGCCCACAGTCCAAAGACATGCAGGTTAAGCCAATTGGCATTCCCAAGTTGCCTGTAGTGTGTGAATGTGCGTGTGAACACTGACCGGATGTCCTACCCCAGTTGTAAAAATGGGAGTAAATACGATAGTGATCACCTTTGGCCTCTACAGTCCCTAGCTGGACTACAGAGGTTCCTAGATGGATGGATGGATGAAATAAACAAAACATTGTGCCTTTCAACCATTGGTGACTCAGTGGTAGGTTGCCCGCTGCCAAGCAGAAGACCTGGGTTCAATTCCCACCCAGTGCCCAAAACCCAGCTACTGGATGCAGTGCCGATCCCAAGCCCGCATCGTTGAATGCAACATCATGTTTTTGAGCCATCTGTTGTTAACATATGAATGCAGTATTGTTCTAAAAAGAACAGATAATGTGTTCTAAACGGATATAAATGTAGATCCTTATGTTTAATACTACATTAGATGTTTTTAGAAAGCTGGCCTGAAATGTTCGCATGGCATCTGATCGGCACTAGACTCGACTAAAAAAGTCAGGAGGCTTTTTCTTTAATCAAGACTAGCTGTCAGATGTGAAAGTTTTGAGACAAACATTTATTATTATGATCTTGCACCGTGCATTTACAGCATTCCTTCATCCTTCTATTGGTGACCGCATGACCAGAGGTACAGTTACAGTACGTGACTGGTGATGGTAACTAGCTCATTCCTATGTTAATTATGAATTTAAATACAGATACAGGTTCAGACATTTGAACCAATAAAAGACACAGATAGTACCATAGCTGATATGTATTAAGGCGAACCAAGGCATCCGTTACCCTGAATTACAGAGCAGCGGGTTAATCAAAGCAAGTTGACAGTAAAATAAACATACAAATTCTATGCATACGAATACCAAATTTTTTCCTCTTTTCAGTTGACATGAGCTGACGGTGTATAACATTGCATTTAGACCACGTGTTGCTCTTTGCATTAAAGCATTTATGAATATACATTAGGGAACCCACAGTGTATCCATCCACTCCATGATGCACCTATTTCTTCAGAGGTCCATACTAAATTCATTCACCTCTCAGATGGATTTAAAGAAAAAGCACAGCCCTCCCTTAGGCGTACTCCAATACACACTCTGACAGAGGGGGCTTTTTCTGTTTAAAGACATGTCTATTGTAACTCTAGTGAATCAGGCCCCCATTAGGAGGCCAGTTACCATAATATGGCTTTGCGAGGGTCGATCCACAGGCCTGGTTATAATATCCCTGTAATGGCATGACCACACTTTTCCCACGATCCTACCATACACACCAATCCATTATAAGTATGCTTTATCTTGCCACTGGCCTTTATCAGTGTTTACCTCCTTCAGAAGCAAATGAAAAGGTTTACAAATTGTGGTGTTCATTGGAAGGTGGAGGGAGATGCACATGACTTTGAGGTTGACCCCAAGGCTGCAAATTACAACAGAAATCTTCATAATGCTTTCTGCAGTTTGGAATTGAATGAGTGTGAGGAGTTATGGAGGAAGGGCTCACTCCTTAATACATCTGAAAGAGTCTTATTTATAAGTAGGAACGCAAATGAATAAGGGAAGCAGACTAAAGTTCTCAAAATAACTTAGGATACAGTTAATTTAAAAGGTATCCGCTAAGTAATCTATATAAGTATTAAGGGTGGAATAAGGGGGGGGGGGGGGATCTAATTTAATGTTAAGGTGTCTCATGGTATATCAGCATATCATCAGAATTTACCAGGATCCATGCTGGCTGGCTGGATCAACAACCTTGAACCTTTTGCCTGCTAAGCCCCATACATGGTAGAATATAATGCAATGTATGTTCTGGTAGCTTTCTTTCATGGCCAGCATTGACTGTTTTCTCTATCGACTTTTCTGTGGGATTAGACTGGATGTGCTGGCGTTTGGTCTCCATAGGCATAAATGAGCAATGGGTGCCCATGATTTTGTCACCAGTTAACTGGTATATAATTTGTAATCAATGTTCAATTGACCTGGCGGTGGTGTTAGTTGTGACTAATCAATGTACACTGAAAGCTTCTGTACACTTACATGGATTCATGTATTATTTATGGATTTACTAGTCAGCCAATTATGTGGCAGTGGCAAAATTATTCAAATCCAGGTCGTCCGGTGACAGGAAGTTTTACAAATGGTTTTTACAAGTTTTTCTTGTTGATGTGAGAGATCAGAGGGGAATGACCAGAGTGATTCTACCTGCCAGGATATCTATAATAACTAACCACACTCTACACTCATGGGTTGCAGAAAAGCATCTCAGAATGCCCAACACTTCAAATGTTAGGGCAGTTGGACTGCAACAGCAGAAGAGCACACTGGGTTCCACTCTGGTTATCCAGGAACTGGAATCTGAGGGTACAACGTGTGCAGGGTCAACTAAATGGTGGTGTAGTGGTTATCACTGTCGCCTTACACCTCCGGGGTCCGGGTTCGATTCCCGTCTCTGTATGCATGGAGTTTGCATGTTCTCCCTGTGCTTGGTGGGTTTCCTCCGTTTTCCTCCCACAGTCCAAAGACATACTGATTAGGCTAATTGGTGTTCCCAAATTAGCTCCTCCCTGACCCTGAATACAGTGGTATAGATGATGAAAGAGTAAAGATTAGGCTAAATATTGAACTATTGTTCTATGTAATATGATTGCTAGACAGGTATAATAAAGGATGATACATTCTCAACTGGTAATTATGAGATTGATTATGAGTGGAATTTTCTCTGTATTATAAGATGATGCTGTCTGTACTGTAGAACTGTACTTTTAGTCTATTTAAAATTCAGGATAGTTCTTTTTTAAAAGAGGCAACTGACCAGCAACTCTAACTGGTTTGGAGCAGGTTGGGCCAGAATATTGCCAATTTCTGTCCAAAAGAATCAACAACTCTGTTATATGGCACATTCTGTGATGCATCTGGTCAATCCAAGGAAGAAGAGCAAAGAGCAAAACAAAAGTGTGTTTGCCGCCTGCCCCGGCATGGCACCAATCCCCCCCCCCCCCCACCACCTACCTCCCTGCTTCTTAGCCACGGCAACAGTGTGGCATGCATAGCTAACATAGCTGATTGTGCACAGCCTTTTGTATAGGCCGCAGGCACTGCGAGGTGCAAAGCTTGGCATGCTACCCTATACATTTTTTGAGACAGACCCCATGTACATCAACAACATGCATAATATGAAATGTATTCTCTGAACTCACTGGGTAAATTCATTTTAAACAGTTTACGCTGGTGAAACAATGACTACCAGTCATGCCCATTATCTGACAATTTATCAGGAAGGCAAAAAAAAAAAAAAAAAACTGGCAGAAGCTGGTGGTGACGGTCTGCTGAGAGAGAACTGACTCCTGGGAGACTTGGCAAGGCCCGCAAGCTTCCGAGAGCACAGATGCGTTTAAAGCTCAATTGTTAACCAATTGATTTGCATTGTTTGAATTAAACAAAAGCTCTTTGGGTATAGGCTGGTTTAAAAAAATAAAAATAAATTATGTGCAATGGAGGTTGAATTTTTAATTTTAAATGAGCATTCTCTTCCTCTACTTTCCTTTAAATGATATAGTTCTATGTATGTATAAAAAAAAAAAAGTCATTGACACTTAAGTATAAATCAGTCAAACAAGAAATGCGTCATGTCCTCATTTTGGCCCCTGAACAGTGATTGAGGCGTGAATAAAAGAAAGTATGCGTGAAGCAGGGATGAGTGGAGATGAATGGATGCATAAGACAAGAGTAGTGAGGGTTTTCATTCAGTGCTGTGCACTAAATGTGTCCCTGATGGACACCCAACAGCCTGTAGCAAAACAGCCATGTTATCTGAGGACACTGACCAGACTCAACCCCTGTCAACATCGAATACACCATATGGCTCATACAGCAGAGTGCACACATGCGCACACACGCACACACTCGCACACACATGCACACATATTGCCAAATCCTCAAATTAGACATCTTCACACAATCTCAGCTTGAACACACTCACACACATGGACACATTTGTCACACCACAAAACCACCATAATGAGTCTCATAATCTGGTAGCTCAAACCAAAATCGAACCCGTCACCAGCCAACTGAAAGCACTCTTGGAAAATAGTTCCATTTTGGGGGACACAATTCACTTGTACATCTAGTATATTTCCCTGGACGTGTATACATGTATGTCTGGATGCATGTCTATGCATGCACTTAAGGTCATTTCTTTATTGTGCCCACGCAGTCCTGAGTCCACTTGCTCATCTGTGCAGCTCCCCTGCTGTCTTCACATCAGCTTCACACTTGACAAACTAATGCATTCATGTGGCAGCTAGCCCTAAAATCTCTTCTGTCATGTCCAAGACAGCACCAAGTCCAATTCATTTGTTTGTCTATTTTCAAACTTGGTGCAAGTCAGCTATTTATAATGTGTTATTTACAAAAGAACATTCAACAAACCTCCAATTTGTGCAGGAGCCATGATTTTAGACTGAGAGAGAAGAAGAAAAATTTGCTTGTGTGTGAACATAGTGCTTGGTGCAGAGTTCGACACGTTGCCTCTTCAGCAGGAAAATGATAACAATGATAACACATCTCCCACAGTGTGATTGTTTTCCAGTCCGTGCCATCTGGGCCCTCCTTTATGGACTGGCTAGCAGTACCGAACGCTCCAGTCATGGATGGAATGGATGGATTTGGTTAATGACGGCTAGGGCTTCAAGTGATGGTGTTGACAGGAACAAGCCAATTTATTGGCAGGTGCTAGTTCGAGGGGGTTTAAGATTTGAGTACCCGCGTATACACTCGTACAAGAATAGTCTTATCATTATGTGAAGTGTATAAGCTGACCTAGAAAGAACAAAATGGCAACTTGGCCCTTGAGATCTCGTGCTAAAGACAATAGTGGTATTGAGGGAGCTAGAGCCGAAAAGTAGCTTCTGGAGAAGCCGTCCTATGTTTCGCAGTCAACTGGAAGTTCTTTCTTCAGTTTTTCCTGGTCCATCATAATCCCCTGAATATGATTTTCCCAAATACTCATAAAACCTCATTATTTCTGAGTGGATTGGGATGTTTATAGTATCAAAATGCCTATAACGGGTTGAAGGCTTTGGCAAAACCCCAAGGCATTGGTTTACTCTAAAGGGTGGTAATAAAAACAAAGAAAGAGAAAGAGGAAGAATGCCCGAGGTATTTATCAGGAAATTGCAGGAAGACTGGTGGGAATTTCACCAGACCCAGACGAGCGGCTATGGAGCCAAGCCTTGAGATTATCATAATTGGAGACAAAGGGAAAATGTCTGAAGTTGGAGTCAGTCCCAACCAGATATTATGACCCTTGACTAATACAACAATAGCTGTCATAGGCGCAGCTCCTCTGTGTGCTCCTTTTCAGATGTCAGAAACATGTAAGGACCTTTAAAGAAACCAGCGCTCTGGGATGTGTGTCATTTGTAAATGTAATGCTAAGACAGCCTGCCTCTTGCCCAAACTGTGAAATGCCTGTGGTAGTACTGTTTGTGACACCAGGTTATACAAAGGTCAGCACAGTGCTGAAGGCACAGAAATTAATTCCAAACTGTTAGTGAGCTATCTATACATTTTACTATTCTGAAAATCTGTTTGTTATCAGTACTGTTTTACATTAGTGATCTAAAACATCTCATCGAGGACAAATAAGTCGCACAAATAAGCTTGCCTCGGCATAGTTCAATAGAAAGCAGAAGAGCAGAAATATTTGAGTTTTTTTTTACGCCAGTGCCTAACAAACACATGTCTCTGCTCTAAGGAAACCAGAGGATTTGAAGAACCATCTGTTGACCAAAGCCTTCGGGAGGCAGAGATGGACTTAGGATATTGCTCTCTGCAGGTGACGAAAGGAGAGAAGGTGGGGGTGGGGGGGGGCGATGATGAACAGCAGAGTGGAGAAGTTAGGAGGTCAGGTGAAATTGTGGAAGGTGCCATGACTATCATTCATAATAACCAACCCATAAATCAGCTGAAACAATGTGTCCTGTGGACATGGTCAAACGTGTCTATTCTTAAACCAGCCACATAATGATTACAGACTTGATATCTTAAGATCTTAAGTCCACAAATTGCTATATATATATATATGAAATACATAACTTTTAAATGTAATGTGTGTATATTTTTATGTACATATTTGTAGCAAATGGTCTACAGAAAGACTAAAGAGAAACATGATGGAAAGTAAAATTGCGTGGTCAGTTTATTTGAATATGCAACCCTGACTCAGGACATTAACCCACCCCACCAGCAGAGGTAGTGCTCACCTGAGCTGTAGTTTGTTCCCTGACCTGAATTTCCTTTTCACGTTCTTATTTCATAAATTCATAAACTCACAGTTTTCAATAGTTCACTGCGAGAAGTTTTGCCTGTTTTCTATAGTCGTTAACTTCTGCGACTTAGATGTGTCTAGAACAGAGCTATTCAAACTGTACTAGGAGATGCAGGGACGGTACATCGGACAATTGTTTTTTAAGGATTATATTTAAAATATTATACTGCTTGCTGGGGGTGCAAGTTCTCAAAAAAAAAAAAAAACATATGGGGATCATGGCGGATTAGTTTAAATATGTACATCTGGTCTAGAGCTTTTGTCTGTTCATCGGACTACTCTTTGGACTGTCCTCTAGATCTGTTGTTTGATGCCTGATTGTGTTTTGACCCTAGCCTGCTCTGCTGTTTTTTGCTGGTTTTTGGATTGTATATTGGTATTGTCAATACAGCCTTCCGGCATCTGGATCCTAAATCCTCTCAAGGACAACTTCTGAGAGCTCATGCTCAACAGCAACAGTATGTTTCCGCCTCCACTAAGGCATCAGTGCACCCTCCTGAACTCCGGAGGCAGACATGAGTCACAGAGTGCAAGCAATTAACCTAGAAGTCAAACCCAAGCTTTCTCTAGCCCTACCTGAAATGTGTAATGGGTCCCCAGGTTAATGCAAACATTTCTAATGCGATACACCATCCTTTTCATCTGTACTCCTGAGACATTGTCACGTCACTGCATTTGGCTCTGGAATGATGAAGTTTCATTTTTCACTGATTCTCACGGTTTCTTTATGGATCATGGTAATATTTTCTCCACGTTTTTCTTTTTACCTTATTTTCTTTTCCTCCTTCTTAAGGTAATAATAGGTAAGGAAAGATATTTTCGGAATAATTTCCATAATATTAAGCCGTTAAAATCTTAGTCAAGTGTAATCATCCATCTATCCATGGAACTCATTTACTCCAGATGTTTACAACTCATTTACAACAGGCCAAATGTTAATTAGATTTTAAAGCATTAGTATATGCTTTATGTTATAAATAGCAAGTAATTTATTTGAATTCAACACAATAGTTATTCATTTAAAATAATGGAAACTTCCCCTGATAAAAATAATACAAGATGTGATAACCGCATTTTTATTCGTAATTTTTTATGTAAAGCTCAAGTGGCACAGCACAGGTCAATAACAAATTTTAAAGTGCTTATATGGAAGCCTTGCCTGTGTGTGTTAACAGGAAGGAAGGCTTCAGACATCAAACTGTACATTCGGGTTTTCGGTTATGTCAAGTACAACCAAAGTTAGCATTACTTTTATAACCGGTAATTTTACTACTATGGGAACATCACAAAAAAATAACTCTCAAAATGAAACATCACTCATGGGAACAACCAAAAACAACAATAAAAACATGTGATCATGCGTATATGTGCTATTTCTTTGCCTATGTGATCCATTAAAAAATTCTTCTTTGCTCAGTCAGGTTTGTATAGTAGATTAAAATGAAATTAAATTCAGGTAATCATATTGCCTTTTATAAGATGAAAAAAAATTATATGTTATATGTTAGTCTATACTGCACAATCCTGAACACTATATATATATATATATATATATTTTTTTTTTTTAAACAAATAATGGCTAAAATGCTCTGAGCTTTACAGGCTACGTAAGCTTCTTGTTAGGTGTTAGCTGATAGACCCATTTAGCCCTGAAGGACATATTAGAGTGTGTTGTTAAAATACAATAAGCATGCTTAATTTGTTCTATTTTGAACACTGGTGATATGTTTCAGCATGTCCAGGAAATAACACTGCATACACTTTGATCTTTGTCCAGTGGGACTCATTTACCCTCAATTTAACAAATTGCACATTATTATCGATTTATTGTTAGTGGCAAGATGGATGGTTTGCAATTTGAAAACCATCCATAATGGTGTCAGTCTGGGATGTTCTCAGCTGTCTTGTGGTTTCTTTGTTCTGAAGGATGACATTACTTTAAATCCATGATATATATCAGGCCACCAAAGAAGGGCACATCTGTGATTTTCCAAACACAAGTTGCAAAAACCAGTTCATGTCACATGTTACCGCTTAAAATATATATAACGGCCTTTATTTAAATTATAATAGTATAATAATGCAATAATATAATTAGCATATATATATAAAAATATAATAATAATAATTATTATTATTATATATTACGTAATCTTTGTGGGTATATATGAGAATTAACACCAGGGTTGCATCATACCAGGCTTTTTATATGAATTAACCATTATGATTTTTATCCATTAAAAGCTGTGTTTTATGTTATAGAACAATAGTCACTTTCTCACTTTCTTGTGACATTTACAATAATACAGCTTACTGAGAAACTACGATGTTTTCATCCATGAAGACTTTCTTATAGCAGGAAATGTAAGGTTACAGTTTTACCACTCCTTTTAAATAAAATATCTCCATAGAGAATGGCCTCACTATTAATTATTTTCCCCTTTTTATTAGTAGCAAGACTTTTTCATCATGTACGTTTTTCAAATAAAATTTTACAACATACATGATAAGGTATTAGAATGAGTGATTCTAAATAAGTCTGCTGTATTTTGGATGACTTTGATACCTCGGGGGCGTTTTTTATTTATATTTCGAATCCCACAAAATGAAAGACAGTGAAAAGACACAAAAATATCTTTTGCCAGATGTTTAAAAGACTGCACAGATGTGTTCCACCAAAGCAGCCATAGACAACATAACTGTTGTGGTTGTATATAGTATGTCAAACTTAACATGGACGATGAAAGGACATATATTTAGGGCTGAGAACAATTAAGACCCGGGCTAGCATAAAAAGGGACCAATAAAGGAGCAATAATTAACACTGATGGATGTCTCTCATTACTGATGCTCAATGACATTTACCAGACGCTTCCACTTTCCTTATTTGGTCACTGAGCTGGTTTCAAGTTCATCGCTCACTGCTCATCACATTCACCTGTTTTTAGTTTCCGGTTTCTATAATGTGAGCAATAGTTATGTGTCTTGTTTCTCACAGAGTCCCAGTCGTAACACTTTGTTTACTTCTTGTATGCTTAAAGGTTTGCTTTGTTACTCTGCTTTTTTCTAATCCACTTCTTTTGGAATTAATTTTGCGATTTCAATGTGTCCTATATTTTACTTAAAATCTTTGAAACTTTTATCTGTGCACTTTGTGTAACTAAATTATCTAAATAGATAAAAGAAAGATTTTGTCTGTACATTGGTCCGAACTCGCTCTTTTAATGATATCTCCGTTCATACATTGGACGACCCGAAACCAGTCTCAGAAAATTCTGTTTGTCTGACCGAATTGAACAAAACTTTGCCAGTCCTTACATATTTGCCCAAAGTTAAACTTGCGCCATAAATGTAATCAAAATGTTGCACAGAGCAAGTGGAAGGCACAGAAATGACTACAATGCACCTACGGCTTGTCCTAAGCCACAATCCTGTGATTTTTAAGACACTGGAGTCATTTTAAGACAAAACGTCTTCTTAAAACCTTATCTGCTTTTTCGATTTCTCATCTGTGATTCACTCTCCATACATGGAGTGTATTTGACTGACAACCGAGGGAGTACAACTTAGTTTGAACTCAACCTTAGAATTTTTTTTCTTTGTATTAATAAGTAAAATATATCACACAGTATTTCTTATATCATAAGAAATAATATCACTGATTACATTAACACTGATCAGCTTACAGTATTTTCCGCTTTAACCTTTTGACTATTTCTCAAAACCCTTTTCCTGACACTTTTTACTGACACAGGTACTTATGCTAGTCCTTCACTTTGTCACCTCTGACCTTGACCTTATTCCCAGAATTAGTTAAGATTTGGGTAAAAAATATGAAAACTGCTTGGTGGTGCATGGAAACTGCTTGCATGTGATTGTGCTACATTTTCTACAAGTTACTAAAGATTCACCGAGATGCATTCGGTATATAAGAATAAGGTAAGCACAAATCACCATTCCACAGTGACTCTCCAAAGCAGCAATGTAATTAATGTACAGGTACATTTTGTTCCCCAAAGTACAAACAATATAAATTAACCTCCAAAATGGTCCTTAAGGTCCAATTATGTACTTAAATGTTTTTACAACTATGTCCAAAAGACGCACCCTTGACATTTCCACACCAGTGCAAAGCATTTGTACTCTGATGTTAGCTAAGACACCAGACCTAGCAAACTCCTAACATAATCATTCATACTTTTACTGTTATTGTTAGCAGTATAAATGTATAAATTTTAAAATAACCTTGTTAAACACGCAAGGTATTGATATACGCGTACTGTAGTACTTATACGCTTTGCTGCCGAGTGTCACGTGACAACTAAGCCAATGATTCTTCTCTCTCTCTCTTGCTGTGGGATTGTGGGTAATCGTCTCCCATGCTCAGTCTCAGTGCACGTGCAACACTCGTATAGTCAACATCCGTGTATTTATTTTTTTAATTGTGTGTCCAATTGTACTGACTGTTACTTAGTAAATGTACTGCAACATCGGTCTCTTTGAAAAAAAGGTTGAAAAGGCTGTAGCAGTGTGGGAGATGAATCTGTTTAGAGGAGTGATTCCATTTCTGTGTGTTTGTGTGCGAAAATCATCCTACACAATATCCCCCCTGCTCTTGCTTTTTCTCTCATCTAACACCAGTTCTTTTCAAAGGTAAAGTGCAGGTTAATTTGTTTTATTTTTACTTTATATTTCGTATTCATTATTTTTATATGAAAATTTTTGGGCTGTGGAACGAATGGGGATATTAACTTTTAAATAAGACTGTTTTGATGTACAAGCACGCTTCCAGAACTAATTATGCTTGCAATCCAAGATTTAACTCACTCATCTTCTATACATGCAAACATGCAAACTCCATGCACACAGAGACGGGAATCGAACCTGGCAACAGTGCTAACCACTACACCACCGTGCCGCCCCCAAGATTTAACTGTATACCAGTGTTCCAGTGCATTGAACATTTTGCAGGGACACTTGACAATAAATCAATAAATAAATAGTTCGACCGACACAAATAAAAATTGCACAAGAATACTCTCTCACTCACCCATCATCTATACCGCTTTATCTTGTATACAGGGTTGCCAGGGGCCTGGAGGAAAATACAAAGTCTACAACAGGAAAATGTAAAAGGGTGGTTGTCAGCTGCAGTATGGTTGTCTTGATGATTGTGATTGTCTTGTGTGTGTAAACAGATTAAAAGCTGTGCAAACAGAAAAAGAATTATGCCAAATCCGGCTGACGTAGCTGTGGTTAAATTGTCGACTTAAGCAACGAATGAAAATTAATACAAGAGGCATTCAACATGAAATTCCTTGTGAATGACAGTGTAAAACCGTCATTTACAGAAGACTTTAAGTCTTCACAGTACGGTGATGAGACTCTTAGCCTCAGTTTACCATCTGAACGGTGCAAACGTTTTAGAGAAGGCCAGATGTCTCTGAATGACGATCCCTGTCGAGGTGGCCCGGAGCCCACAGCAGTCATCAAACCTCAAATATTGACGGATAACTTGTTGTCAACTTGCAGAAGAAACATATCTGTCTGTGGGAACTGTACACACAACCATTCACAAATACCACTTCCATATTACAGGAACTCTGTTGGGCGTTATTGCCACATCCCCCATACAATCCTGACTTCTCTCCAAGCCAATATTTGGATTTTTTTTTTTCTTTTTTCAGGAATGTAGGAGGTACTGTATTGTGTAAATATAATACTAGTAATAAAATGTATTATTATTACTATTATGTTGGAGACGAGAAGTGCACTAGTTTACTGTTTATGTATTATGCTAGCATCTCTGTAGAGTATGAACTGTCACGAAGGTACACAGTACCAGAAACATTCCAGTAACTTGCAAATATAGCAAACCACTTACAGTATTATGTCAGAAATCAAATATTATTCATCACACACAACCATACACATCACAATGTGCAGTGTCATACAATAAATAAATGAATCCACAAATAGAAATTGCACAAAAATACAATTGACATCAAAGTAGGATTTACAGAAGAAAATATAAATTCTAGAATTATATTACAGGAAAATGTAGAAGGATTGTTGTTGTGTGTAAACACATAAAAAGCTGTGCAAACAGAAAACAAAGTATGCTAAATCCAACTGAAGTAGCTGTGGTTAAATCATTAACATAAGTAATTAATGAATATTTATCCAGGGGCATTCAAGTGCAAGTGAAATTTCTTGTTAATGAAGGGAAGGCTTGCTGTCCATACTGTAAATGACGGCCGGGGTGGCTCGGAGCCAGAGGTGGGAAGTAATGAGTCACATTTTACTCCGTGATATTTACTTAAGTAACTTTTTGAAAAACTTTACTTCTATGAGTAGTTTTACTGCGCCATACTTTTTTTTCCTTTTACTTTAGTAGATTTGCGAGGTAGAAACGCTACTTTTACTCCGCTACATTCAGCTACACTCAACTCGTTACTTTTCTAACATTTTTATTCTACACATTAAATATTCTTTATATTTGCCAGAGAACTGCAGCTGGTGGATCTACCACGTGACTGTGTTTCACCAATCAGACGTAGCAACAATAATCGCATGACTCCGTTTGACCAATCAGCCGCCATAACAGTAACCACATGTAGTCACATGACCACACACAAACTGGCTGCATAGTGGGAAAAGAAATCTTCAGACGCGATAGACAGCGAATGAAAGCAAAAAAATGGCAGAGGCGTCGGTTGAGGATGAACTCCCCAAATAAGCTAGAGGCTAAAAAATATACGTTTCTTACAATTGTTTTGCTGGACACAGTTTATGGTAAAGTGAGACCTCTTGTACATATACATGTTATTTTCCATCTGCTGAGCCATTTGGAGGGAAACTGAATATATACTATATCTTACACTGGAAATCGTTTACATTGTTCAAATATACATGTTACTGTATAGTAGGTACTTGTTTAAAAAGCTTTATGTTGTTAAAAAAAAGTGAGATTAGGAAATTTGTTTCTTGTTCCTAAATTTGCTATTTTGTAAAGATATTTATTTTTATTAATGCATTTTTATTTTATTTATTTTATTATGTGGAAATCTCAGAAATTGTACATTATTTTATAGTATTTTTCTCTTGCTGCTTACATAATTAAAAATAATAATAAATCAGACATTACGATGAAAAAAAGTTACTCAGTACTTGAGTAGGAGGTATTGTGTGCATAATAATAATAATAATAATAATAATACAGAAAAAATGGAGAATATAAGCACAGAAAATGTAAAACAAGTATTTTTTGCTTGATTCTAATTATTATAGTTCTAGATAGATATCTAGAATACTAATACTTTCATCTTTACATATTAAATGTTACAAACCAACCTCTAAGCATTAACCTCTGTGGACACTTTAGATATACTGTACTTCAGCATGAAATGTTGCGAAACATGCTTTATTGTTGTAAGTGTTAAATATAATATAATAAGTGTAAAAAAGTGTGTATTATAAAGTTTCAGGTAAAGTGCACCACGACCAAGACATATCAAAATCAATCCCAACCAGATCAAGGTTCAACGTGGAGCTGCCTTTTATTTTGTAAAATTTTCATTTCAACAGTGTAATTTTCATTTGTTTTAATTCGTACGTCTTCAAGCTCACCATTACGATTTCCTTCTCCATATGACTACTTATTAACAATGTTTTAAACCTAAAGTAAACTGTCACAATTGAGGTTCAAGCTCTTTTTCAGGAAAACCCCAGAGAGCTTTTGCATCACTCTCTACTTTCAACACTGCACTTATTTCCCCATCTATCCCCGTTCCTCACACCAGTGTGACAAGAACACATCTGTTTAGGTAATGCAGGCTAACAGTAAGCTGAGTGAAAAAAGGCCCAGATCATTTCATCACCCTGAACTCCTCATTGTAGATGTCACGATTAGCTGTGTAGGATGTGATGCCGCAGTCATTACACAAGCTTTTTTGACGGCGAGTTGGAAAAGCTGACTTTCCTATCATTTCGCTTTGATCTACAAACAGTTTGATCTCGGAAAGTTATGTACTCTTAAGCTGTGCACACGCATGCACAAAGAGTCATTTGATGTGACAGGACGTAGAAAGGCTGTTACATCATGATAAGGAAAGGTGTGCGCACCCACACACACACATACAGTATGGCATGCCATCATAACGGCACTGATGTGGCATTGTGTTACCTGCATGGCTTCTCTTTGATGTGAGATTGCTTTCACAGGCTAGAGAGCAGGCAACAAAAACAGGGCACTAGACACCTTTACTACCACATGCGCTCCGACTGTAAGCAGCTTTGTCCATTGTGAGCGGCGCACAATCGAACACTTTGTGATGGAACGATTGATACAGAGAAATTTAATCACTTTCTCTGGCTGGAGCTTTTAACTGTATCTGTGGCAGCATTGAGTGTAGTGGGACAGTCGACAATGGAAAGCTCTGTGGGTGAGGGTTTGCGGCTCTAAGGCCCAGACACCAGATACCCGCCTTTTGCAATATAGTTCGCTCCAGGACACGATTTCCTCCTGACAAGACATCAATTTAGCAGAACGGAGAGTAAGTGGTGCAGTCAGGTTGAAATAAAGGCGATATTATTTCATAAACTTTCAATCTGATTGTTCTACATGAGTTATGAAGACACCAGAGACACGGCTACTGCTGCATTCAAACATATCTGATAACAACTTTTACTATTGTCCTTTTTTTCATGCTACTAAATCAAATAAATTTTCTCCTTCTTTCTCGTCCAAGGGCCTAAACCCCAATTCCTGCATTTCAAAGGCCTGTACAGCGTCGCTCAGTACAGCTTGGCTCGACTCCCGTAGCGGACCCCCATTGACTCTGCACCCCTGTTAATGGTAATAAAATCTTTTACATTTCCTTGCATGGCTGTTAAAGTTTACTGCTGCACCCTGCTCTTTCAAAGTCACTGCAGGTCCATTACTGTTGTAAAAAAAGAAAGAGGGGAAAAAAAACAACAACAGCAAAAAAAAAACAAAAAAAAAAGGCAGGTCTTTCACTTCTGCCTCGCCCCGCTTCTACAGTTACCCCTAATCCCTTACCAAAAGAAGAAAAAAAAACACTTATCATATGGAGCTTAAAGAGTCAACTGGGTTTCACCTTTTCATATTGTGATATCTGATATTCAAGCTTTTAAGAGAAAGAAAAGCACAGAGTTTATTTATGCTGAATTGCCTTTAGGCTGCATGGTCAGAAACTCCTTTGACATTTGAGAGCGGCTTCTTTAGGTGTTGTTAGGTGCTCTCCGCTGTTGTCAGAGGGTCCCAGCTCGCACATTCCCTTCTCTGCATGCTGTTTCCTTTTTCTTTTTTTTTTTGCCCGTACCGACATGTCAGGATATGTCTACAGAACCCAGAATTCCTCTCTCCACTTTCTGAAAAAATTATTATAATAATTAAAGCCTAATCCAAATGCATATAATTTTAGACAAATTAAAAACAGTCTAGAACATTCTACTAAAATCTACCCAAAATTACTTTATTCAAAATGTTTAATGTTTTTTTGTAATTTGTATGGTTTTTTTTTTTGTCTGTGAAGATTCTCAGTCATGTCAACTGGACTTCTTCCTAGTTAAGCAGAAACGTTTCACTACTCATCCTAATAGCTTTATCAGACTGAAGAAGGTACTTGGATGAGTATTGAAATGTTTCTACTGAACTAAGAAGTCCAGTTGACCTGACTCAACTTCCAGATAATTCCTTTTTAGTCTTTTCCCCGACCTTACCCATGATGGCATTTGACTACTTGCTGACAGCGATCACCTGTGGGAATGAGGCAGCAACTTTTATGTTAATACTACCATCAGCATCATTATGCTCGTCATTTCATAAATTCTTATCCAGCTTTTCACAGATTAATAAATCTGCACAACTGTCTCATATGCCTTAACTGCACTGCATTCTTAAACTTTGAGTACAACATTTCTCATTAATCTGCTAGTACAGTACATGTTTCTGGAAAATGGTGATGGAGAAGGAAGCTCATCATTTTTTTTTTTGTTTCAGGAGCCAATCGTGAAATCTGACCGTTATTCCAGATCATTTTAAACGCCTAACTTGTCAATGTCTCTCTGCGATGTCAACAAGGCACTCAAGAACTAATGTTCCACAGGTAATAATAAAAATATCAAATCACCAACTGACAATTTAGCAGATACAATAAACACACCATAAATATTTCAAAATAAATAAATGGGACATATTCCATTGGTTTGAGGAAGAAGTTCATCTTTAAAGAGTTCTTGCACTAAAGTTACAGCTACACATCATATTAAGACCCATATAAGAGAAAGGGTTGTAAGCAAATCCCCTTCAGATGGCTTGAGATTTTTGACTATTTAAACAATCCTTGAGGAAGCATTTATATACAGTACTGGGCAAAAGCCTCTCATTTCTTCATATTAATATTAAGTTGAATTAAATTTAATTATGTAGATTAAATTAAAGAAATTGGATCAAATGTTTTACTACAACAGACTGCAAAGTGTCTAATGATACAATTTAAAAAGTTTATGTAGTAACCTCATTACCCCTCTCGTCTGTTAAAACCACTCAACATCACCAGTATACTAATATCACTGGCACATCTGCACCTGTTTCTCATTGGTTCATGCCTTAAGTTAGATGTTTTATATGCTTAAGTGATTCATAGGTCATTGTGTGGCTTAACACACAAGAAACATTCCTCTGAAACTAATCAGTAGGTACTACTATAGATACAGGGACTGGACTGAAGATCAAGATTTTAAGTAATATACAGTGCTGTATGTGCAACTATATTTTGGATTTTAAATGTATATTGTGTTCTACTGAAGCTCCTAACTAAAGATTTTCTAACTCCAACTTGGAAAACCAAGTTGAAAACCAAAAAAAGTCAGGAAAGTTCTCAATCCTTAAGCATGTGGCATCATCTCAACATGGCTACTAACAACTCTCTCACTCACTCACTGTCTATATCGCTTTATCCTGTTTACAGTTGCCAATCCATCACAGGGTACACACAAATACACACACAGTCATTCATACCCTACAGGCAATTTGAGAACACCAATTAGTATAATCAGCATGTCATTGGATTATGGAAGGAAACCGGAGTACCCAGAGAGCACCCACCAAGCACGGGGAGAACATGCAAACTCCATACACACAGATTCAAGGTAGGAATGGAACCCGAACCCTGGAGGTGCAAGGTCATTCATTCATCTTCTGTACCGCTTTATCCTGTTCAGGGTCGCGGGGACCTGGAGCCTATCCCAGGAGACTCGGGGCACGAGGCAGGGTACACCCTGGACAGGGTGCCAATCCATCGCAGGGCACACACACACTCATTCACACACTACGGGCAATTTGGGAACGCCAATTAGCCTAATCAGCATGTCATTGGGTTATGGAAGGAAACCGGAGTACCCAGAGAGCACCCACCAAGCACCGGGAGATCATGCAAACTCCATACACACAGATTCAAGGTAGGAATGGAACCCAAACCCTGGAGGTGCAAGGTGATAATGCTAATTCAGCGACTGTACTGCCTGCTACTTACTGTACAACAACATCAACAGTAAGTAAAATATCACTTTTCTTAAAAAAAGAGTTTATTCTAGTATTTAGCATATATTAGTCAATCCGCATGTACTGTACACATTAGCTGGTGAGCATACAGTTCATTGATTTGGGAAAGTAAATGCATCATAAGTGTATGCTCACTGATGCTAGCTAGCAAGCTCGTTGCTAGCCAAACACACATTTTTCTAAAGGAAATGTCAAATTTTTCTGACTCCACAATCTGAGTTAAGTTAAACACATTAGTGCACATTATGTGCTTTTTTTTCTGTATCTTGATAATTTTTTTATTTCTTATTTGTAAAAGAAATAAATAAGAATTAAGACCCAAGGACTCAGAAAAGTGTTATAGAGAACAGGGAACAGCTGTAGAAATAACATCACAGGTTTGGATCTGAGCATTGTGGCGCCTCAGTCTGGTTGGCGCTCCCAGTCAAAGCGCTAATCAGCTTTATTAGACCTACTAAAACCCAATTTGGGGATCAGACATGCCAGCTGCCAGGACTTTATGATGCACAATGCAAGTGTTTATTCCACAGAAATGAAAAGGATATTACAATTACATTAAAAGTAAATGAATCATTAACCAATAAGGATTCTGTGAATGTGCAAAGTGTTTTATTTGAACTGTTCAGCTAAATTCTTTCATGTGAAGAAAATAATTTATGATGTATGAAAATAGACCAGAATAATTAATTAATAAGAAAAAAGAGTTAGTTTAATTTAACTTTAAATAAAATGTAGTGTACCATTAAAAGAGGGCTTGCCTAATTAAAAGTGGCAATGCCTTATTATCACTGCCGGGTGGTGCAAACTGGGTTAAGGCCATGTGGTATTGCAGTGAATAGAGATTAGGTTGGTCGACTTGACCATTAAACACTTTACTTGAAAATTAGTTCTTCGTACATTATTCTTAGACTTTGCATAAATCTGATTTGATGAATTTATGGCTAGTATGGTGCATAGTTATGCTGCTACACTGCTAGAATCCTGTTGTGTTGCCTGTGATGGACTGGCATCCCATCTGATGTGCATTCTTGCACCTAGAATTTTTTGGGATGGACTCCGGATTCACTGACCAGGATATCCTGGATAAAAAATAAATGAATGATTAAATAGGGAGTTTATGTAAGATATAGTTTAGAAGCGCTTATAATGTGACCCTTATTACAAACTAAGATATTAGGTTTCACAGGTTAGTTTGCCACTATGGCCAACAGAGTGCAGTAAGAGGAATGTTTTTAATTTTACATTTTTAATTTCTGCAAAAATCGTTTGATTAATACAGAATTGATAAAGATTTAATCTTAAACATTATATTATATTATTCTTATATTAAAGCTATAAAACCGCTCTGTTGGTGCAGTTATTTTTAGGGGTAGCGGATAAATCCCAGTGTTTAAAATGAGACAGAGGTTCCCTCTTTCTTACTGCATCACAGAATTCTCAAGTAATTTCTCTGAAAATAAGATTTGGATTTTTTTTCATGATGCACAAACTCACACTTCCCACATGTCAGGAACCAATAAACTTGGAATCAAATATGAAGCTTATTTAACAATAAATCCTAAAATGTGCATAACTCAAATGACAGCAGTGATGCCATGATGTCGTATTGTGTACTTAGCACTCCATGCTAAGTTTTTAGCCATGAGTTGGAAATAGCTACACCTCTCATAGTCTACAGTGGCTTGCAAAAGTATTCGGCCCCCTTGAACTTTTCCACATTTTGTCACATTACAGCCACAAACATGAAT
>JAQQZT010000007.1:21207641-21225363 GCA_030068275.1 Clarias platycephalus | reverse complement strand
AAGAAAGAAAGAAAGAAAGAAAGAAAGAAAGAAAGAAAGAAAAGTAGAGCCCTCACTTGTCATCATGGGTCAACTGTAGGCTTTAGCTTTGTTTTTACTAACAGCCCATGTATGAATCCATTCATCTGTCATCTTATGTCATGAAGGTCCAAAGCTTTCAAAGGTCCAGTTTGATCATAATACTATATAGCACTTAACACATCAGAGATTTGATTGCCTTCTGATCTTTATGACACAAGCCATCTTTCATGTCATATCTTCAAGATATGAGCATACAACCTGATCCCAGAACAGATGCACACAGTGTTCTGTAGTTAAATTTTAATAAAAGGTGTGTTGCTAAAAGGTTTTTGAAATAAAGCTTATAAATCCAAAAGCTTAACCCAAACACAGATGGAATTGGATGGAGGTGTCCATGCATATGGTTATGTTTCCACATGTGATACTGTGGTGACTGAATCATACTGTATATGCTTTAAAGTGGAGGGCATTGGTCAAAGTAAGGTTCTAAATTTAAAACTTGGCACTGCTAGATATTTTATTACAGTGCCATGCATCACATTGCTCATGGAAAGTCTTTTCATAATCAAAAGCAAAGTGTTAGTGAACTTTTCACCTGATGAAAAGAAAAAAAATCCTCTGATAAATCTCAAGCAGCTTTAGTTAATTTAACGTGCACACTTTGCACAGACAACGTGAGAGCAATGTTATACGCCATTAACCACATCCAATTTGTTGGCCAGGGCAGCGCCGGACTGCAGCTGGGCCTGATGCCGCTCACAAACTGGCCATGGCCGTTTTTACTGCAGCTTTTCTGGGGTGTTACTTTCACACCATCAATCTCAGAATGAACTATTGCTGCCAGCATGATTTTAAAACAAAACATTAAGGCCTCATTTTAAGTTTGGGTATAAGTTTTTCCCAAATTTTTATTAATTTCCCAAAATGCTTAGGAGAATGTGAAAAATTTAGTTACAAAAAAAAAAAAAAAAAGAGTGTCAGCTAAAACACAGTCATGGAGAAGAAATATGTTTCCATATAGCACTGTCACCATTAGTACACCAACTTTTCTACTGCTTAGTGGAAAAATATGATGCAATCTAATACAATATATGTATTTTATTTTTATGATCTGGACATTTGTGGCAGAGCTTGGTGGCACCCAGGAGAAAAAACGAATGTGTAATTCTTGTGCCAGTTTTCACACTCAATCTTGAAGTGTGAGGGCTAACACTTGGCAGCACACTGGCTGATTGTCTAATTGTTTTAATTACACGTTATTGCATAAAATATTATAGCACACTCATGCTTGGTTTTAATTGCTATACTTAATTGACTATAACTAATAGCATGGTTTTAATTAGCATATCATTATTTATAATTAACAATATTAACTATATCTCAATAACTGTTCTGTTTTTGAAAAATAATTGACAATGAAGTACTTTACCGCAGCCTGTTGAGCTACTGATACCACAGTGAAGTGTTTCGTTTGAAACATAATACTGCAGCCAAATTAACAATTTTCATTTATTACAGAACAACATACTTTATATTAGCTATTGTTATTAGCAGGCATAAGGATGTGATGGCTAGATCACTGGGTCAGAGCATCACTGAAATAATAGGTCTTGTGTGGGGTTCTCAGAGTGCAGTGATTATTACTGACCAAATGTGGTCCAAGGAAGGACGACCAGTGAACCAGCAAGATGGACATGGTCACCCATGCTGGACTGTGTCCACCAGCAAAAGCACCTACATTGGGTGTGTGAGCATCACAACTGGACCATGGGACAATGGAAGAAGGCGGCCTGGTCTGATGAATCATGTCTTCTTTTATATTGGATGGCCAGATGCTGGTGAGTCACTTACCTGCGAAGGAGGTGGCACCACAGTGTGTTCTGCTGTGCCACCTTGGGTTCTGATATATTCAAGCGTATGTTACTTAGATGTAGTTTTGATGTACAATCTACTGAAATCAAATGTGTTAAATGGTATTAACCTGAGGCCATAGCCTCCTTTAGCAATAGAATGCATTCTGCCTCACTGCGAAAATTGTTCAGGAATGGTTTGAGGAACACAATCATTTTGAAATGTTGACTTACCTCAACCAAATAGAGCATCAGTGAGATATACTGGACAAACAAATCCAAAGCATGGAGGCTCCACCTCGCATGTTAAATTATCTCCAGACACCACAGCACATCATCAGATAATTCATGCCTTGATGGGTCAGAGCTGTTTTGGTGGGAAAAAGGGTGTCTGACTGATGTACCGGAAAACACATTGAAACCTCAAGCCTTTACATCTGAGATGATCCAGCAGTCTTGATGGACTTCCAGGGGCAAAAAGGTACACAATTGCTTGACTCATGCAAACAACATCTTAAGTTGTTTATGTTCCTGATGTGCCACAACCTGTCCTGTCATTCTGTATCACACATGTAAGCCCTGTGAAGGCAGATGAACATAGCATGATTCACCTGGCCATTTTATGACCTTACAAAATGTCATATCCTAACACAAAACCATTGGCTCAAGTAGTTTAGCAAAGTACAGATTAGATGCTATGATGTGAAGGAGGTTTGGCTTAAAGTTCAAGGACCTGGAAATGATACAAAATAGAAAAGCATGAACCCTGCAGGCTAAAAGATGTTAAAATTATACAGAAAAACAGCTGGAAAGAAGTTGGAATGTGACAGAGATGCGCTTATGGCCGTTTGTTATATTTAAGGAACTCTATACTGACATTGTGGTGGCATGGTGGTTTAGTGGTTAGCTAGCACTGTCACCTTGCACCTCTAGGTTCTGGATTCGTTCCGCCTCCCTCAGGTCTGTGTGGGTGTATTTTGCATGTTCTACCTGTGCTGTGTGGGTTTCCTCCAGGTACTCTGGTTTCCTTCTACAGTCCAAAAACATGAAGGTTAGGCTGATTGGCATTTCTAAATTGTGTGTGTGCGCGTGTGTGTGCCCTGGATTGGCACCCTGTCCAGGCTGTACCCCACCTTGTGCCCTAAGTCTCAGCCCCCCCGGGGGCCCTGTAATGAATTTGATATTAAATGCTCAAAATGTGAGTGAAGTCAAAACTTTCAGCTTTCAGGTTTGACAAAAGTATGAGATTAAACAAACAAACCAACAGTTTGGAACATTCTTATAAAGAAGGAATTAACTGATAAGGTCAGCAACAGTGAAAGCCTGGAAGATCTCAGAAGACAACTAAAAGTGGATGACTGCAGAATTCTGTCGATAGTAAAGACTGCAGAATTCTATCCATAGTGGAGGACACACTTGAGATTGTAGACGTGTCATCGTCTGCGGTCATACAGACGCTTAACAACAAGGTGCAAAACACTGGTAACTCTCAAGGACAGAAAGGCCAGACTAGACTTTTCCAGAAAATCTATGAAACCAAAATTACCAGCAGGACTGGAAAAAACGTATAATCCAAAGCATACCACATCATCTGTCAAACATGGTTGTTACGACATAACCAATGGACCTTGGTCACTGATGTTATTGATGACCTGATAGCTGATAAAAGAAGCATGATGCATTCTGAAGTGTATGGGGCTGTACTTTCAGCCAAATGCTGCTTAGGACACCACTTCATAAGGCAGATGGATAATGACCCAAAACATACAGTAAGAAATGGGATATTCTTCACTTGCCAAGTCTCTCAACCCAATAGGACATCATTTTCACTTACTAAAGACATGAGGCAGAAAGATCCACAAACTAGTTAAGACCTGGCAAGACCTTCCCCAAGGAAGGAAAATTGTCATGTCCATGGGTTCCAGACTTAATTTCAAAGGATTTTCAAAGTATTAAGGCAATCTTCATGTTTGTAATTATGTTAGTCTGTTCCATTATTTATGAGCCCCATAAATGGGGGGCTGGGAGAGGTATGAAAATGGATGTCATTCCTAAATGTTTAATGCCACGTTTTTGTCAAACCCCTTGAATTAAAGCAGTAAGTCATGACCCTCATATCTTGAGTGTTTCATTTCAAATATAATGTGTTGGTGTACAGAGGCCAAATGCCAAAACACTTATCCTTGTTCCAAAATTTACCCACTTGACTGTATGTACTTATTAGGACAACCAAACCACGAAATGATTAAAGTTAATTCCTATACTGGACATGGCTTTTATCTTAACTGTAGGTTAACCACTAATGATTATGATCTATTGCAGTAGATAGGGCTATAAATCTATGCTTAATCTGTACTGTCGAATAAGAAAATAACGGTATGTTCCCTAGAGATAGTGAGGAAGTGTGAGAAAGTTAGCTAAGAAGGCAAAAGAGGAAAGAAGGAAAAACTACCCAGGAGTGTAGAATAAAAGTTCTACAAAAAAAAGGTTCTGGAAAACAAAAGTAAGGAAATGCCATTACAGGAAAACAATCAGGGTGATGTGATGGATGAAAGCAGAGTTGCTTAAAATGCCCGGCAGGGTAGAATTTACTGCGCTGATTTATTTATTTACATTGTTCACAGTGTAGCCTAAAAAAGCACCGAAGCTGGAAATGTAATTTGTAGCCTGCGTATGCCTTTGTTTGCTGTTGTTTAGCAGCATTTAACTTTCCTAATAAAACAGAGTTGTCAGTTTTTATTTACAGAATCAGTTTTTATATTCAATTATTACTATTTACTATTTACTCTCACTTACTGACTGAATATTAAAAATTAACAATTCTACCCCTTATAATATCAAAATGATCGGTGTCTCTCCAAACCACTTTTAGACTGTCATCAGTACAGATTTTCGAGCAGCTTCAAGGTAAAAAAAAAGAAAAAAAAAAAGAAAAGAAAAACAATTCCCAGACGCTTTTGCGTTATTTGAGAGTAGACTCAAGGCTTCCCGATAACCTGCTGACACGGAAGCGGTGATTTATTGTAACTTCAGAAACTTGAAGGGATTCCTGCCATTGCATACAAGATGCAATTGTCCAAGACCTGCAATTCTCCACCACTGATGATTCTTAAACCATTCTACACACTGTACATAAAGGTTTCTTTGTTGTTGCCCACATGGCGGTAATAGGTATTCTCTGGAATGTAGTTATTTTCTACAGACCCGGCTTGATTTATTGAGGTCTGCAACTTTTTACTCTTATTCAATTTATGTGCTTGCCGCCTTTCCTCATGTTGATTAATCAGCTTGACTTGACAGTTTCCTTAATAATAAATGTGATCTCTAGTATGTGTGTATTTAAATAGTACCTAGAACATGCTACTCCATTCCAGAAAAGTCACACAAACATGAATAAGTGAGGAGGGTGAACGGGTGTTCCGTTTCACAAATTTGTCAAGTGTTTTAAGTTTTCACTACAGTGGCACTTAAACAGAGTCCGGTTGAATTATTGCTTTCTATTAAAGGATACAATAAACATTTGTATTCATTTGCAGCTTTAATTATTATTTTGTTGGCAACTAATTTTGGGTCTTTAAAAATGCAAAAAGAAATTTGGAAAAACATTTTTAAATATATATTATGGTGCATATAATAAAAATGAAATTTATATAATACAATATATACATTTTTGTGATTTTGTCACAATATTAATTAAATTTCATATATAAAATTTTAAGTTACATGGTGATGCTGTAATAATAATTTTTCAGATGTAGGGCATCTGGAATTATTTTGGTTCGTGATTTTCTGACATGATTTTCAGTTGTATGATATTGAGAGGATGTCACATTTTTACTAGGACGTGTATGGGATTTTGTCTGTAAGGGTTTTGATGGATATTACAGTCCAGTAGAAAGAGCTGGATGATCTTCTGAAGATCTTCAATCAAATCCTACCTGAAATGATTTCCCGGAATTATTTAAGACGTTAGAATTACGAAGGCTTTGTCTTTAGTCCTGCCAAAATGAGTTAATGTTAGAAACATATGAGGGATTTTCAAGTCAAACAGGATGGAATTTCTTGTGAATGAAGGCGATTGACATTTACAGAAGACTTCAAGCACAGTACGGTGATGAGACTCTTAGCCATAGTAAAACATTTGAATGGTTTTAAAGAAGGCCATAGTCCCGTGAATGAAAATCCTGCCGGGGTGGCTTGGACACCACTACAGTCATTCACGTAAAAAAATCAGTGAATGGAACACTTGAACCTTCAAAAATACACACAATTATTCACGAACACCACTTTCACATTACAGGCCCGTACCTGTCCTGACCTCGATCCAAGCCATTTCCACATGTTTGGGCCATTAAAGGATTTCCTGGGCGGACTGCATTTTAAACACGAAGCAGGCAGTCTGATCACGGCTGCAGCATACTGAGAAAACTATCTACTGTATCTTGATGTTATTCAAGTGCTGGTGAAACACTGGGATAAGTGGCATTAGTGTAGCAGGGGGTTATATAGAGAAATAAAGGGAGTTTATCAGGAACTCATAGCTGTGTTCTGTTATTTTGCACAAAGTCCCGGTTTGATTTGAACACCCCTCATATTATTTAAATGCGACCAAAGGTAAATTGTATTGCACTGACTGATTTCTTATACCAATTGACAAATTCTTGGGATGTAAGAAGAAGTGCTCAGACACTCCTGTTAAACATTGCAACGTGAGTAAGAAAAACATTAGCATCTCTCAAATTGTATCCCACTTGTATGTTGGGAAAAGTGTTTACTTCTATATTTATTTTCTCTTTCCGAACAAGCATACCGTAATTGAAGGGTAAATTCTCCATCATTTTAAGCATAAGCTGAAACTGATCTTTACTGATAATTAGTGCCTGGAGGGTACTGGGCCTGTTCCTAACCGCTGGAGTGTTGAACACATGCTTATCCAAACCAAGCACTTATTCCCAGAACACCCAGAACTTCCATAAACACAGGTTACATAAGAGGGGTAAAGGATTGTCACCTTGGGTTTGTACTGCAGTAAAACTCATCACATCCATCTATCCAGTGAGGCAGGACCCTTAACATCAACACACTGTGAGCTCTCAGTAAAACAGTTCTATTAAAATGAATTACATACCCACCCACATACACTGACACATGCTCACACACTCACGCACGCACGGCCTGTTTATAGTCTCTACACTTAAATGCTGCAGTGTGGTTTCCAGTATCATTAAACATGATCTACTGACTCTGTGTGTGTGTGTGTGTGTGTGTGTGTGTGTGTGTGTGTGTGTGTGTGTGTGTGTGTGTGTGTGTAATTGTGTATGAACTGTAAAACTGTCTTAAGTTAAGGCTCTGTCTGATCAGTGGCTGTCCGGTTTAAGAGTCACACGGCTACAGGCAATGAGAGGAATGCTAGCAGCTGTTAAAAGGAAGAGATAAGATGAGCGATGAGAAAACAAAATATCAGAAAGACACGATTTCTTTTTGCCTCGGAATGGCAATTGAAAAAAAACTCTCGGCTCAGAGGAGAGGAAATATAAAGAGAAGCCACTTTGTATTCCATCATGTTTACAAAGCAGATGTTCAGAAATTATATATATATAATAAAAAAATAACAATCAGTTACCCTACTGTCAACATTGCGACAGATCCTAACGGCATGCATCCCGCCACTTTCCGAACGGTTCCTATGCCTTCATGACTCTTTTTAGTGACGCGAACCAGGATGACTGGACTTAAGAAATGAAAAGAGACCACAAACATGCAAACAAACATCTAATGAGAATCGTGTGGCTTCCAAGCAGCACTGCCACCTCCCTTCCCTCTTTACGGGCAGATCGCTCTCAGAGAATGCAAACAACATAGCCAGGAAGAGGTGAGCCAAGGTCAAGAGCGGGTCAGCAGGACTGTGTCAGGCCATGTGTCAGGAATTTATTAAGGATGTGGAACTTCAGACGCAGACGGACACCCCGAAAAATACATCAGCAACAGCATCCATCTTTTTTTTTTTTTTTCCTTAAAAAGAAAAACTGGACCTGGATATCGTCACATCTTTTGGGGAGCAAACACACGAAAGCAGGCATCCATTAGAAGAGCCGAACTTGTTGTGGAACCATGTGCGTTAAGGTGAGAGGTCAAGCGGCGCTGGAGTGGTCAAGAGAAGCGCCAGAGATGTCCTGATAACCTCCAGTGGTATGTGTGCATAGTCTGTGCAACTGTGTTTGCGTGAGAGAGAGGCCACTGTTTTAGGCCTCGATTCTCCTCAGATACGGCTGCGTGCCCAAGGTCATCGTTCTCCGGTTACACACAGTGCACTATCAACCCGCTTAAACCAACACAAACTCCCACACTCCCTCACAGCTCCATTGTATACTTGGACATGGACTTGAGAATGGCCTTGCCATGGATTGAGACACTGGATGGAAACAAGAAGAAGAAAATAATCATAATAATAAATAGAACAAAGAAAGCAGTTTGTCTTCTAGCAGTGTAAAACTATCAGCATTTATTTGCTTTTGCGCTTTTGAAAATGCGTGTGACTAAAATCTGAAATATGTTAATCATTCTCTTAATCAAAACCACCCAACTCTCCCGGTGCAACAGAAATTATATGATGCAATATTCCATATTTTGGGGATGAGATATTTCCTTTTTTGAAATCATGAAATGCGACATTAAAAAAACAGGGATGAAAAATACTTGAATAACTGCACTTTGTTACTGTGTGTGCAATTTTGAGAGATTTTACTTTATTGGATTTGAATAGTTTTACTCAAGAAAATGTCCAAGAGAGAAATCATATGTTTTTACTTCTAACATTTTCATTTTGAACTTCAAAGTGCTTGTTACAAATCTTAAATGCCATATGATATTTCTTCTTTTTCTTCATTGTAAGATGTCTTTTGCTGGGGTTGATGTAAGTTCACATGGGATGAGATGTCTTAGGATGTGAAAAGATGAGAAAATCTTTCTACACGCCTCACCTGCCCACTGAACGTGCATCATTTTAATGCTGTACATTGAAAAATATATTTTTTTGAAGAAATAAACAATACTTACCAAAATCACAGGTAGACAATAGTTTTTAGTCATATACATTATTTGATGATGTCATTCATGTTCAATGTATCAATGTTCAGGTTATATTTGAACTAATGATCCTAGAGATGCTGCAAACTTTTCAAGTACCATTCTCACTCTGGCTCAAAAAAGTTTAATGTCTAAACCTGGAGTGCATTCTGACCTCTTAAATAGATAAGTGCAAATCTATGCTTTCTGAAAAAGGTACTGTGCAGGTTTGGTCAAATTCCCCTGAATGCTCTACTTGTGGATAGCAGTTTTGACCCTCCTCCTACTTAAAAAAAAAAAAAAAAGCTTTTATATATATATATACACACACACACACACACACACATTCATACACTATGGGCAATTTAGGGACACCAGTTAACCTAATCTGCCCACCAAGCACGGGGCGAACATGCAGTCTCCATGTACATGGACCCCGAGGCAGGAATCAAAGCCGGATCCTGGAGGTGTACGGTGACAATGCTAAATTCTAATTCATTAGAAAATGAAATAGCTAGTGCATATCTATGCTTCCTAATAAAGATTCCATAAAATTCCCATGTAAAGGGTGTAAGATGCGTTGCAGAAGGACGAAAAGTGTGATGACAAATGATAATGGACATCACCGCCTCAAGGCTGTGTGTCGCTGTCGCCCATGCTTTGTAGACAGGCGACACAATAAAACGGAATTCTTCACAGTTTGGGTCAGAGGTCACTTATTGGCTAAGGCATTTTACTAGTGATCAGAAGGGCACAGGTTCAAAGGCGAGAACCACCAAGTTGCCACTGTTGGACCCTCAACTGCTCTGACGTATAAAGGGATAAAATGTAAGTCCTTTTGGATAAAGGCGTATGCCAAATGGCAACAACGTGAATGTAATTTACCATCAAATCTGCTAAGCTATTAGCAAGTTAGGCGTTAGAATTTAGCAGACTAGTGATGTTTTGTAAATGAGCTTGCTAAATGCGCTAGCTAGTTATGTTGTGTTTTGTTGCTAATGCCTTAGCATACATTACAACCTGTTTTTTTTTTTAATAAAAAATTAAGTAACCAGTGAGCTAATTCTTCCTATTTTTTTTTTAACTATCCTAATTTTTCTTTGTGATTAATTTGCTAGAAAACCAGCTAATCAAGCACGAGTCACTTATTATCCTCATTTATAAACAAATAATACATTTTACTTCGGAACACTTCGGAACACTACAAGAACATTTCAATGTACATACTCACTTAGAGAATTGTGCCACTTTAAAAATCAAGTTATATTTTGACAAAATATCTATTCCTTTCCTTAAGTAAAGTTTCTTGGTACTGTCTCTAGCTTCTTTTGCAATCTTAATGCCAAGACAAATGATTGGCCCCTTCAGTGTCAACCTATAGCCCTAGCTATTATACTCAAATTTGACCCTTAAAAGGTGCCTGCCAGCCTGAGGAATGAGGAATGTCAGTGGGCTCTCTAACAAGGTCTCAATACAAACAAAGCTGACAGTTCCTACCGCAAGCCCATTAGTATAACAGCACAAAGAAATTGTATTGTGCTCAGCTTCAGTGTCATAGCCATGGAAGGGGGAGGGGAAACTGTGTGACATTTTTATGCCATTTCATGTGAAAATGGAGCAGTGCCTCTTGTCATCAGGCACATCTGTCTGAGTGAAGGAGAGAGAGAGAGAGAGAGAGAGAGAGAGAGAGAGAGAGAGATGAGTGCAGCATCTGCGGTGTGACTTCAAAGCAGCATGAGGGAGGGATAAGAGGGTCTGGTTCAACACTCAAGTTCCAAGTTGAGAGATTGCGGGGGAGGACAAAAGGGAACCTGCTGACCTCGGACACAAGTTTCATTCATACACACTCGCGCACACTCTCATATTCGCACGCAGGATGAGCACCAGCCCTTCAACAGCATCCGTCTGGCTTTTGCTACGTTTTATTACTTTTGATTTGCACCAAGCACATTTGTTGTAAATTATTATTTTTCTCTTATTTGTTGTAAACACACCCTTATTTTTAAGGGTAAATGCTTTTCTCTAAGCTATGGCCACTCCAGAACCAGCACTCATTTATCTGGTATAACTATTTCAACAGGCAGAATTCAAGTTTGTCACTGTTGTTGGACATGCATGAACAGAAGGTTTATTTTCCCATTAATCTACAATAATGGATCTCAAAGATGGTCACATGATTATTACATGATGAAGATTTTATAGTTCACATTTGGAGTCTCAGTCATCCATTAAATGTCCCAAACTATATAAAAACATATTTAAAAAAAATAATATAATAATAATATAATATAATATAATATAATATAATATATATATATATATTTTTTTTTATTGTTTTTTTTTATTTATTTTTTTTATTATTTATATTGCTTTTTTTTAGAGAGAGAGATTGTCTTCTCATTACTCAAATTGTATGTGGCAGCTTTAATTAAAAAATATATATGGCCCGTTATTAAAATATAAATAATAGATTAATCAATAAACATACATTATTTGCACCATACAGAACATACTAATTCATTCTTTATTACAACATGACTATATAAGTAACTAAATAATGTACATAGTTGCACATGATCAATTACATTACTGGCGAACATATTTATATGAAATAAATATATTATATTTTTATCCCCTACAGTTTCAAAAACCACTAAATATATCTTTTGCAATTTTTGAAATTATGTTTTGTGTTTCTGTCACAAGTGTGACCAGTGGGATTAAACAGATCCCATTTGAAAATTTGGTTTGCATTCACACAATCAAATATTAGAAATCAAACAAGGCTACTTATCCAGCTTTTATTATGTAAATATTATGCAAATTTTTCTTTGTCACATTTTTTCTCGCTCTTGTCAACATCCAGACATGAGGCATCTCCACCGTATCCTATCTGCAAGGAAATGTCAGACATTTAAGCCTCTTGCTGTGCTCCTTTTTCCGAAGCCTACAGGAGTCTCATTTCCTCTGATCGCGCTCTTGCCGTTCTGGCAGTGTGTTCATGGGGGATGAAAAGTAACCAGAGCATCGAGGTTTGGTGCAAAAACAAGCCGCTTGGCCTTCGTCAGATATCATTTATACTGAACAGGTGGTTGAGTTTTTTGCTGGACCGGACAGGAAATCGCTTGTTCATCTGGTTCTGTGTGAAGTCTGAATGTCTGGAGAAAACATATAAAGCTGTCCAGACCAAACAAAATATCTCTTTCTCTCCGTTTGACAAACAAAATTCATTGAAAGCAGGATAACACTTTAGGAAGAGAGATACTGTGCTGCATACAGTTGAAAATGTGTACGTACACATGTACATGGGTCACATTTCCATAAGTCTTTAAGTATGGAAAGGACAGAATAAAACAGTGAGTGAATCCCATACAGTCTGTATTTAGTTCACCTATTTTCATAATATCTTCAGATAATTCAGGGGAAACTGGACTCTTAATGCCAAAGATATAAATATTTATCAGTAAAAAGATCTGTGGGAGATAGATACTGTAGGAATCTTTGTTAGTAGCTGGAGAGTGGCTGGAGAGCTGCAAATGATGGTTACCCATCAGACCCCCAAGCTCAAACCAGACATGCTGGTCTGCTTACATAATGTTGTGATGGTCAGCTACATCATACAACATATGAGAGTTGTAATACAGAAGGTTGCCCAAATTTCCCTGCCTTGCAAAGAATCTTGGAACATGGTGCCATCTATAACTAGCCTTAATAAAAGCATTTGAGTCTGTACAATAATGAAGTGGACACCCTTACATAATCCGTAAATTCAGGATAGTGGTAACTACTCCCAGAGCTGGTAGCCTAGATCGGGAAGAGGTTTGAACCTCTTTGCCAGTGTGAAATTAATACGGTCGATAGCACCCTGGGACAGGATGAAATGACTCATGACTGATCTTACTATCTATAATGTATATAGTCGTATTTAAAGCATGTTCTTCTTCCATGGTCACTATGGCACAGAGTCCTGCTTGGTCCCCCCATACACACACCATGGCAGCTTCCACAGGCAGATTGCTGTCAGATCACCTGTGTCTGTGAGTCTGGTCTCTCTGGCTGAACTCCAGGACTGACTGACTTTAGGTGCAAGATGTTCTTCACGTGGTGTCGGGGTCAGGAGTAGCTCAGTGGTTAAGGCATCGGGCTGCGGTTAAGAAGGCCCCAGGTTTAAATCCCACAACCCCCAGTTGTCCCTATTGGGCCCTTGAGCAAGGTCCTTAACCCTGAACTGCTCAGATGTATAATGAGATAAAAATTTAAGTGGCTCTGGATAAGGGCGTCTGCCAAATGCCTAAATGTAAATATGTTCATCACACTGGCTGATCCCAGTACACTGCCCAGTTTCCAAGATCCTGACTCCTAGCCAAGTCCATATCTATTATTTCTAACAAAATATGTTGCACTGTGTCCTTTGCAGTGCACCACGAATAAAATCCATCATAGGCATATTAATGACTTTCTAAAAGTATCAACCTGCCATCAAATACAATACCCATCAGCGCAGTGGTGCTCTTGTTCTGGAGTCCTTTAAGGATCCCTCTCATGCACTAATACAGACTACTGGTTGGAAATGGTTTCCTCCAAGAACATTCTTGTTTATAGTGGATGGATTTGCATACATATGTGGCTGGATAAACTTTGGAACTTGTGAATAAGTAATGAAGCTTTCAGTAAATGTGAGCCTATGGAGGCTTCCTTGCTGTGCCTGGTATGTGGTATGCTATTGTATTATTTCGACACAATAGAAGTCCATACAAAGGCTAAACACTGATAGGTGAACATTATGACCATGGTCTTTAGATTATACTGGTCCATACTGTCATGTACTACTTTGTGAGGAGGATTTCCTCCTCATGCGCGTGGTTTAGTGGTGGAAATGTGTGCTGCTGCTACCAAATGGACATCACCTTGCACCTTCTCTTGCATTCTAAAAAGATAGAATTGGCCTTCCCCATATTGTAAGTATATGGAGCTAAGGACCTTTCAAAATAATTCTGCTCCATTGTTTGTATGAACCTTGTAATTTATTCAGTTGTTTCCCATTGCCTCTAGAGATTGGCTAGGTGAAATAGAATAGAAGAGGTAGATGTATAAGAATTCCGGTTAATCACCAATGTATCATCATTCAGATCTGGTGGAAGCAGGGAGGTTCTAGGTTTCATTTGTTTAGACTTTGTGGAAAGTCTTGACGTGTATTCAAAGCAGTTATCAGAGTATTTCTCACCACCCCTGGTAGATATCCAAGGTTCTCGCAACAATATGGTTGCATCCAAAATTAGCATCCAAAAACTAAACCAAAATATTCAGCATCCTGGTTGCCCAAGCTCAAAATTAATTTGGTTTTAACATTATTTATTCGAAATATTATTTTTTTGCTCATTATCATGAAAGCTGCCGATCAGTGTGAATTTGTTTATATCCTCATGAGACTGGTTGAATCAAGGTGAGACCACCTATTTCTGTAGCATTTGGGATACAATGACGATGTGATACGCTGCAGGTGTGAAGGACACTGAGGACTAGAGTCTAGAGTTTGAAGGTCCTCCATCCCCTAGACACTTCACTACAGGTAGGGCAAATGGTGTAGTCCCGCTGCGTAGCCCAGTTATAATGGAAGAGGTGTGAAACACAGTTTGTGGAAGAGAGGTGAGGCAGAGGTTACTAAGATGAGTGTTGATTAGGAGAGGCGGTATTTTTTCAAGTGCCGGTCTCGAAGGTCTGCTCGTCCAGAGCGTGGGATGAGGTAGGACAAAAGGGGGAGTGGCGTAACGGGATGTCCCCGCGCTCTCACCTTTCTCTCTCCTCACCTCCCTCGCTTCTCACGTTCCTCTGCCAGCAGTTTCACAGCTCGCACAAAAGAGACCCACTGCCATTGATCTTCGCCAGTCACAAATGGTGCCAAGTCAACAAAGAGCAACTGAAATATCAGCAGCTGAGAGGAGATGGAGCTGTGAGTGCCTACATGTGGGACGTTTCTTGATAACTTGACAGATACACAGTGGAGGCACATCATGTCCCACCACACCCATATGTCAAATGTCCTTTCAGATGATAAAAAGGAAGGAAGATCTCTTGGCAATCTATTGAGGGATAGGAGGAACAGAAATATGAGAGCATTAGATAGAAAAAAAGAAGTAAAAAGAAAGATGAACAAGCAACAACAAAGAGATGTATGTAAGCTTTATGGAAGAATGATATATCTGTGTGGAGGCTGGAAAAAGTATCGAATAGACAAACGGTTAAAACTTCTATTCCAAAGCTGTGGGTGAAATTCATTTTGTAGGAGTCATCAAGTGTTCTGGTCAACTTTGCTTTAATATTATAGATTAATAGTTGACATAGAATATACACCAAGTTTACTGATTAGTTCAATAATTATCATTGACAGAGTTACTGGTGTGCTGAAAATGCATTTTGTTAAGGTTCCTTTTTGGTATATTTCATGAAAGGGGCATCCTACTGTATATGTTCTATAAACTATCGAAAGGGTCAAACATAAATGAACATGTCTGATAACATGTTTAATAGATCTACATGTCAGGAGATCTCAAAAGTATTACATTCACTGACCTTCTTAACTTCAACCATGATTTAGACACAATAAAATAAAAAAAATTGTACCCATTGTAACAAAGCACATTTTTTTATTGTCTCTATGCGGGAACCTCACTCACTCACTCATCGTCTATACCACTTTATCCTGTATATAGGGGGGCCTGAAGCCTATTCCAGGAGACTTGGGGTACATGCTGGATGGGGTGCCAATCCATCACAGGGCACAAACACTCACACACTACGGACACTTTGAGAACGCCAATCAGCCTAATCTGCATGTCTTTGGACTGTGGGAGGTAACAGGAGTACCTGGAGGAAACCCACCAAGCATGGGGAGAACATTCAAACTCCATGTATACTGACCTGAGACGGAAATTGAACCCGGACCCTGGAGGTGCAAGGCAAAAGCGCTAACCACTAGGTCACCATGCCAGTGGGGGGAATCTATACACACAAAAATATACGTATATACTGTATACGCTGATTAGTCACAACATTAACACCACCAGGTGAAGTGAAAAAAATTATTACCAATTACATACTTGTATACTGGTGACAGGATCATGAGCACCCAAGGCTCATTTATACCTGTTGAGGCCAAAGACCAGCTTGTCTGGTCCAATCCTACAGATAAGCCAATGTAGTTCAAATTGCTGAAAAGCGGTAATGCTGGCCACAAGAGAAAGGTATCAAAACACTCAGTGCATCACAGCCTGAGACGTTTGGGGCTTAGCAAAGAGTTTAAAAAGGTATTGATTCAGCCTACAAATTCCCCAGATCTCAATCCGAACAAGCATCCATGGAATATGTCAGACAAACAATTCAGACAAGTACATGGAGACCTCACCTCACAACCCTCAGCACCCAAAGGATCAGCCGTTAACGTCCTCGTGCCCTGCAGAGACAATGACATGGCTTATATTGCTTATCTTAGGATTTTTATTCTGTATGTTAAGCCAGGGACTGTGTGCGACAACTACAGTAGATAGATGGTCTCCATCAAAAATGCTAATTTACCCTAAAAACTAAGCCCATCAGTGATGAAACATGAGGTTATGTTGCTTCCTGCCTTCCTGCCCTCACCACATGGTCCAATTCCACATGGTCCAATTCATAAATGCCACATAAACGCGGCTAGTGGGAAAGTAATACACTCAGTAGTTAAATCCCATCTGTCGTGGCAGACAAGCAACTTTAAGGCGTGTAGTATTTTAAAAGTGAGCCTGTTGATGAACCGTTAAGAGAACACATGCAACTTTAGAAAAGAAACCACAGGTTTAAAAAAAATTTTGTCAGCGTAAAATCACGCCAAAAGCCTGAATTGTGTGTATATATGCATGTGTGTGTGTTTAACTGAGGAACAGGTCCTGTCCTTTTTTAGGTGGTAGGCATGTCCTAGAGCTAGGGCTGTCCCATCTCTCACTATACCTATATCGCCACACAATGCATTGGGTCAAAGAGCCAGTGCCGCAGCGAGTGCCGCACAAATAAATCAGACATGTAGCTGGGCGGAGGCCATAACCTAGTGGGCAGGGGTTGGGGGTTGGTTTGGGGGGCAACCATGATAGTGGATAGGTAGGAGTCAAAGGTCATGGCCCTTCATGTCTCGGAACACTTCACAAAGAGGCCCAGAGTGCTGGATGCGTAATGGCCAGGAAGGCTGTGCAGTAATTTATACACCTGTCACTAGTAACTACACCAGAGCACGAGGTCAGGCTCCAATTTGTTTAGTCATAGGGGTCTTAAAAACACCACACTCTCTGGAGGACAACAATGCTCCCTATTTAGAGACGTGCAGATTAGATTTGGGTTTTTCCAGTGGACACAATTTGCGCTTTCATTATTTTGGAAGGAGAATAAAGCAATGTTGTGCTGGAAAGACTTTGCTCAGCTTTGTACAGCTATGCTGTCCAGGTTGCTAATAAGGGTGGACAGCACACTGTCCTGCGTATACATGTGCGTGCAGAAATTCTACTGAACCTCAAAAATTGCTCACATCTTACACTTATTATTCAGATAATCTTGTAACCAGGGTTATAACCAGGATCAGAATTTGAGTTAAGTCTACTGTATGTTGCAGAAATGTTTTATTGCAATAGCAAATGTGTAGTACACCGGGTGGAAAATAACATTACAGTGTATGAGTTTTGATTTTTAATTATAAAATGAACGTACTTTTACTTTAGTTTTCTTAATAATAATAATAATAATAATAATAATAATAATAATAA
>JAQQZT010000007.1:21168517-21192816 GCA_030068275.1 Clarias platycephalus | reverse complement strand
TATACTGATAACAGATGCCATTAATACAGGTAACGAGTGGAGGACAGAGGAGCCTCTTAAAGAAGTTACAGGTCTGTAAGGGGCCAGAAATCTTGCTTGTTTGTACAGTAGGTGACCAAATACTTATTTTACACCATAATTTGCAAATAAATTCTTTAAAAAATCCTACAATGTGATTTTTTTTTTCTTCTTGTTTTGTCTCTCAGTGTGCTCAAAATTATACGATTCCTTCCCACATCTTAAAGATCATAGCTTCAATATATTAATTTGTGGCCACATCTTATTAGAAAATAACCACTATGACCTTCAGCAGCTGGTTTAAGCAAGATTGCAGCTGCAGTAGGAGTAACCTATTAATCTACCAGGTTAGAGTAATTTGCTTTCATCTTAAAGGATTTAACAGAAGTTTTGTCTTTGGTAGTTTATCAAAATAATATAGACATACATTTTCTTTCTTTTCCTCTTTTTTTGTATCTTTACTTAAAAAAAACATACAGGTTTTCAGCACACTTCAAGTCAAACATGGGGAAAAAAACTATTATTTTATGATGACATTCGTCTCTTTGTACTGGTATATTTCCCTGTGATGAAAAATCCAGCAGCGACCAGATGCCAAAACACATACCAAGCCTGTCAAACGAGTAGACCATCAATATTTTTTTTGCTAGTAAGTTATTTATTTGATTAAAGTCTGAGATTTTCTGGTTGCTTTATTCTTGGTGTCATTTGTCTTAAGAACAACTGTGTACATTGCTTTTTGTAGCAATTCAGAAACTGTTTCCTTTCTACGAGCATTTAGCACCTGGCAACGATTCCGATGGGCTCCCAGTTTAACCAGATCCGTGTGTGTTTTGGCAGCTGGTAGCTGGTCAGACCAAGCGGAATTGTTCAGAAGGCACTTTTCCATGATATAATGTCATATTCTTATACCATCATCCCTAACGACAACATTCTGTTCCAAATATATGAAAAATAAATGACATTTATTAATATCCACTATTTTATTACTTTGGTATATTCGGCTCATTTCACAAATGTTTAAATATATGAAATGATAAATATAAATATTTCTGCTATACTCTATTGTGTTAAGCAGAAGTGAATAAATTCCCTCTTCTTAAATACATTTAACTTTTTTTTTTCTTATGCTTTCTTTCCTTTAGTTGCTTTTTGCCTCCCAGTCCCAATATAGCACCAAAGGAATGATAAGATCAATACAAGTGTTTGCTTAAATACTGAATAAAGGATACTAAACTGTGCCATTGCCTGTGACTGGGACAGTACCATCATGCCTAATTTTGTTTGGTATGTTTTGATTTTTTTTCTTTAAGTATGAACAGTATATAGGTTACACTATATGCTTAAACTAAAGGTACATTTTAAATGCATATGTATAATTAAAAGTACCAACCCTGTTGACAAGAAAAAGTCCCGAATACTGAAGGCTAAATCCCTGTTACATATGAGTTAAAGTGAAAGATAAATAAGTACAACATAAGGATAGTACAATAAATTAAATTTTAATGAGATTTGTGGATTTGATATTTTTAGGTGGTTTTCAGATTTTAATGATGATGATGATGATGTTGATAAAAGCTGGTGTGTTCCACAAGGGAAGAAAGTGAATCATGTGGTGATGATTTGGATTGTCTCACTTCTAACACACTTCAGAAGTTTAGTTAATGAGGCACGACGCTACACATCTCTAAGACTAGAGTCTTGACTCCCTGAATGGAAGGTCATATATTTCGCTGCAGTTTACTCTTTATCCTCTAGATGGCGCTGGGTGCCATAGAGCCATCTGATTTTACACTACTAACACATTTTTAGGGTAAATAAACTATTCCACACGGGCTTTATCAGAAGTAATGGTACTATGTAACATTTATAACTATTATTATTATTATTATTATTATTAATTAATAAAACAATTAATCCTAAAGCATCTGAAACCTGAGTTTTATGTGTAAAGATTTTGTTAGAATTAGGGTTTTTGGTGTTGAAACAAAATAGATTTGAAATAGATTTGAACTTTAATCTAGCAATTCAAATTCACCAAAAGAAGGATGATTTCACTCTTTCTTTTCAAAATTCTTTGCAAACTTTAAAAGAGATTTTAAGAGAATTTCCTTAGCTTAGAATTGAGTTTTGATTATTATTAGATTCTTAAAAATTAACAATTTAATTCACTTTAATATTATTTATATAGCACTTTTGACAATGGACATTGTCACAAAGCAGCTTTACAGAACCAAAAGCAAATTAGCATGAAATCTGTGGGAAAATGTATATGAATCAAAATGGTCAGTTTGTCCCTGATGAGCAAGCAGAGGGCGATTGTAGCAAGAAAACCTTCCTGAGATGGCAATAGGGAGAAACCTTGAGAGGGACCAAACTTAACAGGGAACCCATCCTCACTTGGCTGATAACGGACAGCAGGAATTGTTTTGCGGTCATACTGTGTGTTAGGCAGCCGGAAGTGCAGTATATCAGGAGAGGTGTAGCTTAAAGCCCAAGCGGCACAGATATGTAGCAACTCAGAATAGGTCAATGACAATTTAAAAAAAGGGGCTTATATAGAAGCATTACTGGTGTGTGTTAATGGGGAGTCATCAGACTTTAAACTGTGTATTTGGGTTTCCGGATATGTCAGGTAGAACAAAAGTTATCATTACTTCTATAAAGGGTCAATTTTTCCACAACCAGTATGTGGGAACGACATTTTTGGTCATGTAAACAATCAATAATAATAATAATAATAATAATAACAGCCATAAAAACATGTGGTCATGTGTCTGTGCTAGTTCTTTGCCTATGGGAACCAGTTTCTAATTTTTTGCTTAGTCATGTTTGGGAAGTTGGTCAAAATGAACTAATATTCACTTGGTCATATTGCCTATTTTGTGCTGAAAAAAGGATGTTTCACTCTATCCTGCACAATCCCGAGCCCTGTATGTTTATTTAAACAAAAACAGTGAAACAAATAATGAATAATTAAATACAGTAATAAAGCTAAATGCTCTGAGCTTTAAGGGCTACATTTTCATTTCCATAGCCATTTCAAGGGCTACACTTTTATTATTAAAGGCTCAGGTACAAAACTGGTTTGTAGGAATTTTAGTCCTGAACTATGAACCTGAATAGAAGCCATGTAACAAACACACATACAAGGTACATTTTTCTTTTTACTTTTATATTATACACAGGTTCTTCTGCTTCTGGTATAAATGGTCAAAATATTCAGAGTGGAACATGTGCATGATTCATATTTTGACTTTAGTATTGATGATAATAAAGGATAGTGTTTTTGCTTTGTTAATGTTTGAGCAGTTTTGTTTACATTTTCCATTCTGGTCATTACTTTTGTTGTGTTTAAATACTGTACAAAACACAGATCGGCCATTAACACTTTAACACAACTGACAGGTTAAGTGATTAGCAGTTATTATCTTTTTTACACAAACCCGGACAAAATGGGAGGGTAGGTCAGGAAGGGCCTCCGGAGTAAAACCTGTCAAGTTGTTGTGCGGATCAGATGGTCCGCTTTGGCGACCCCTCAACGGAAAGCGGTCGAAAGACTAATAACAAAGACAACAACTTGTCGAGGAGTGGGATACATTGTGCAGTCAGTTCTTGTAATTGATGCCCATGCTCACCACAAAAAGCAATGAGCACATGAGCATCAAACCTGACCCAGTGGAAGAAGGTGGATTGTTATGTTTTCTTTTATATCATGTGGGGCGCTGAGTTTATGTGCATCACGCTTGAGGGAGAAATGGCACCAGGATGCACTATGGGGAAAAAGGCAAGCTGGCAGAGGCAGTGTGATGCTCTGGACAGTGTTCTGCTGGGAAATCTTGGGTCTTGGAATTCATGTGGGTGTTACTTTTGCATGTACCACCTACTTAACATTATTGCAAACCAAGTACAACCCTTCATGGAAATGGTATTGCAGTGGCCTTTTCATCTGGATAATGTCCTCTTCCACACTGCAAAAAAAGTGTAACTCCTATAGTGTCAATATAGTGCTGGTGTATACAGTAAATTAATTATTTGTGTCAAGCTGTTCTCAAACAAACACTGTAAGGGTTAATCCTAATGTTCCTATAGAAGCATTATAATGGTTCTCTGAGCCACCCAATAAATACTGTATGAGTTCAGTTCCGTTGTTCTTATATAAAGAACTAAGTTGAACACAGTACAGTAAGGGGTAAAACAACTGTTCTTACAGTATATAGAAATTCTGTCAAGGATTATCCAGCTCTTCCTACACAAACAGTTTATCCAGCTATTCTTATGTAAACACTGTGAAGGTTAATCCAGCTGTTCTTATGTAAACACTGTAATAATTAATCATGCTGTTCTTATATAAACAGAGTATAGCTTAATCCATGTGTTGAAATCGAAACACTTTAGAGTCAGTGAATCTGTTGTTATATAAATCTGTTTGGATTAACCCAGCTGTTCATCATAAATAAACATATTGATGGCTAATTTGATCAAGCTGTTTTTATAGAACCATTATACAAGTTAATGTCATAATTACTGTAAGGGTGATTGTAGTTGCTCTTATATAAACAGGTGCAAAGTTTATCGCAACTTTTCTCATATAGGTACAGTGCATCGAGATGTTATTATTTTCTTCTTATATAAACTCTTTAGGGTTAATCCAGTTGTTCTGTAGAAACCCTGGAAGGATTAATTCAGCTGTTCTTATATATGAAGGTTATTCTTCTCTTCTCTTACAAATACCATAAGGGTTAAGCCAGCTGTTCTGTAGAAACACTGTAAAGTTTCATTTAGCTGTTCTTTTACACATAAATGCTTTAAGGTTTAATCCAGCTGTTCTATAGAGACACTATAAGGTTCTTATCTAAAACCGAAAGTGTACTTCAGTTCTTCTTTTACAAATTCTGTACATTGGCGCATTCCTGTGTTACTCTTTATATACAAGTCATTGAACTGCTTCATGAAGACACTCTGCAGGGATCTGTCCATGTATAAACACTGAAAGGGTTAACCAGAAATTTTAATGAAAGGGTTCATTCCTCCTCAGTGTGTATTTTGATAGTGATGTAAGTCATGAATTATTGCACTTTTACACTGTGCTGAGTATTGCAAAAGTTCATTTAAGATAATTGGACCATGTAAGTGATAATCTTTTTTTTTTTTTTTTAATCACCTTTTGCAAAATTTAGGACATTTAAGCTTATTAAGGTCATATGCTTTTTTGCTTTATTTTTTTAATGACAACTAAAGTAAATAATCTACATAAACTATAGATTGTATGAATCTATCTGGCAAGCAATCAAAAAATATTTTCATAAACTATATTCAGAAGTACTGAGTTGTACTCTTTATGCACTTTTATGCAACCCAGTCCCTGGTGATGCATTAAGGCTGTTTCCGTCTGGATATAAATGAAGAGTGCACGTGGGATTTTTTGCTGTGTTTATACTTTTCTACGCAACACACAACTCCAAACTCTCTCTCTTTCTGTGTGTGTGTGTATTCGCGCGCGCTACACTAGCCCGGCCCATCTGGAACAGCAAATGGTTAAACTCACCGAAAAAGAGAGGGAGCGAGAGAGCTGAACAGAGATCAGCCCAGAGAGATCAACACACACACGCACTCTCTCTCTCACACACACACACACACACACGCGCGCACACACACACTCCGTCCTAAATCTCCGTGCGTTTCATCTCCTTTCTGCTCCGTGTGAGCGATGGTTGGTTTGCTGGCGGAAACGCTGCGCTGCGCGAAAACTAAAGTTCTCGTAGTGATCTGACGTGACGCGGAGACGCGCGAACTCACACTTGCGTGAAGCGCGCTGAATGATCGCGCCGAGTTCGGGTAAAGTTTGGGCGAAGTTTGCGCTGCGCTGCGCTGCGCTCGGATGGCGTTTCAGGTCTCGGCGCGAAGGACAAGTTTCTGTTACTTTCTGTAGCGAAAAAAGTTTGGCGTGAAGAAGAGAGAAGACACAGCTTTGGACACGTGAACCAGGAAAACGTTTCCACATACACAAAAGGTAAGATCGGATATTATTAACGGTATATAGGCCTGGGTATATGGGGGTGAAAAAAAGTTGCATTAACTCACTTACTCATGCGCTCACGCAGAACTCCACATCAAACTTTACATATATACATAAAGCAAATCAAATAAATGTAGCAGTGCATGTATAAATAGTGACAATATGCATTTATGTTTTTATGCAAGTTTTTATTGCTTTGATCACACATTAAAACCCTGATATGTTTGCACGCTTGTTTACATTGTTGCAATCTATCTTGATAGAAAAAACAAACAAACAAACAAACAAACTTGCCTTTAAAGTACATTGCATGCTTCATGCTACAATAAAGATAAAGTAAGTGAGATCGGAGCTGCCCTTGAACTCTTGTCTGCGCTTTCAACCGGCTCACGCTGGAATTTCAAAAATCTTTTTGTCTGCAACTTGATCCATATGGGACAAAAATCTGATCGGAAAGGTGGAGAGGCGCCAGGGCCATTAGAGCTCTGCTTTAAAAAAAATATCTAAACCATACATCATGCCATAACGAAAGATTGTGATAAAGTTTAGGCTTTTAGAGTGCATAAGATTTGACTGCTCACTCCTTTCGAATATTTGTATTGCATTATTTTTTTTATTTTCATTTATTTTTCATTTGGTTTCATCATGCATTTTTATTTACTGGTAAGTAATGTGATCATGTTTAAATGTGTTTCATGGGGGAAAAATATATAGTTTGAAAAGTCCACGTCACTAAGGTCAAGCTTTTGCATGTTGAACACACACGCACAGTGTGATTAAGTCTATCATGAGCTCAAGGGTTTTTGAAAAGCTCGTGGTGTTGGTTGAAAGGCCCAGTGTTTGCTCTCCAAACTGCAACAGCTCTTCACTGTAGCTATATGATGAAAGTCTTGAAATGGATAGCAGCAATTTCATATGTTGTTTGTTATGGAATTTTAAGTGGCTTTGGTGTGATCATTTTTTTTAATACGTGGGGGTGAGATGAAGTAGAAGGATTGAGAGAATGAAAGGGCCTGTGTGCTTAGAAGTTTAGCTGACAAGGAGGCAGAACAAGGCAAAAAAAGCAGGATAAAACTCTAATTGGCCCATTTAAATCCTGGAGGAAGAGGCTAAAAAACAGTTGGTGGGAGTGGGATTTTTTTTCATCTGAGGACCCGGTCACAGGCATTAGCATAAGAAAAAGAAGGGAAAAAAAGTTTTAGTGCATTTGCTATTGTCCTCTATGAAGAGTCCCAGCAGTCAGGCTGAAGAGGTTTTGAAAGGATGTGAAAGAGCGCCGGGACCCCATTCAGCTCATACAATCCGCCCGAGCGCGCGCTTACCGGCCGCGGCGGACCGCCTGATAACCACGCCCCCTTTTAACGCACTCCCGCGAGCCCTCCGGCGCCATTTTCACGCATTCCCGCACGGACATGCGGTGCACGGTCGATGCAATGTTACACACCAAAATGGATGTTTGAACTGATGGACATTTTGCAATATACTTGTTCCCATTAATACATAAATAAATTAAATAATAATAATTATTAGAAAAATTATAATAACAATTATTATTATTAAGTTATTCAGAATCTATGAAAACCTTTTATAATTACTAAACTTACTTAGTCAAAACAAAATACATTTTGAAGGTGTGGACATACTAAGACACATTTTGTGTCTTTTTTTCTTGTCTTTCAGTCTTTTTGCATGAGGAAAACAAGGTCACTGTGGTACGCACGCATTTCTAATTTTCAGTATCTACAATACAGGCTTTTGATCATCTGCTTATACGACCATAATCTACTCCATAACACCCTTTTCCCACGTTCCTGCTGTGAAAAAAAAAAAAGAAATATGTTGTTAGTCACATTTAAAAGAACATTTAACATATTGGTTCATGAAAAAAAAAAGTTTCTTATTAAAACAAAAATAAACTTTAAGTCAATAAGTTTATAATTGGTAGATTGAATTATGTAGGAAGAAGGTTATCAATTCATGTAGTATTCACGTAAACGAGTTGCATTGTGAACTTTCACGAGGATGTTTGCACAGACTGGAGCTACAACTACAAAATTATATTGATGAGTGATAGAGTAGCGGGTTTACACTCACACATAGCTAGGCTGGCTATGCAAAAAATGTTTTGCTGTAATCATAGATTCATTGCCTACACTTAGATTTTCAACTTGATTACCATGACCTGTTTTTTTTTTTTATGTTTAAACCAGATTTTAGAAGCCATGGGCCCAATATGGTGCAAAAACAGCCACCTTGGCAACTCGAAGATGCTTGTGGTGCCATTTGGTTATAAAGCAACTGGTGTTCAAATTTTTTAATTACTTTAGATTTTTGAATTTGTGTTATCCATAAGAATATTAAAGCTATGGCTATTTGTGTTAAATTTTGCTCTATTTGAACCAGCGAGGGTAAAAGGGCAGAACATCATGCCCTACACGGTTCTGCTTCATCAAATGGCCCCCCTTTTTTTGATGAACTAAACACTGTGTAAGGAGAACTGTCGCCCTATTATAAGCCTTGTACTTCCTCCTAAAAAATATGACAAAATACAAACACAACCACAAATGAGATGTGCAAAAAGGCACAAGAGGTTAGGGCTTTATTTCCTCCTTTTTCGCTACTGCTGCTTTTTGTTTTCCCTTTTTGGAATTACATTTCTAATAGGCACATTAAATAAAACCTCCTGTATTATTTTCCCAAACAAACATTTGGTTTGAAACCTGAAGCACTTTTTAATCTTAACCATTTCTGAGCCGACATCTTGGCTCCTCTCAGACTTGTCGACTTTTTCCCAGTCTAGGTAGTAACTCCACATTTCTTATGAGTGATTGAGCTTGGAGCCCAGGTCAGCGGGGGACCATCTCTTTCTTTTTTTTTTTCCCTTTCTTTTTCCCCCCAAGACTACCGAGCACAATGGGCTTTCTCATTGGAGTATATGAAGTCACTTCTTCTTGGCTATATGGAAGAATCCGAGGGGAGTTGACCCCTGGAGAAGTCACTTCATTGTGGTGTCTCAATGGAGTCAGTGACCCTTGAAAATCTATGTTATGTTATACCGGGCTGATTTTGGATAAATGGGTTCAGAAACTTCTCAGGTTCTATTGTTTCTGTTGCCATATTGGGTTCATTATCTACTTCGGGTGAAGCATAGAGGAACAAGATTAGATTGATCACTGACTGATTTTGGCAAAATGGCATTATTATAATTCCACTAATAAGGAAAGTTTTTTGTTTGTTTGTTAGGGTTTTATTACCAGGCAGCATTATCTCCCATGCTAAGTATTATGTCAGACTCTCCAAAGGGCAAACACATATAATTGCCTTCATAAACGCAGGCCAGCGGAACACTAATATTTTTGTTTCTTGTCTGCTCTGAGAAATCTCTTCACCAGTCAGGGGTGATTTGTCCTCGGGCAATTTTTGTGGCCAGCATCTCTCTCTCTCTCTCTCTCTCTCTCTCTCTCTCTCTGTCGCTTTCTCTCTTTCTCTCTCTCTCTAAATCCTGGCTTGCATAGACTTGCTCTGATGAAGAGCACAGTAAACCATTCCCCTCTCCAGCAGCCTGAGCTCCCGACCACATGGGAATGCTCATCAAAGAGACGTAGATAAACTCCATATGGGACGCGGGATAACATGGAAGACGAGGGCGCCACAAGGCGTGCATGTGTCAAGGTGAATTTTTGCATGAAGGAATGCGACCATTCAAGAGATATTCCTTGTTCTGCTTAGACAAGAAATGACACGTATGCACTTATAAGAGACAACTATTAACAAAAATAACATTGTCATCACAAATTAGGATGGAATGCAGCAATGTCTGTGAAAAGTTAGATTCAGAGGCATTTTTAACGAGAGAAAAAAAAGGCAGTAATATGTTACAAAGTATGAATGCAAGTATTTTTATACAAACTGAGTTACTCACTGGACAGTGCATTTTAAAGAGAATTTCTCATTTCCTGCTTTTTACTTTTTAGATTCTTTAGAGTAATAAAGTTAAATCTATTATTATTATTATTAATAATATTTAGAACTGATAATTCTTTCTTTAGGTGGTCTTGGAGGAATAATATCATCATGTTGCATATGCATTAGGTTAGAATAATTCCTCAAAGTCTGGTTTAAAAAATATATATTTGACCAACACTTAAACTAGTATGAAAAGCTAAAAGTTATATAAATATTTATTTTGTGATTATCAACTCTTAGAATATAGTCTGTGATATTGTAGTAGCGTGAAAATATTTTTTTTTCAGAAATGTATGTGATGTTGAAATATATTTCATATTGGTCAATAATTAACATTAATATGCTTATTACTCAATAATTTACCAATTATCTGGCAAAGAATTTTTAAGTTACTTCATATTCCAGAGCACAGATGCAAATCTATTCATAGCGTTGTAGTTTAGAAGATAAAGATTGGGGGTTGGGGAATTTTGTTAGGATTATAAATATGCTGTCCATGAAGGTTATGGATTTTTATTTTAGACAAACTGAAAAAACTTAATATACAGAAAAAAAAACTGACAAAAAAAGAAACAACCAAAAGCACTGCTTTTTTTTATTAAGTTCAACTTTTTTACCCATAAAAAGTTTTTATGCCAATATAATGAGTATAATTATGCATAAAATAAAATAAATTGTAACATAACTGACATGATTGTTTTTCACACCTTTTGCTTTGCTTAATAGCTAAGACTTGTTAACATTAGGCCACGTGGCTAGTGTTGTGATCACATGACCTTCCTTTTCTTGCTATTATAGACTTGTTACAGGATCAGGTAAAGTTCTTTTTTTTGTTTTCTATAGAATCGGATTTACCTTTGCTGGTACTGGCCCAAGTGTTTGAGTTTCACTTCCCATTTCTAGGCATCCTTGTTCTGCAGCCCAGTTTTAGGAGTGTAATAAACTCAGATTTAGTAAGATTAAAATGATCAGTCAGTCCGTGATCAACCGAGGCATGCGAAGTCCTCATCAAGCAGAAACAATCAAGCATCAAGCACCATCTAATTACAGCGAATGTCTCATGAAAGGACATCACACACCATGAGATGCCTTGAAATCAAAGGTCTGCATGCCACCAGGGGCACGAGAATCTTGCCTCGCTACAAAATGTGACGTGGTATCCATAGCGCCTCTTGGCGGCCTTTGATTCACGACTTAATTAATTCCTGGAGGGATGGTGCAACCAAATGATGCTCTTCTGTGTCTTAAAGAACTTTTGACAGCAGCACGCTGTGGGTCTGCCGAAGTATCATCATCACTTTCACTTAGAACTATGCACATTTACGGAAAACACTTCATAGAACTACAAAGATCGTTAGCATTTGAGCGTGCAGAACAATCCGGGAAACACGGCACTGCAGAATTCGCATGTTTACATTATATGGCGGTTTGGTTGTTGCAACTGAAGAGAAATCTTCATTGTGGTGGCGCAACCCTGGATGACTTATTGTCTGAGTAACAGAGCTATGGTGCAGGCCTACACAGGGCATGGTCTTCATTAGACTCATAAGAAGAGAGATGAAAATGAAAGAAAGCGAAAGCAGCCAAGCCGCAGACTCCTTAAACAGCCTGACGGGAAGACGAGGCTTACATGAGATGCCCTGAATAAAAATCTCCATGTGTTAGCTGTTAGCAATCAAACACGCTTGTACAATCAGTTTTTGGGGTCAGGGCCCAGCTGAGGGAGATCTCGGCCTGCACTATCTCACTCAGATAGCGAAGGCTCTCAGGCAGCTGCGTTTGCGTCCTTCATCTTATCCAACACTCGGAAATTTTGGGCTGTAATAGAGTAGTCTATACAAGTCTCTCTCGAGCCTTTATTTTATCCCGTCTGGCCGTGTGGTTTTTAACTCAATTCAGCTGGGTACCCATGATACAGTTATGCATGCTATGTTTAAGGTAAGGTCAAGACTGAAGCAGGTGGCTGGATAAATCATACTGACATTTTGCTCCAATAATTTTTTTTCGTCCCGCGAGTGTACAGGGAAGATTTTAACATCAGGATATAGTAAGAGTGAAACATAATTTTTTTCATAAACAACTTGGTTTTGTGGTGCACGAGTGAAACAATTGTTTGTGCAAAGCTGTGCCTTGGAAATTTTGAGCCTTCTGAGCGAGATCATGGTGGAAACCTAGTATACAAAGCTGCGGTCTCGTAAATCTCATAAAATGGTGAGGAAAGAAGGCAGAAAGAATCACATTCCTATTAGGTTATGAGACTTTATAAGTTTATTATAGCTTGTTTTCTAGACTACTAATTGTACCATCAGACTACCTGTCCCATAGTTTTGTCTCGTTTAAACTGCCATCTGGATGTCTGCACAACGGACTATCTCAAGTTGTTGGCTAACTCTTAAAACTGCCGTCCAGTGTGTGGCGAGACATTTGACTGGCCTCAGAAGAGGACATTTACAGCACTGCCAGGGTGTTAAACTACAAGTGTCTCTTAACAACTCCATTTGGCTGCTGGATCAAAGGTAGCAATGTAAAAAAAAAAAAATTAAGAAAACATTGCAGAGGTCCAACAGTTGAAACACTGGGAAGTTTCCCCAGGGGTTCACTCTGAAGGCCATAGCCTGAGGCAAGAGCAACGTGCATGTTTTTGGAAAAGCGTCTCGGCTGTGTAACCCTGTGAAATGGCTCCGCTTGGCACATTGGAGCGGTAATAATTCTAGAGGTTGATTCGGAAAGACAGGACAGATCCTCCCATCAGAGACACTTCTCCAGAAGTTCAGCCAGGGTTGTAATCCTAACATCTGTTTGACATTGACCAAACCCACAGAGATCACCCACAGGATATTGCACTAACCAGCAGGGGGTGTGATCCGAGCCATAGGACCCCTCTCTCACCTCAACCGCCCCCCTGTCTCTATTATCCACAGGTTCACATGCCTCCCCCTTGCTGCATTCTCTCACAGGAGGAAGCCACAAACACCCCCAGGCTTCCCACTGACTCCAGTGAGCCACACAACAGCCTCAGCTGCCTCGGAGTTAACTGCAGTGGGCTTGTGCGAATGTAAATCTTTATATTACACTACAAAGAAGGTGTCCAGGTCACACAATGGAGTTGTATGAGACCGGCCCTACATTGAAATAGCATTGATGGAGGATTCCATGCTAGTTCAGTGTGAAGGGGTTTGCTGAGAGAATTTGGTCACATCAGACATCTTAGAAGTCTTAAAGAACACCCTTAAAGGTTTCTAATACATGGTCTTTACCCAATTTCCCCCTTTTACAAAAATATGAAGATAAAACAGACATTTTTGCACACCCCATTGCAATAGTCCTTCATCTTGGACTTGTGGACATCACATCATTTATGTAGCATTTTCAGATTTATACACTTGACCAGGGTTCGTGCATGCTGGGATTTAATAATATTGTGTCTAACATTTGGATCTCAAACTGGTGTCTTGGAAGAATAACCAGGTTGTTTGGGATTTCCCCCCCATTCTGTTACAGAGGTGGAAATCATAACCAACAATGATCCAAATTGTATTTGTTATTATTAAGTTTTTTTAAGTTATTAGCCTGCACCTTGAATTAAATGGGTTTAGTCCAAAATGTAATAATTTATAGTGGGGCTGTAAATAATATTGACTTAATGTGTTCTGTTGAAATAGAACTAACAAAAAATATGTACTGTATATATAGAAATACTGTACAGATTTACATAATGTCCCTGAAATAAAGCTCTGCTGAGGAGCTCAGTGGAATGTGTTTTACAATTATAGAGCTGCAAAAAGTTTAGGAATCCCTGGAGCATCGTCTACCTGCTTCGGAAAAATCTGAAAATATAGTGGTACTTTTGATATTTGACCCCTGAGCCTGGAGTCTTGTGTTTTCCTTTCTATCCTGCATATGTAGGTATCATTAACCCCACTATGTGCCATAAGAGAGCACTTTGCCTCACCGGTGGTGTATCTGAACGATCGCACCAGACGAGAGCACAAGAGAGAGAAATAGCTCAATGAATTCTCCGGGATTTCACTGCGTGACCTTTCAGTGTTCTGTCAGAGCCATTTGTTTGGCCGACAGCTCGGGCTGTAATTACTCAGCTTGATGGGTTGTTGGTTGCTGTAAGTAATCCTGCACGATGAGCCAAACGGCTTTCCAGAAAGCTCAGCGCACCTGGAATATGAAGACATTCGTTTTATCAGACGTAAAGAATGCGTCTTTCTCTTTCTTTCTCTCCCAAGTCTGTCTCGGATGGCTTGAATTTGTCAAATCGAGGCCCCTGTGTGCTCTATTGCAGCAATAGATGCTAATTTTGAACTGTGTAGCAAAAGGCTATTTTCACTGCACATTAAACATACGTGACATGTTTGGAATGTGTTAGATGACCATGACTAGTTGGTTGTAAAATATGCAGGCAAATGTGCAGCTTACTTTGCTTTTGTTAAGGTTTTTCTTAGCGTGGCTAAGTTCAGCTGTGAAGAAGAAAGTCCTCTGGGTTCACTGTGTTTGTTTTGAATGCTCGATTTTATTCCAGTACACAGAAGATAGCATAATTGTTGTGTAGCAGGGGTCGTCACCTGGCAGACGGCAGTCCGGAAAAAGTATTTCAGCGAATTGAGTACTTGGAAAAATGTTGGACCGGAGCAGATAAACATATGAAAAAATAACTCACAGGCTTACCGAACCTGGACAGTCGAGCAGATTGGAAAAACATTGCTTGGCCATTTTACAGTTTTCAATTCCTCAGTTTCAGTGAGCTTGTGCCCAGTGTAGCCTCAGCAGCGTCCAGTTCTTGGCTGACAAGAGTCAAACCCGACGTGGTGTTAGACTGTTATACCACATCGACCTAAAGGCCTGACGTGTTTTGCTTCTTGAGATGCTTTTCTGATCGGCATGGTTATAAAAAGTGGTTACTTGCATTATTGTAGGTTTCTTGTCGGTTTGTTATTCAAATGTTAATCAAGAACCCGAGACAACACAGGTTAACACTTTCTAAGGCACTTATATTTTTTAATATAAAATTCAAAACCTTTTCTGAGAGTTTTTATTTTTGTGATCATTTTTCTTTTCATTGTTGTCATTTTATGTTGCAAATCCAGGTTAGTGAAGTTACCATATATGGTTCACCAACCATCTAGGGTATTAATTTCTCCCAAAAGTGTACATTTAAAAAACATTTAAATAACATTGATTTTATGATATATGCATTTTAAAATCACATATAAAGTGAAAGGCACAATTAATCATAAAAATGTGCAAAAATGCAACAAGCTTATTTTCTACAAATGTGTATTATATTTATTCTTAAGGTACTGATACTTTTTCCTAACTTGTGGTTCTTCATGTGATTCAGTGTTAAAATCCTGCTGGGTTTTGGCAAGTTTGCAAATGTTACTACAACCGGAATATTGGGATGACGCGGCAAAAATGTCAGGCTCACCAGATGCTCCCTTTTATTAATTTTTTTGCTCATAGAAACAACCAAAAACAACCCTAAAGCACATGATAATATGTATCTGTGCTAATTCTTTGCCTATGTGAACCATTTAATTCTTTTGCTCAGTCATCTTTATATATTGGTTAAAATGGATGAAAATTTATTTCGTTATACAGTATAATTTATGATATATGTATAATTTTTTATTATTAGTAATGCACAAAGTTCCTAAAAATAAGAAAAATGGTTTTAAGGGCTACATGTCTCAGGCAAGGACTTAACCTTTTTGTCTCTGGTAGACTTTTAATGTAACGTGCATGTAAGGTCCAATTTATGACTATTTAACAATCTTTGCTAATCCACATTCAGTGCCTGTTGAATCAAGATCAACTTAAGTGTTATATCCAGGCTCTATACAGGCTGCATTTCATACTGTCATTAACTTCATCAACGGGTTTGAAAAAGAATGCAAAAAGTACAAGTATTTAAATGACATCATTTTAAACAGCCCATAGAGAGGCATCAGTTTAATTCTAAGAACAGCCCAGGGATCCAACCGTGCTTTATGTCTAGCAGCTGGGTTTTGTTTGAAATAATGAAATTGTCACACAGGAAATGGACTGGACTGCATATTGGCCCTCTTTCTCCCTCTCTCTCTCTCTCTCTCTCTCTCTCTCTCTCTCTCTCTCTCTCCCTCCCTCTCTCTCTCTCACTTTCTCGATAACACAACAGCTGTTCACCTGTGAATGAAACACAGCCACTCAATAGAGCATTTGTCAGCTGTCCATCCTAATATCACAATAATATGTCGCTATCCCATGGTTTAGAACATTTTGATTTATAAGTGACACGCAAATTCTTTGATTTTTTTTTCATTCGGTCCAATTGTGGCGGTCCAAGCGGTGCAGCATCTCTCCGAAAGTCAAAGTCGAAAAAAAAAAAAAAAAAAAGAGGAAGAGAGAGTTAAGATCTTCAAACAAGCTCTTTGAAAATGTGTTTGCATTCCTTTTCAGTGTTCTTTGCGAGGATTTTGGAGGGAGGGCGCCTGAACAGAAGCTGTGGGCTTGGTGAGAGAGAACGAGGTGCTAAAACAAACATGTCATTGATTTCGACACAATGAGGGCCTTGAATGGAGAGAGTTAAGTTCAGAAGTTGTTGTTCTCCTCAATTACCTTTGGCTAAAGCCTCCTATTGTTAGTTATCATGCCCTGCTGAATGGCCGTGTGTGTGTACCTAAAGGAGGCCATCGTTGACAAAGCAAGGTTGGGGTTAACCGCTCTGTATGCGGCCCTTGTGTACGTTAACTCAAGGAGCTCGACTAGTGCAGGAAGAATAATTCCCTCTCGTTTTTGTTTAATCCTCCGCTTTGTATGAAGCCGATGAGGATTTCGCATGCGCGTATTATTTCAACGCTCGGCATAATGACGTTATGATTGAAGTGATCGAGAGTAATCCCTATCATTCTGGGGGGAAAGAAGGTGCCCGCTTTACACACATTCACACCCTGGCTGTAATGTCTTGTTCACACTTGATGTGGAGTGACACTTCTGTCATTTAGAAGTCTTGAGGCTTTTGAGTGCACACACAAGTCTCTTTGCCACAAGACGAATGTATGTAATTAAGAAAGAAAGAAAGAGAGAGAGAGAGAGAGAACAGTCTTTAGGCTGCTCCTGGGCCTTTGCTCCTAATGAGTCCTCTGATGCGACAAGTATAACATCGCTGGAGCACATCCGTATGGTCTGTAAAGCAGAATAGTTCTCCCACACCTGTTAAATCTCTTCAAAGACAGCAGGCCATCGCTGTTGCCCCAAAGAGCACACAGGCCTGTCCGTCAGACCCTTTCGCGCCTCTTTTCATGTATTCAAGAGCTAGGATTGGAATAGAAATAGCTCCATGATTGAGAAGCCTCAGGCTGTGTTACGGCTGAATGGCCTGCGTGTGAATAGAGGTTATAGATTGTGCCTTGAATCCGTACATTCTTTACTCATTGTGTGCATTATTTAAATCTGTGTCTTTTGAGCATTTTAGGAGGCAATCAAGTGAAAACATTCACACAATCATTTTTTTTCTCATGTTTTAAGGACATATTATTATGAGCTGGTACGTCTGGTACTGTATCATGGTTCTAGATTTTATTTTATTTCGTGGCACAGAGATGCAGCGCCAGAGTCTATGGTTTGAAGGCTCAAGTTACTGTCTTAGTGGAGGTTTTTTTTTCCCCTTTTTTTTTTTGCTAAGAAAAGGTCATAGGGCATCTGGTTGAGACTATAGAAGAGCATTGGGACCGGAATCTCTCGGGACGCCAAAAATGCAGAAGGATTTTACGTTCATTTATATATGAAGCTGACCGGACAAGCAAAGTCCATAATCGTTAACACACACAGATTTTATTTATTCATCCGTAGAAACTGCGTGTTCAGTGGGGTACTGGTTTAATCATGCTTTTGATCATGTTTAATCAAGTTTATGTCATATTCCGTAAAAAATACACAAAAATAATAAGTGCACAAGCGGGGTTTAGAGAACAGTCCTCGAGAACTAGTTTTTTTCATCGTTTTCTAGTGTTTTAATGGGGATAGTGGTGAAGAAAGAGCATTATAAAAGTGTATACTAGTAAACTGCATTAAGACTGGGATCCCATCCAGGATGTATACCCGCTTTGTGCCCAGTGTTCCGAGGAAAAGCTCTGGATCCACCATGATCCTGACCACTATAAAGAGGTTTCTGGAGATGAATGACTGTTCTTCTATCTCTGTGATTGCTATCCTTCAAATCCAATCTTACAATTTACTGCAAAGGCACGCTCATATCTACCGTTTCTCATTCACTCCTCTCTCGTTTGTGCTTACTTCTGCATGTGTTATGTGAAGTAAGTACTACCATCTTTTTGCCGTAGCATCTTTCACGTCGGGTCGTGGCAAATCTCTCAACTGAACTGTGATGAACTCTGTCTTAGGGAGACGTAGGAGGTTTTGATCAGGGATTAGCCCTTCTTTGTCCTGCCTCCTGCCTCTTCTTCCTCCCTCGCTCTTCCTCTCCAGCTCTTGGCAGCTGACCATTGACAGAAAAGAGCGGGGGGAAAAAAAACGTGCTTGTTGTTACCTGTTTGCTCTCATGGCCATCTGTCTGTTTGGTCTTTGACACCTGTACTATCCCGTCATGTCACACAGGTGGCCCAGAATGGCTCCATGGGGTCCTGATCTGTGTGGGGGATTGTGCGATAATGAGTTAGCGAGGCAGCAGAATGCTTTGTCAGTTTCTCGGTCCTCGGATTAGGCACGGAGTTACGTGATAGACTGTTAAATGTCTTACATTCTAGCACCCGGATTTACCACAGCAGTCATGGCGTACATGTAATTTACTGTATATTCCTGCTGTTCATTTGCTTTAATGCAGCTGTCAATCAGACAACATAGCTGGAGAGTGTGGTCATCATACTGCTCTGCCAATGTTAGGAAGATCCCAGGCCAAGAACCCCAAAAGATTGATTTTATGGGACGATTGTTATTCTGATGCATGATAAATGATCAAAGTGATGACCGGGTCTCATAAACAGATCGAGGATTTGTTGCACGTTTCTTTTCTATGACGGGAGCAGAACATCAGGCAGCTGTTATAGTCTTGGAGGAGACGATCTCAGTTTTGCTTTTTGAATCCCATCAGAGTCACAGACACCAGTGAAAGGATTGTAAGGGTTACAGGTTTTTAAAAAAAAAAAAATTTTTAAATCTTTTTTTCTTTCTTTTGTATAATATTAAATTCATAATATGTTACTGTATATGTACACATTTAGAAGAAAATAGGTTTACTGGATCATTTAAAACAGATTGTTTTGTCCTATCCTACATTATAGTGTATCGGATTATATTTTTGACTCTACATTATTTTTAAAATTAGAAATCTTTGTCACCTTGACAGAAATTATAACTATTTTTTTGAATGCAAGAATCATATTTAGAAAGATTTTATAACCAACAAACAGCAAAATACATGTAACATGTTATAAAAACAAATACAATAATAAGATTAAATCGCATCATCTAAATTTCATATGAACCGGTTGGATGATAAAGAAATTAAATATCGGTAAATAAAATTGATACATTTAAAGTAAAAAAAACAACAACTATAAATCTCTTGTAAAAATATTGATTAGTAGATAAAATATTTTTAATATTTAAAAAAAAGTTTAATTAAATCTATTTAATTAAATTGATATACTAATTATGACGGTGTATAAGCATAATTAAATAAAATAAAAAAAAAATAAACTTTTTTTATATTTAACGACATATGAACACAAGCGTACAGCTCAATGTGCTCATCCCTGGATGAATAGAAATCCAGGTTAACCAATTAGATAATGTCATCTTTATTATATATTTATTGATTATGTTTAATTACCTGAATAATCTAAGAATCATGATGACCACCGAAACACTACAAAAACTGTGCAGCCCGGGACCATCTTGGCCGGGCAAAAACCGAAACAGATGCCATCGAAGTGCGCAAGTGTGGCACCTCCCTTAATCGGCTTACCTTGAGTGAAAAAAGCGAGAGATAAGAGATGGATGAGTGAGTAAACGAATAAAGCCGTCATAGAGGCTGACCGCCAGGACATGGTATTGAGTCGTACAGCAGAAAGATGTAATCCTTGTGCACCATTTGGTTGCTGTGACCAGGACGACATGAGTTTGAGATTTACAACATTGTCGCCGTCACACTGACATGGCATGGTTTTAAAAATAAAATTACTATTATTATTTATTTTTAGGTGATAATGAAGATGTCTTCAAAAACTACTAATTAGCCCAAATAATAATAATAATAATAATAATACTTTCCTTAACTGACATTAACCCTTTAGTTAACGTGAATATATCATGATCTTCTGCATGAATGTACTAAAGAACTCTGTGATTGATCTTTTATAATGAGAAAAAAAAATGGTTATGCCAAGTTCATGCATTTACCCTTTACCTAAGTTTAAACATATGTATTATAAAAGTCACAAAATGTCAATTAACACATGCGTTATATTAATTACATTAACATTACTTGTGGTGTATTAATATTAATTTCTCTTTAAAGTTAATGTTAACTACAAATAATTATATATATTATATTATACTGTATTTTATTATATTATATAATTATTATATATAATATATTTTTAAGGGAACATTCATATAAAATGTTACATAATAATAATAGAAGAGAAATAACAGAAGAGAGCATTTCAGTGCATACAAATGTAGTAAATAAAACACACCTAGACCGATACATAACATGCAACACACACACACCCACACACACACTTAAAACGCACACAGCAAACCCCGAGGTGTTAGGTTTAAATAAATAATAAGTGTGAAGTCTGTTTGCCGTTAGTGAGTCCGAGGCTTGAATATGGCAAAATGAAAAGCTTTACAAAGATCACCTGAGGAAAAGTTGCTCAGAATGCCCTCTGTTGGAAAAGAAAGGCATTGTCCACACTGTCTCCCTAGCTCTTCCTTGATGCATCCTGACTCGCCTCTGCTTTTTCTTCTCTAACAGAATCAGCCACAATGGAGACCAGCGCCTCCACAGCTGCTGAGAAAAAAGAGTGTAAAACAGCTGGACTGGATGCCAACGGCTTCAGCGAACTGCCCAAGAAGCCCTCGCCCACCCTTCTAAGCAGAGGTACACTACCACCCCGTCTCTTCCGCCTCTTTTTCCACATGATTCTCCTTTTTTATTCGAATTATTCTTCTGTAAACTCTTCTTGTGATCTCTTTCCCTCTGCTCTCTGCTTTTGCTTTCATTATGATATTTTATGTGATGAACAACCATATTATGGTTAAATGGGTTGTACCTAATTATTTGACAGAGTATTTTACAATTGCACAAACATAATTTCAGTACTGTATTTCTGTTTATACTGTGCAATTATGAAACAAATTATTATCTGTGGAAGTCACTGTTAGGCCACAAGTAAATCTCCGGAAGTCTCTGATAGAAATCCTAATATAACTTGGGTATACAGTTATGTGTGTGATACAGTTTAAGCAAAATGTGGAACAGTATAAACATTTTCCTACTTGATTTGATTGGCTCTGTTTTTTTTTGTTTTGTTTTTTTTTCCAAATTAACAAACATTACATTCAGAGAGCAGAGTGGCACAGCAGGTCACTTGCCAGCTCATAGCCTCAGGATCCCTAGTTTGATCCTGAGGAAATGATTGTGACCTCAGTGGCTTGGACCATGGCATGGTTGTTTATGCCAAATGGACTGGTTTGAGTATTTCAAAAACGCTCTCTCAGGCTCTAGAGTTTAGCAATAATGGTTCAAAAAACAACCCCAAAACAGTGGTGAGGCATGCTTTTAGCCAGAAAAGCCTAGAGGATGAGAAAGGTCAGGCAGATTCATACTGACTGGAACTAAAATAAACACCCGTTACAACCGCGGTGCACAGAAAAGCACCTCAGCAAGTACAACCTGCCAAACTTTAAGGTGGACAGGTACAAACAGCAAAATACCACATTAGATTCCAGTCTCCTTTTCCAATCTTTAACTGAGCAAACAGGAATGAATGCGTAATTCAACATATATCCAACGTCCATTGCTAATTCTCTGTATATTATACTGCGAAAGAGAGTACAGTAGTAGGATTCTGGACATGTGACATACGGTGGTACCGCGGTATATGAATTGAATCCGTCCTGGAGGCAGTTCTTAAGTTCTTATTTTGTGAAACAAATTTTCCAATAGAAAATAATGTAATTGCAGATAATCCGTTCCAGACACCCCAAAAACCAACAATTTCCAACACTATAATCATATTTTTAGATAAACATGAAATATGAAAACATGAAATAAATTGACATTAAACGTCACTTAACCTTAATCTATGATTCATCTTGGCACCGACTGCTTTAAAAAACTGAAAGTGGCTCCGTTTTCTTCTTGCTGCCGTTCTTGCTTCTTGCACAAAATGCCCCCAAAAAACCCACAAAAAATACATAAACTCGATTCACTTGGCTTTCCACTGATGCAAACATGTGTTTAACGGCTCCTGGACATGCGGCGTGCAGATTAACTTGATTCGGTCACTCGTATGTCGAATATGCTTCGCATGCCGAGGCAAATGTCTTGCAAAAGTTCAGTTCTTGTTTCAGTATGCTACTGAACCACATGCTATAATGCTGAGAGGATGTAAGCAGCAAGACCACCGTTTAACAGACAGATGGTATGAGCGGCAGGCCACATTTTGTTTCGAGGTTTAATGAAAGTTACATGAGAGAGCGAGAGAGAGAGAGAGAGGGGAAACTAGGAGAGCGTGGAAAAGAGTGAGAAAGGGGAGCATGTCAGCAGGAAAGTGATAAAAGCGACAGATAATGAGCTTGAAAAGCCTTGTTCCTACCTCCAGAGTATAAATGTTATAAATTAGTCAAAGCGGAAACCCGAGCAGTGGACGACATGGTCCTTGTGAGATTGACAAAGATGCCAGTTGAGGGTTACCTTTGAAATGGAAATAGTGCTTGGGAAAGTCGGTTGCTTTTACACATTCATGAAGGAGTCTGGTGGCATGCCATAGTAAAGGGAAGAAAATTCGATGAATAATTTTTTAAGAAACCAAATGAGACGGACCACACAGTGTCAACACAGGAGTTCGGTGGTTTTACTTCTATTAAAACCTTTACTGAAGAGCATAGCCAGTCATCAGCTGCATAGTGGATTAGCGCTAGTTGAAATTCCGCATTAGGTCCGTTATAAGTTAGCAAGGTTTGTAAAATAGAGTGGTCGGGTTATAATTAACACATAGTGTAGTAAATGTCAGAATCTGCCGACGGCGAGCGGTAATTACAGCTTCTGATGTGTTTTCAGGCTGTGAGAGAGAGAATTCCTTCTCTGTGGCACAGGACGTATAAGATAGAAAGACAACATGTCAGGGGGAGAAAAAAAGTGAAGGAAAGTGATGAAAGCGGCTAATAATAAGGCTGAAAGGCCTTGTTCTTACCTCCAGAGTGTAAACGTTATAAATTAGTCAGAATGGCAGTGGACGCAGACATCCCGAGTCTGACAAAGATTCAGATTGAGACGTACGTTTGAAATGGAAATAGCGTTTGCTATTTTGTGGCGTTGTTACAAATTAATGAGGCAAGCCGTTACTGGCATACCGTTATTAAGCAAGGACCAGTTAACACATCTGCACAAGCTGCTGCTAAATTCTTAATTCTGCCCAGATTACTTAGATGGGGTTGACTGATTTTCCAGCAGCTTGGAGAGTAGTGTCCGCTACAAGTCACAAAGAAAAGAACAGATGAATGTTGATTATAGTGAAGTCTTCAGTAAGGACAGGTTTATTTAACATTTATAATAAGAATCTTTAGTTTTAGCATTTTGTAGAAGTTTTTTTACTACAGAACCCAGGGATTTGTCCGTTCTTTTATAATTTCACTTTAACGTGAGACACCGCATTGTTCTGTCTTATTAAGGAAGAGGAAGAGAAAAATGAGTGAATGACTGTTTATAACCGATACAATGTGAGTAATCGCTTGTCTCAGGGATGATCTGCAACATTATATGTTATACTATAAGAGGATAAAAAGTACAGAATGTCTATCTGTAATTAATTAAAATGCCATTATTAGTCAACTGGTGGATGAATAAAACATTGCAGGATGTGCAGTTATTGGAAAATACAAGGGCGTTCAAGTCAAACTGGGATTTTTAATTGCGCAGAACAATAGAATAAGAGAGTAAAACATTTATTTCTCTATATAATCCCCATCTATATACCATCAGGCGGCACGGTGGTGTAGTGGTTAGCACTGTCGCCTTGCACCTCCAGGGTCCGGGTTCGATTCCCGGGCAGGCTCG
>JAQQZT010000007.1:21156589-21168417 GCA_030068275.1 Clarias platycephalus | reverse complement strand
GCACCCTGTCCAGGGTGTACCCTGCCTTGTGCCCTAAGTTTCCTGGGATAGGCTCCAGGTCCCCGCGACCCTGACTATAGGACAAAGCGGTATAGAAGATGACTGACTGACTGACTATATACCATCAAGGCAGAAGGTTTTCTCATGATCAGGCCGCCAGCCGTGATCGTCATTCACGACCATTTGGCCTTGTTTGCATTGTTCAGATGTTTTACTGCAGCTAAGAATTTCATCACCATCCTTGAAGTCTTTTGTAAATGTCAGTCGGCTTTAAACCTTCATTCACGATTAATTTCATCACAGCTCCCTATTCCGAGCTTGCACTAACACATCATTTAGCTTAGCATGTGATTGGTGTGGCCTGACACTTTAGCGCCACCATGCTGTATTAGCACACACTTACCAGCACGACTTACTAATTAGGTGAGAAGTCCCAGTTTAACTCGAACGGCAGATGTACAGTAACTTACAGTAACTCCACTTTGCTTCACTGATGCTTTGTCGTGTTTTATTCCTTACTCATGGGATTGTCCTTCTCTATGCTTGATGTAGGCAACTACGCATAATGCATTTTTATACAGCAATATTTGCTTAGCCACTTATCGCGGTTTACAAAATCATTACAAGATTGTTTTTCCGTGCTTACCTGAATGTGTTCTGCTATGTAAATATTTACCAATCTTACAGGACAGCGGTAAACTAGCTCCCTATCTAGGGAACATCCCCACAGCGAGAAGGCACAGCTTGTGATAATATGTTAAAATTATCCGTAATGTCACAATAACCGATTAACAGTACATTGCATATGTTACAATATCTTTATTGTAAGCTGCGTAAAAAAATCACTTAACAATTACAAAATGCATTCTTAATTTAAAAAAAAAGAAAAGGAAAAGCTGTTTTTTTTTTTCCCAGATGTGCATTAAGCAGTAAACCCCCTTCACAATGAGAGTCTTGTTAAAAAGCACTGTCTTTCCAATCTGAGCTAAAGGTAATTAAAATGACATCTGATCATTCCCGGGGCTGAAATCATAATATAAATATGATCTGGCCTGCTTATTAAGTCTGAGCGATGCAGCTGAATGAAGCCGATTCAGACCCAGATGCTGAGGTCATGTGTGTGAATGGTTTCAGTGAAGTGGGGATTCCGCTGTGAACTTAGCTCCGTTGTGGCTAATCCCCTCTTGGAGGGGTGCAGTGTGGGTTTAACCCTCATTCTTGGGTCGTTATTTAGCAACAGATTTCACATTGACACGGCTTCTGTTACATTTTACAGTGATCTTATTACAGAATTGCAGTTAGAGTCATCTCAGTAAACACCAATATGAACAAACTAGGCATTGGACCCCTTAGTATGTTTTTCTCCAGACTGATGTAGTGCATTTGGCCAGGAGTGAATGCAGAAATCACACAAAAAAAAAAAGAAACTGGGTGAAGAATGCCCGAGCGAGAGAAAGAAGTGATACCTGCATGACGTGTCACAGACTCTCGCAATTATATTTCTGTTTTGTACCCAGTCTAGTTAAATTAGTGCAATGCGGCACAGAATTAAAACTTAACAATAACAAAAGTATCGACCGTACTCCGATTCGGATTAGGCAAGTAGGCTTATGAGTGAGAAAGCTGACGGGCAAAGCAGCTGGAGGGAACATGACAACATCAAGAAATCACCTACATTGGCTTGGAAAACAAAGATTCTGCCTGTGTCATGTATTTATCTTGAGTAAGCACTTTATCCTGGTCAGGGTGGTTCCCGAGCCTATCCCGGAACACTGGGTGTGAGACGGGGACACACCCGGAATGAAACGCCAATCCACTGCAAGCACCATGCACACACATGTTCATGCCTATAGAGGCATTTTTATAGAGTGCTGAATCCACCTACTGTAACATGATGGGGGTGATGTGTGTGTGTGTGTGTATGTGTGTGTGATATCGTGCTCTCCACGTCCATAATCAAAACACATGTTGAGACAAGAAGGACCGTGTCCTGGTACAGTTCCACAAGCTTGTTACTCGGTCAAACACCTTACTGAGAAACATAACGTTGGTTGTTCCAGCACAGGCTGTTTAACTGTAATCCCACTGTGTTGCAGGGCTTTTCCATGATTCTTCAGTACTCATTAGTTTCAGTATTTTAAGTATGTTTTCTTAAAAGCTGGATGCATTAGGACTTGAGTCCTGCACTTTTTCGACAGCTGTGCTGAAGGACAGATGTGTGCACGCTGATTTGGCATGAAGCACTACACTATCCAACAGGCACTGTTAGGTTTCCAGCTGAATGACAGAAAAAGAGAAACAGGACTTGAAGCTGAATGAGAGAGTCAGTGTTTTCGCTTTGCATAGATTGATAGCTTGAAAACTGCAGCGGGCAAAGTTTAATTCCTTGGTCTTGTTTCTTTTTAGAAAAAGTTAAAAGTTGCTGCACTTTTGAATTACGCTTAAGCAGTAGCTAGGACGGCCCGAGCGCTGCCCCTGTTCTCGCTGACCCCTCCTGGCCTTCTTTTCTGGAAGGAAGAGTCGCTGTGCTGCAATTTAACTAGATACAGAGCCCATGGGTCAGCCAATAGAGCTGCGGTCCGTAGCTTTCTAGCGCTAAAGAGCCTCAGCTGTGTGCCAGCACGCCACGACAGGCCAATTACTTATCACGGTAATCCGTATTATTATTCCGGCTCGCAGACGCTGATAAGTGAATATGCAGGGGCTCCGAGACGAGGTCCTTGAACCCAGAGTCGAGGCGGCCGCTTTTAATATATAGCCCTGTTACGCCGCTTTATTGTCAGCGTGTGGTTTACAGCGGGCCGCAGGCTTCTCGTCACCTAAGTCATGCCCACCTCAGAGCACGGCCCGGCTCTCTCTATTAAACCCCCTCTCCGGTTTACACCTCCTGTCCGGCGTTATTTATTCCCAACAATTTCCTCTCTATCAGAGAACACGCTAATGCTGACTTTTAATATGTTATTTACACATAAAGAAAAAACTATTTGCACCGCTTGACGCATGCCGAGTGAGGAGAAAATAAATGGGCCTCCCTTTGCCCTCCGCTCCGTTATATCTGAGTTTAACAATCTGGATTGCTAATAGAACCATTTATCACAGGGCCAGCCATTTGTTTTATGTTATAAGGCCAGGTCTTGGTTTCCATGTTAGCCGTCTATGGAAATGCGAGCCTGTATAATGAAGCGAGCGCGAGTCACTTTGTGTAAAAGTGAAAGCAAAAAGACAAGGCTCGGGTTTTTTACTGGATGCCGGGTGGAATTCCGGATGCAAGTAGGGAGGCTGGGTGTTTTTATGTGGAGGTTATGAGAGAGGCAGCTATAAAAGCGTCACATCCTGTGTGGGTTTATAAGAGCTCGGTCTGGCCTGGTTCAGTTAAGAGGCGCATCGAACAGGCCTCAATCTCCCTCAGCAATGCGCCGTCAATTGCTCTTTATTAATGAAGCCAAACGAGTGGGACAAACTGTTTTGACAGCGAGCATCTGTCTGTAGAGGAAAACAAATGAGGATGTCCTCTGGTCATAACAATGAGCTCAACGCTAAAGCCAAGGGTTCGGATGGATTTGGAAGTGTAGAAAATATGCAGACGCACTGAAGTGGGTTTGACTTGATGTCTCACTGTTTGAGTTTGTTTTTGCATTGTTTTTTATATTTTCATGATGATGTACAGTACATGGCTGGCGCAGGGTGACCTCTGACCTTCAATTTCCTCTTAGACGTTTAATCTAGAGCCATATTTAACTCTTCGTAATTAAAAAATAGTAATAATAATAAAAAAATGAAAAAAAAATAAAAAATCATATATAATTCGTTTAAACCCAAGGTGATCATTATAGACATAACATAGTGCTGTTGACAATTATGTTTGGTCTGAATGTCTTGATTGTATCATTTTCCATAACATCAGTCCTGACAGCTGTTCCAGGAAGACAAATCACATCTATAGTATCAGATCACACGTGGTACTATATAATCTACAGCTAATAATAAAATAATTTCAAATGCATTGTTATTTAACTAAATTATTATTATTTTTTTTATGGTGAAGCATCTGTAAGGGGATGATTGTATGGCATTTGTTTAAGGAGTCTCCAGTATCAGTGCTTTGTATTAGGTTTTGCTCAGGCAAAGGAATATCTTCAGGAAGGTGGATGTTTCATTTTAAGGATTCTTAAAAATCGCATCCAATATAATAAAAAAAAAAAAAAACATGGTTTATTACTGTTTTACCATAATTTGCAAAACATTGCTGTTTACTTATTCATTGAATTACAAATTAGTTTTTAATTTATTTATAGTTCCATTACCAGCTTTTGTTATGTGATAGCCAAGAAACAACTTTGTCTGTTATATATTATTAAATAATACACTCACTCACTCACTTACTTACTCACTCACTCACTCACTCATCTTCTATACCGCTTTATCCTGTATTCAGGGTCGCGGGGACATGGAGTCTATCCCAGGAGGCTTAGGGCACGAGGCAGGGTACACCCTGGACAGGGTACCAATCCATTGCAGGGCACACATACCTGTACATAAACACATAAACACATAAACACACACACACACACACACCCATTCACGCACTACGGGCAATTTGGAAACGCCAATTAGCCTAACCTGCATATCTTCGGACTGTGGGAGGAAACCAGAGTACCCCGAAGAAACCCACTAAGCACGAGGAGAACAAGCTATAAAATACGTAATTATTATATTATATATTATTAGAAAATTACATACTTACATAAATTCTACTTTTTAAAATATACCATACAGAATACTTTAAACTATTAAAAACCCAGGAAAGTTTCTTTTTCCCCCCGCAGTGTGCTTCAGGCTTAAAGGTTTGCTGTATAGAGTGTGCTTTGGCTGGTAGTGACTTGATTAACTGGGTTTGGTGCCTCACGACATACATCATAGCCAAAGTGTGTGCGTCGTGCAGGAGCGAGATTGATGGACCGTGCTGAAGCTCTGTTTCTGTTAAGTCGGCTCACGGCGTGCTCCCAGCCCGAGCTCCGGGCGCTCCGGACACACCACGGGAGAATATCTCGGCGCAGTGTAAATTATGATGAAGAACTTGAATGTTTGATGTTATATTTTGCCGTATTAGCAAGGTAATTGACTTGATGTGTCAGACAGGAAGATTAGAGGTTGAGAGGAGAAAGCTGTGTGAGAGAGATAATTATTTAGGCGAGTCCTTATCCGAAAGATCAGTCACATAACACTGTGCATTATTCAAACCTTTCTGAGATTCTTGTAGTGAGGAGAAAGAGAGGTAAAAGATAGCGAAAGGGAGAGAGAGGAAGGGAGCTGGATGGATGGTTGAGGGCCTGGTTGTGTAAATAGTGCTTTAAGAGAGGCTGGTTAGCGATAAGGACAATTTCCTTTATCAACTGGATGAAGTCTCAGTGGCGACAGTGAATAATTGACGGAGGTGAGTACCGGGCTGCCTGGGGAACGGCCCTAGGGTCATCGCCTCGACAGAGAAAAATGTGGCCAAAAAAGCTCCTCGTCCACCTCCTACTGCAAAAGCAGGGCCACTAATCTTCCTGAGAAGGGAATTTCTGCCCCCCCCCTCCCTTCTTTCTTGCTCTAAATGAGGCTCCTCATAGAAAATCTCTCTCTCTCTACACACACACACAAACAAGCACACACACACACCTTTTATGGAAAAATCCATATACATTTCCCATGTTTTATTAGATTTTTTTCACGTTTATTTGTATAATCTGATCAGCCATGACAAACGTGAAGTAACTTAAGTTGAAGTAACGCATACAAAGTAATAAACACAGGTGACATGATGTAAATTATACAGTATGTAATAATTAAAACCATGTGAAATAAATAAATTAAAACTGGTGTTAAGTAGAAGAATAACACCAGTTTAAATAAATTATGCCTTAGAACATCCCATGTGAAAATACAATAATTTCATAGGGAAAAATGACATGTGAAAACAATTGACTCATGAATCACAGGGATAAATGAATCCCGTGTAAAAATGTGCCAAAATAAGTCGATCATGTAATAATCATGTGAACATATATTTATTTGGTGGGGAAAATCTCCTACAAAAAAAAAAAAAAAAATCTAACACATAATTCATCACAAAATAACAAGTACTATTAAATGATTAAATGAATAATGAATCGTGTACAAAAGGCACACATAAAGGATAAGTGAATAAGGAATATGTAATCAATTAATCATAAATCAATTTTCAAATAAATCACACATGAAAATAAATGAATCCTGAATCACATTTAACTAATGCATCAAGTGAAAAAAGAAATCACGTCAGTGTAAATTAATCATGCATCATGTGAGATAGATTACTAAATTGACTCATGTTTAAGAACTTACATGTGAAAAATAAGAGTCCAGGTGAAATTGACATGTCAGGGATTTCTGGGTAATTTTGGCCATTTTCATATTTTCTTGAAATAAAATTCATGCTACACTTGTGAAAACCAGATTAAGCATGTTTTATATTGTATAATATTTAAACAACATGAGATTTTAATAACTTTAGTGATAATTTTGGCCAATACTGAAAATATAAACCCCAGCCTCAGCATCACATTTTTAACACAATAAACTCGCGACTATTGTATTAAAACTGATTATTATACAAAAATATCACAACACTTGAGAAAACATAGCTTTTCTGTTATTGCATACAAAGTCCCCTGAATCAAGAAACAAATATAATAAAGTGCATAGACAAATGCTTTTAGCACTTTAAGAATGATTTATTTATTTATTTATTTATTTAGCTTATCCCAGTTAGTAAGCCGCGGTTCAGAGTCAGCCATGGTGCAGCACGCTTGGAGCAGATAGGATTTAGGCTCTGACTCAAGGGCTCAACAGTGACAGCTTGGATGTGTTTAGGGCTTGAACCCCCAACCTTCCGAATACCAACCCAGCGCCATAACCTTTTTGAGGCACTACTGCCCCAGTAACAATATTGAATTAGGGTAAATGGTTGAAATAGGTAAACTTCTGCGGTACAAGTAGGCAAACTGATATGTCTATCGTACATGTGATCAAAACAGTACTCTCTCTAGGGAAAAACACTAAGAGTCAATATAAAAACAATAACATAAACTAATATATATATATATATATATATATAGTTGCAAGCAATGATGATCGGGCCCAAGCACCTGTGCCATCGCCACCCGAGCGCACCAGAAAGACATTGGTGCACATGCAATTAAAGGGGACATAGAAATACCATTATGACATAATTTTGGAATAGGGGGAATTTTAAGTTAAGAACCTCAAAAAGCCCCAGATGCTGGGAAAAAAAAATCTTTAGAAAAATGAGCCATAAACAGAAGCCTTAGTAACTTGATGATGTAAGATTATCTCTAAAGCAACAGTTAATGCTTTGGTTACTAAAAATCTTGATTTATCTGAAAATCACGTTTTTATCGAGATGACTGAAATAATGATTGTGCAATCACAATTACAATCATCTAAACGTATACACAATTCAGCATCATGGTAACTTTCAGATTCTGCTGGCTGAAATGACCCTGACTGACGATAAAAAAAGCAGACTTAAAGTGCTTAAAAACCATGTGTAAATTTCATCATGTGGTTATTCGCGTGTAGCTTATTTGTAAGTGTCAGTGTCCCTCAGCTTTTGATTTCTAAGCGCTCCGCTGATTTGTGTCACGGTAAAAGTGTCAGCCGCACTGTTGGCCACTCCACCGTCGCTGGTTAAAACTTCTTCTTAAATGGATCGGTGAAACCGCAGATGTTCTGTCTGGAATCTTCACTTACAGCTCATGCAGTCACCCTTCTTGAGGACATTTTTTTTTAAATATAAAAGGAAATGACTAATAGCGGCCATGTCCGGTTGGTTTCGCACTGCCCTATATGAAACTTTATCCCAGACTGTATCCTAGGGTCTGCATGAGTCATATGGCCCGCCATATGCTGTGTAAATACAGGCTGCTACACAGACTTGTAAAAGGCTGGGCAATTATTTTCATTTTCCCCTCACATGGGAACACTCTGTGCACTCGTAGTAATGGCTGTGCGACTTGCATACATCTAAAGGAACTCTTTGTAAACATTCGGCTTGATGGGTTTAGAAGAAGAAGCCTTCTTTTCTTTAATCGTAACTCCGACTCAGGCCTGACGAAAGCCAGAGATTAGATATACAATGCTAAGTGAAAGCAGGACGCCTGCTCATTTTCCGGGCTATTTATAGCTGGCCACGTTGATTGCTGGATAAAATTCGGCTGGAGATACGCAACGTTTCTCTCTCTCGCTCTCTTTTTTTTTTTTTTTGTCTTTGCAAAGGAAGTATGGAGCAGTTTTTTCCTAGTGTGTGAATGCAGTCATTTAACAGAAGTCTGAAAACGAATGGCCTAGATACCATTAAAAACTCAAGACATTAATCACATGTTTTTGTGTGTGTGTGTGTGTGTGTGTGTGTGTGTGCTTTATACACTATGTTAGATGTTTTCAAAGACAGTATAGAAAGTATATTTCAAAATGAGAAACCAGACTGAGCATGGAACAAATTAACTCCAGTTGGAAAAAAAAGTATTAGTTACAGTTACAGTTACAGTAAATCGGATTAAATTTGATCTCTCTATTAGTGTGAACGCTTTAATGACATCAGGTTGACCAGAAAATAACAATTCTCAACCCCAAAACTTTGTATAAGGATTAAAGGATTTTTAAAAAATGACTTTTTCCTAATTATAATGACTGCGTAATCTGATTCCTGTAAAAAAATAAAATAAAATAAAAATAAACCCAATAATTTGGTGTATGGCGTAATCTAAAGCAGACCTACAAAGAGACGGCTTTGCTACACAACAGCTGTGCTAGCATGCGAGGCTCTGTAATTAAATATAATCTGATATTACGTGTTGCAATGGAACACTTGATTCAGGCATCAAAGGCCTTTAGTTAATATAATAATAAGCTCTGGACGATGTCTGGAGACGTAAATCTCCCCCTCTAAAGCAGAACTTGGCCCAAAAACAACACATTCCTTCTGATTTACAAGTGTTGGGGAGAAGCTCCAGCGATAGATGAAATGCTCCGGGGCATCAATGCAAACTTCCTAATTCTCTCCCGCTCTTTTTTTCTTCCTCCCGCCCTCGCTCTTCTTTCTGCTTCCCTCCTTCCAGTAACAGCACATTGCTCTCAGCATGGGTCTATTTATCCCTGACTGGCCTGCGTTCCCAACTGCAAATTACCCCAGTGTGCAGATACCTGTGTGTGTCTGTTTGTGTGCGAGTATGTGTGTGAGTGTGTATGAGGGAGAGGGAGAGAGAGAGACAGAGATTTGAAAGGCTTTTTCAGTGCACACACCCCTCCTTTAAGCACAGGCGTGGAGAGATTCTCAGGCCTCCTTTGCACTATGTGAGGATCAGGATCATACGAAATTCTGCTGTGTCTACAGTCTACAGATCTCAGCGTGCCTCAACAGGAGAGCTTTTCTTTGTTTCTCAGGTTGTAGGGGTATTCAAAACTGACAATTTTTTTCTCTCTAATTTTAGTTTTATTTTAGTGGTGTATAGGAGGGGATTCATCAGTTCACGTTCTTGATTTTTGTACAAAGGGCGTACCGGTGAATCGTTATGTGTCACTTAATAGTGAATTGATTTATGTCACTAAACGGCAAACCGATTTATGTCATGATCATTGATTAGCGTCACTGACGGATTAGTTGATTCATGCCACTAATAGGGATGGGAATCACCAGGGGCCGCCCAGTACAATATTATCATGAGCACGTTTCTATTTGTGTTGCGATTCTGAAAGTATCACAATTTATAGATATCCAGATTATGTGTAAAAATTTTTTTAGATTTCATTACAATTATAAACAAACTTGTGTATTACAAATTATTTGTAATTACCACATGTGACACTTGTGCAACCTGCCATATGTGAATAGTTTAGAGTGCACCACCTGTACCATCTTAAACGCAAACAATAAAAAAAAAAGAAATTTTGGAGTCAGTGTGGCGATATATTAATTGTTACACTAAATAATTATGATACCTTACCGAATCAGTGGTGGCTCAGTGTGTTAAGGCTCTAAGTTACTGATGGGAAAGTCAGTGGTTTAAGGGCCCGCTCCACCAGGTTGCCGCTGTTGGGCCCTTGAACAAGGCCCTTAACCCCGTCTGCTCTAAGAGCGCCGTATAATGGCTGACACTGCGCTCTCACCCCAGCCAACTAACAAAGCTGGGATATGCAAAGAATAAAGAATTTCACTGTATACAGTAGGTGATAAATAAAGGCTGAACTTATGAATCAATTTTCCCCCCTTCTCTAGTCACTAACTAATAAACTAATTCGTGTCCCTAGCCAATTAATTGCGTTGTTTGCGCCATATCAACTCACATAGTGTGTCGACAAAAATTCCCTCTAGGTTTAGGTCACAGGGATTTGTATGACGGACACACTGCACAATTTAATCCTATTAGCAAACGATTAAACAAAAATGATTAATGTGGAACAAAGAAAAAACTTAATTATTATTATGGTAATGTTTTTTGAGAAGATATTTATTAAACGTAAAGTATATGGAAGCTATTTGTGCATTAACAACTAGTTATAACAGAAAATTCTTTCTTATTTCTTAACATTGCATGTAGCTATAACATGGTAAAGAATATGTCTTTTTATTATTAACATAATATTATAATGTTTGGAAAAAAGATGTAGGAAAAAAGGAGTAAAACACTTCAGGGCATTGGAAACCAACCAGCTTCTAGGTGGTAACAGGAAGAAGAAGCCTTTGTAACATATACTGTACATTACAAAACAGTGAAGTTCTAGGATGCTGAAGTCAGGACTAGACTGGGTTAAGGGACTTGCTCAAGGGCCCAGCAGTGGCAGACTGGTGGAGATGGAGCCTGATCAGTAACCCAGAGCCTTAACCTACTCAGCTACTGCTGCCATAAAAGCGGAATGTTTGAAATTGTGGATTACTTTCTTACAGCAGCATGCCGCATGTGTTGCACATTATTACATTCGTCCAGTTTCTATAGCTCTTATACTGTGTAGGGTAGGAGGGGGAACTCGGGGCACAATCATATAGTTTGAACAATTTGGAAACGGCAAATAAACCAACAATGCAACAATGTATTTGAATTGTGAGAAGTAACCAGAGAACCCAGAGGAAACACTCTAAGCACAGGGACAGCATGCAAACTCCACACACAGACCTCTAAGCTATCGTGCAACCTTCTTACAAAATGAACACCAGAATTAAAATAAGGTTTATCCAGCTAAAGTCAAATATATGAACTAATTTTGTTTGCTTTTCTATACTCCTGATTGTCAACATTAAGATACGATATACAGTAAGTATCTTAGGGATGGGAATCACCAAGGATCGCCCAATACGATACTATCACGATACCTAGGTGCCGATTCGATCTGTGTTACGATTCTAACATTATCATAATTTTTATAATTATCCAGATTTTTGTTACACTCCCGGTTTTCTCCCTAATTTAGTTGTATACAATTCCTCCCCGTCACTAGAGGGCTCCCACATTAAGGCTACTACTACCACTCAGTCGGGAGGGGCGAAGACTATCGCACGTTTCCTCCGAACCATGTGACGACAGCCGACCACATCTTTTCGAACTTCTCACTAACGCACTGTTGGGGGCGGCGTAACACACTCAGAGAACAGCGCTATCCACTCCTTCCTTGCGTGAGCTAACAGACGCCCATGATTGGCTGTAGAGCCGTGATTTAATGTGGGAGCACGAAGTACCTCTCATCCCTCCCCTCTGAGAGAGCTCGGCCAATCAGCTCTCTCTAGACCTCCG
>JAQQZT010000007.1:21143598-21156489 GCA_030068275.1 Clarias platycephalus | reverse complement strand
CAGCATCACCCGGGAACCGAACCAGCGATCTCCGGATGATAGGGCGAGCACTTTACCACTGCGCCACTCAGAGGCCAAAATTGTGAACAGTTTAGAGCACGCCACCTGTAGGATTCTAGAAGAATGGCAACATTTCACCACCTTGAAGGCAAGCATATGTACATTTATAAAATCTATTTATAAATAAATTTCAAGGTCAATATGCAGATACATGAATTGCCCCTCAAAATAATCACAGAATAATTTTTTTTCTCCCATCTCTAATATAACCTTGATTTACAGTACTTTAACGCTGGATTAAATATGATGTAATGCGTGCATTTCCTGTGTTCGCGTTCCCTTGCATAATATGTTGGCCTTTTTCAGAATGTGAAGTCATGAGCAAATATGTTCCACCCCAAACCCAGTGAACAATATTGGTTGTCTTGCTTTCTCTCATGCTGTCCACTTGCAAAGGAATAGAGTCCACGTTTCTGTTGGCAAGCGTGTGCAGCTGATTTTGTTTAGCTCATGCTTTGGTGATGCTCTGTCTGACACCACAGCCAAAGAGCATGTGGATTAAGCAAATAATAACAAACAGATCCATGAATGGATAAGGCGGGTGTAGGAGGAGAGAAGGAGCACACTGTGTGTGTGTGTGTGTGTGTGTGTGTGTGTGTGTGGATGTGTGAAAGTTGGTGTGTGTTACACTGGCACAGTACCGAGTTCTACAGGCCAAGCCTAAACAATGTCTCTTTGAGGCCACAGACACATCTGTCTATGAAGTGGTTGGAAAACTCAGCATGTGCTGTGTTTCTCTGTCTCTAAACACAAAGTCATCAAAGCAGAAGAACAAGAATAAGATCTGAGTGATTTAGCTAAAGTAGTAATCAGATAGGATAAAATTTTTGTAATGCAGTAAGGCTGGCGATTCACACAGATACCCAATCCCTGTATATGTCACAGAGACAGGACTGTCACGGTCATTACATGAAAATAAAAAAACATCAAAAACATGCTCCATGCCTAAGCTACTACGTGCACCTCATGTTAATACAAGCTGATTGTATATATCTATATTTTTTGAATAGAGATGCTTGGCTTAGTGGTTAGCATTGTCGCCTTGGACCTCCAGGGTCCGGGTTTGATTCCCAGCTCAGGTGTGTGCATGGAGTATGCATGTTCTCCCACGTGCTTGGTGGGTTTCCTCCGGTGTCCTCCCACCGTCCAAAGACATGCAGATTAGGGTAATTGGTGTTCCCAAATTGCCCATATTGTGTACATTTTAGTGTGTGTATGTGTCTGCCTTACGATGGATTGTGTCCAGGGTGGACACCGCCCAGTGCCCTAGGTCTCCTTGAATAGGCTCCAGAACCCAAATGGCTGTGGCATTATTGGGATTCAAACTCATGATTACCCGTCTGTGTTAAATTAGTGCAATAGTTGGTTTTGGGTCTGGGATGATAGAAGTGATTGGGCCTAATGTGTCTTTATACTAAAGGAAACGTTCATGTCTTACATATTTTCCCACAAGAAATAATGAAATTTTCACGAGTATGCATATTGGATATCGGTAATTTCATAGAACGTAAAATGTGAAATAATCAGATACATTTGAAAATCACATGACAAACTGGGACAGGACTAAAATCCCAGAGATACCCTGTTGATAATTACCCTTTTTCCACACCCAGGCTATATAGATCTTAGTATGCAATCAAGTATTATACTGCCATAGTCAAAATATTAACATAGTAGGTTTTACCTGACAGATAGATAACATGCTTTCTACAGCCCTGCAAAATCCCTCCCAGCTTTTGAGCTTATCATGATTTACTATTGTGCTCCAGCACAGGCTATAACACTGTCATCTTTGGCTGTGTGAACCTGACACTTACCTAGCAATCCACGCTGTGCAATGCCTCATTGCTCCAGACTAGCTTAAAAAAATGGACCATACACCACTGCCATGCTAGATCTGGCTTCGTGTTTTGGGTGTGCTCCCTTCTGTGTGGCCTTGAGGCCATTTTTAGGATCCTCCATTATAGTTTCTCCTTGAGGAAACCCAAAAAGGGTGGCGCATAATCCAGGACTGTAACCATACTAGAGCGAAGCAGCATATTTCCTGTTTTGCCTGGGCAGAGCCAGGGACTTGACAGGTTTGTGGTTTCTGCATGTCAGTGCCTTAAAGGCCCTAAATAATTGTGGCTTTGGCAAAGCAAGTGGCCCTAATGAACTGAACAGCACCTTCAGATCTAGGATAAGAAATTAAGCCTCTTGTTATGCCAATTAAAACCCTTTAAACATGGTCAGATCCAAGGAACAAAAACCGTGCCAGAAAAGTAAGCTGATTTTTAGTAAGCGGGCAGTTTCTCGATTCTTGTTTTAACTTTGTTTGGACTTTAGTTGAAAAAAACATGTAAAAAAATGTTTGCTTATGAGAATTTATAAAGTAATTTACATGATAGAAATAAATGAAATGGCAGTGTACAGTTAGGACATTTATTATAAATCAAGAGGGAGCAGAAAACATTGTCTACTTTTTAATTCATCCATTTACTCCTAATCTGGTTTCCTTCCATTAGCTAATTCTCGCAATCACGTCATAGCTACCAACCACTTATTATTAAGGCTAAAACATACTTTCTTTGAGACATGTAAAACCAGCCAAGTCCATCTTTTTGAACTGCTGCTCATGCTCTGAGGAGGACACTGTCAAGGGAAAGCGCTATCCACCCTCTTCCACATACACAAGCTCACAGATGTCTATGACTGGTTAGTGTGTCGCTCTGATTTACCAGGTAGAGAGTAATGCAATACCACTTTTGCACTGCTGAAGTCCTTGCCACAGGCGCTTGTGACATATTCAGGATTTTACCTCGCTATCTCAGGGTGATAAGATAACCGCTTTTCTTTTTGCCCCACTCTGGGGCGTGACGATGCTTTTGCTTGATGTCAGTTAAGTAAAATAACGTCTGTCTTCCATTACAGCACCGTTTAACACTCCTGCAGATGCACAACATTTAATTTTTGGTTTTTCAGCACCCTTTCATAGTGTATCTTGTAATTGAGTCGGACCAAAGATTAGTTTACTTGAGCTCAACCCAGATTTGTCAGTAGAAGAAGAAAATCACAGACACTTACGAAGCAAAAGTGCTTTGCTTACTATTTACTGTTATTAGTGCATTCTTGCCTACAATAATGTTTTTTTTTTTCTTTCCTTTTTTTCAAATTTTCTTACTGGGTAGTAGCTTGGAACTAGGACTTACACACGAGAACTCAGCTTTATTCTATTCCACTTAAGCAGAGTAGCATTTCCTGCACTGAGTAAATGGTAGCCCTTGCAATGGATGAGAGTTAAATAAAGAACCTGACAATTATACGCTGCTGTTTCTTTTCTCTGGATCTTAGAAGAAAAATACTTCTCCCCAGGGCTGTTTAACGTTCACTCATACCACAGCCCAGCTGAAGCAACACTGTGGGTCGCATGAGACGGGTTTGAGAGGGATGCTTGGCACAGTACCAGCCCACCGCACCAATGCCCACGCGCTACCCACAGATACCCGACACTCAGCTCAGGGCCATGGTTCATATATGCCATGACGTTTTAGTGGGGAAATAAACCCTCCTTCATAGGTCAACAGGCAGTGTGGGGTTTGTTTTGGAAATGCTGGTTTGTTTTGACTGGGTCAAGTTTGCATACGTCGGAGTGTTATATTCTGAGTCAGGTCTTCTTCATGGCCGCTAAAGAGCCCTGCTTTTTGCAGAAAGTTGCATTTTGATATATGGTCCTGGTTGAAAGCTAAAACCCCAAAAGAAAAAAGGGGCCTCTGTTATATGATGCTTTTGCTACAGAAACCTGCTCAGTAGAATTTTGAGGCAACATTCCACGCAACAAACAGTGACCAGATTCCTTTAGAGGTTTGCTTGATGTGCTTCATATGGTAAATTATCTTGGTAGAGTGACTCCTGTGTCAGCACTTAGTAACTCGATAGTACGAGGGGCGTTCCAGTCAAACCGGGGGGTTTTGATTGTGCTTAATAGCCGAGTTATAAGAGTAGAAACTCCTGTTATTTCTCTATATAATCCCCTGTTGCACTAATGCACTTATCCCAGTGTTTCACTAGTGCTTGGAAACCATCAAAGTAGAAAAGTTTCTCAGTAGGCCTGAGCCATGATCGGACTGAAACGCTGGCCTCCCAGGAATCCCTTTAATGTCCCAAACATGTAGAAATGGCTTGGAGCGAAGTCAGAACTGTGCAGGGGTTGTGGCAATGACTGCAAGTGGTGTTGGTGAATGAATGTGTGTTCAGTTCCCACATGCACCTACAGTCTTCTTTAAAACATTTGCACCATTCAAACGTTTTACCACAGCTGAGTCTCATCACGGTACCGTGCTTGGAGTCTTCTGTAAATGTCAGTTAGTTTCCTAGAAATGTTATCGTACATCCCGTTTTGACTTGACCACCCCTCGTAAATTGATAAATAGCATAAAATATATATATTTAAAATAAAATAACAAATTGTGTTTAATAAAAAAATTCAATAAATTGCAATCCTTAGCAAATTGCTGTCATATAAGAACAATGCAATAGATTGGGATGTTTTTGTGTGTAAAATAATGGGAAAAGTGTATAGAAATATGAATTCACAGGAGTTTTAAATGCATCAGTAACCGTGTCCCAGAACTCTCACAGACATATAAATAGTAAATAGTTAAAATGTTGTAATATTTAAATATTTTTATTATATCACCGTGTTTGCCTGAACTGCATCAGATATTCTGGTTTTCCAATTCATATATGCTGTATACTATCTAATGAGTACTACACACAACCACGTGCACCTCGCACAAGCAATAGTACTTTTGCACAATGCACTATTTAGCTAATAAAGCATGTTAAACACAATTCAGAAACATGATGGATTATAATAGATTTTAATCATATAAAATTTGTTTTTTAACTCCACATGATAAAGCGTGTCCGGCTACTTTCCAGTAAAGCCTACTTATAGTCAAATAATAAAACCAACGATCAAGGTATGTTTTTTTTTTTTTTTTTTAAGTCACCCACACGAGGCTGTTCCAGAAGTTCTGACCTCATGAGCATTGCGTGATTAGTCCTACCACAGATCTTTGAAGGTGTTAAATAAAAGTGAGAGGAGTAAAAAGCCTGTGCGCCACATGCCGTGGGCTGGTGTGTTTAGATCTGGGACGAGACCCCAGGTCCTTCGAAATCCATTTTATCCTCCTCCTTAAAGTTCTCCATCTTGATGACATGTGATTTTAGCCATCCTACCCACCAGGCTCCCCGGCGAATCAGGGCACCGCTGTGAAGAAAATGCAAAACCAGTGTAGCAATTTATCTTCATACATTTATCTAAAAGCCGGGAAGGAAGGTAGTTATTACTGGGATATTTGATATTATGCTAATTTAGGGCCTTCCTTTGCGATTGTGTGGACATTTGTTATTTCCGAAAGCTGTGCTTCATGAAGAGGCGAGCGAGCCTGAGGGTTTTCTGCGCTCTTTGGAGATTTCTAAAGCCCCTCCAGGTTCTTCCTTTCTTATTTATTAGTGTTTCTTGACTACAAGATTACATAGGAAATTTTACAGAAAAAAAAAATAGATTAGCGTAGTGGAACCCCGGTTTGTAAGTAACCTTAAATTAAAAGTTTGTTTTAATAGCATGGGTGATTTACTTCTTCAACACAATAACAGAAATTACAGACGGGTCTTAGTATAAAATGTGCAGCTTTTCCATTGTGAGTAAAGTTCTTTATTTCTACAAGAGTCTGCAAAAATGTATTGAAGTGCTAACCGGGACTTTTTCATACACACATTTCAAACTAGTTTGCGTTAGTTGCAGGCAAACTTGTTGAAGGTTATTTTTCTTTCACAACTACAGAAACACTAATGAACACTGGACCATGAGCAAGATAGTAGTAGTAAGAGAAACTTTTTAGGAGTGCATATGATCAGATGGGAAAAAAGAAATATTGAAAATAACGAAACGTCAGAACGAAACGTGTTCTTTGGAATTGCAAAACCTTTATTCCCCTGGTCTTTTCCAGTACCATCTAACTGGCAACATATTTAAAAAAAAGAAACCGTTGTGCAGTTTATCTCAATAACGTTACATGGACTTCTACAGCACTATAAGCCCTCTGAAGTGGACGGAGAATTGCTGAATGAATTGCTTTACCCTCTTGTAATTCTTTACCCTCTTGGCCGACAAAAAAGCGCGCTTTGTGAATGAAGCTCTTTGTGTCAGTGCATGATGGCTACAGCTCCCCCCCTCCGACCTGCAGCAGGCTGCCGTCGAGAGGCTCGCAGATGCAAAGGAAGTCAGAATACCCAGTGGCACTCGAGTGAGGTGCCAGGACTTCCTGCGGCACGAGTCTTCAAAAGTGAAGAGGGTGATGTCACTTCAAGACAGAGAGAGAGTTTGACCTGGAAAAGTCATCAGATTTTCCCCCAGCTCAAAAATACTGCACTGGGATAAACCTTCTACTTTAGATAGGATTTATTTATATATGGTTGGAAGTGAATTGTACCTATATAATATTGTGCTATAGGTATATTTAAGTATAATCTATATCGGTGTAACATGATATATTAACTTTTTAGACATCTGAAGTGCCTCTTTTTAAAGTATGCAAAGAGAGCTTGCAGATCCTTAACGAGTGTCTAAGTGATGCAAATTGCAATGACGTGATGAAACATTACATAGCCGTTAATAAACCATGTTCTGTTGAAGCGTAGGTTGGCGTGCAGCCTTCGCAGGTCTGAAATTGTTGAGAACATGAAATGATGTTGCAGAATTACAACTCCTATCCTAACATAATAAATTGGGTTTTGAATGTATGAGGCACAATCGTGTTTGGACTAAACCTTCATAAATCCTAGTACGAGCCCATAAGTAAACACCTACCTTTCGCTTAGAGCGTAGGACAGTAACACAGAGCGCAATGATCCCATCTACCAGGAATCTAATTCCTCTTTTTAAATTGAGAGCAAAACTCCATCACCGATGACACCCTAGCTTGTTCCGTTATTGGATGCATTATAAACTCTCCGCCAACTCAAAGAGTAACAGGAGGCCCCCAAGCTCACCTCCTTCCAGCCCCACTCCACAGTTCCCATTAGGGGGCTGAAAAAGGGGGAGGGCTCTTTCCTAGGCCTTTGTAGTCAAGCCTTGTGGAGCCTCTTGTTTGTGCTCTGATTTCACAATCAAGGCCTCAAAGCTCTTCCATCATTTCTTCAACCCCCCACAATCACTCCAGTGAGAAATCCAACCCTGGACTCTGGACCCTAACATAACCTTAAAGAGACAGAAACCAATACAAGTCTGGTTATATCTACTTATTTCTATATTATTTTTCTTTTATTCGTACATACTGTAAATGCATACATAATTCCAGCTCTTCTTTCATCTGTCCAGCAATCTACCAAACCATTAGCTATCCATACTCAAATACATATATCCTTATATTCATCAAGCTGTCCACACAGCTCTTCATCCATCCATATAGATCAATCAATTCACCAACTAACCAACCCACCAAACATATATCTGCTTTTTAGGCGTTTGCAGTTACTATGAATACACACTCCACCCACCCATCCATACAGTCAGCCAGCCAGATATTACTTCAATCATCCATTCATCTTACTAAGCAACCATCCATCCAACCATCATCCTACACCAACTAACAAACCCATAATCAGTTTATTCCAACAACCAAACAATCTGTTCTTAAACTATCCAATAAACCCTCCACCCATCCATCCATCTACTTAGTTCGTCATCCAGTTAACTACCCTACTAACAAGCAGTTCTTCATCCATTGATTAATCCCTTTGATTAAACCCCATCCTACTATAGATGTGCTGGCAGTTGCAATGCTGTCTTGATTCAAAAGTAGTCTGTTTTCCCAATGTGCTCCAGAAAAAAGTAACCAGACTTTTTGTCTCCTTACCTGGAGCTAGGATCTCTTAGCAATTTGCATTCCTCTACCACTGTAAAAGATTATAATCTGATTTGATTATACATTCGTTCCACTGGTCCATCTGTAGGCTAGTATGCACAGCCATCCGACTTAATGCAGTGCAGAACTGCGACTAAGGCTAAGGCTTGAGGGACAGCGGATGCGAGTATAAAAGCTAATTATGCCTCTAACCAGGCCATGCTGCTGAAACAGGGTCAGTACGCCTGTAGTCTCAACCCACTCATTAACCCATACTTTCTGCCTTAAAGCAATTGCAACTGTCACCAGCCCTGTTAATTATTCAATTAAGGCGTTTCAATTAACACATCTGCCTGTGCTGGTCGTTCATGCTGCTTGTTTGAACAGGCCAATTAAATCGCAAGGTACTTTTTATAAGATTCCTGGCAGGTTGAGTCTCGGGAGAAATTAGGGTCTAATTATCTATTAACACGTATTGATTTCCAAATCTTAGAAAAAGAGTTGAAATCTTATCTGAGATTAATTTGTAGCTTCGCACTACCGGTTTTACATTGATTTGTGTAAAGACACATGCCTATTAATACCTTTTAATTTTATTCTAATAAGGGCGTCAACAATAATATATTTTACAGTATGTGTGTTTCATGCTGGAACGCTTCGAGCAGTTAAATGGGCAAGGTCAGTAAGTCTGTCCAGGAACTGACATCAGACCGGTCTTCATCTGTAGCAAAAATCAATATAACCCCACAGACAAGGTGAAATCCAGGTGGCGCCCATATGGAAGTGTGCATGTAATGCTAAAATAAGGCCGATGGCCTTTGGTTCCTGGGTCTGTTTTTAGCGAGGTGCTAAAGAGAATTCAAAGGCATGTGAGCAAATATTGGATACAGGTGTTAATCTAGATGTTCATTGCTCAAACACCTTTGTTTTAAACCACCATTTAGTTATTAAAAGAGCTAGGGAAAAGAACTTGGTCAAATTCATCAGGCTTTAGTGATTGAATTAAGTAATGGCAATAAAACTGGCAGGTACGATCGATCTGATTTCAGAAAAGTGTTTGAGGAAACTCAGATCAGTTTTTTTTTTTTAAAGAGCCATCATATCTGCATAAAACAGTACAACACCGAGGTTTCCAACATGAAAAAATACCGTAGAGTTAAATAGGTCAGCTATGTAAAACGAGAAAAATGGCTGGTTTTGCAACAAGATTTAAGCAAAACCCATCGATAGTGTACATACACACTCCAAAATAATAAAAAATCCAAATCTAATATTTCTTGCCAGGTTCAGAATTCTTTAAATATTCTTGTCACTGTTGTTGTTGACGGTAATAAGATTGTCAGTAAGGTCGTCACGCATATGTTATTTATGCCCAGGATACAGCAAGCACATTAGGATTTGGACAGAATAAAAAGAAGAGGGGGAAAAAAAAGCAGGAAAAAAAACGAGGTTCAGAATACCAGTTGTAAGTTGTAAGTACTTCTCACACGAGACGTTTCATGACAAGGCCTCGAGCATACCATCCATGAAGGGGCCTCTCGATTCCCCTTCACCCCCCTCTGGGAAGACAGAGAGCGCCAAGTGTGCAGGAGGAGGCTGCGCCCTACAGCTGTTTCTCATTCTGCGTTTACGAGCGTGTCCCTGGCCGAGGAAAGGACGCAGCTCGCAGAGGCAGCACGAGGTCGAGGCAGCTGGAAAAGCAAAAAGTCTCAGCCACGTGCTCAACACGCTGCCTAACACATCCGTTATCGCACTGTTTTGGTACAAGAGTTAAGCAGACTGTTGTTGTTGTTGTTGGTAAAAAAAAAAAAAAAAAAAATCCAGGGTTAGTTTGCACCATGCGAAGAAGTGAAGGGTTAACGTGAAGGACGGGCAGTAAACCGTTTTAGGAAGAGCAGTTTATAAACACGGGGGGGAAACCACCAGAACTCTGCTTAGGCTCACCGCCTGCTAAGAGTTGAAACACTTCAGCAAACACCTCAAGAGTTTAAGCAAACAAAGGAGCTGAGCCAGGGCAAGCTGTCTCGGCTCAGCTTCCCCGTGCCATCAGAAAGCATTATTTTCTTTATTGGAATAAATATAGCTAACACATGTGTCTGGAGGGGTAAAAACAGAACTGTCCGTTGAGGAGAACTCGTAGTGAACTTGGTGGCATGGTGACGCAGCTCAACGGGCTCCAGTTTAAACCTAATCTTGAGTTTCTGCCTGTGGGCTGTGGTTGTATTTCCTGTTTTGGGGTTTCTTTCGGAGTCTCCGTTTTCCCAAAAGATGGTCCGTCTTCAGGTGTGAATGTGTGTGACTGTTGCGCTGACGTGCCATTCACAGTGTATTCCTCCCTCAGCCAAAGTGCTCCCGGGACCGGCACCTGATATACAAAAAGACTCTGACTAGGATAAAGAGCTTACTGAAGAGTTATTCAATATATTGGATCTGTGTTTGGATGCTTCTGGATGAGAACATTCCCAAAACCTGACTTATTTTGTAACAGGCAACACTGTTTAGGCAAGGTTGAAGGACATTATGTTTTTGGATTGGATGGTTATTTCTGCATAAACTTTTTACAACATCCCGTATACGTAAGAGAACATTCTGATTGTGTGCTCTGTTGATGGGAGCGTGCTTGATGAGGACTTATCAGTGTGCTGTGACACAAACCTGTATCAGCTCTGGACAGCATCCTACTCATGTTCCGCTCTGTATCCGAGCTTGGTCAAGAAAGAGGCTGGACGCAAAAAAAAGGAAAGGAAAAAAAAACAAAGTCAGTGTGACTATTTCAGCCTGCAGGGGTATGACTGACCAATTGTCTCGTCCTCAATTATTTCTGCATTGTTGAATGCTCAATCCTGATTGGTCAAGGCTCAGCAGCTCTGACAGTAAACCCCACCCTACTGTTGATTATTTTCCAGCATGGGCGTCATGTTTTATTCCGTATATACAGTATATAATACCCTCTGAACACTGATAGTTTTAATGTATTGTTTTCAGCAGGAACGCACTTCTCCCCCTCCTTCTGCTCTTTCTAAATGACCTGGGTCCTTGCTCAATTTACAGCTGTGCCTGAGGAATAATTCGAGCGCCTCTGGGCCGGCAGTAATCCCCATCGCCCCCCTAGCAAGGGTTCCGCGGGGCTAATATCAATGTAAGCAAGGCAACACGGTGACAGCGCCCAAAGAACAAACCAATTTAATGTATTGTTTCTTAATTATCGCTCTCATTCATTCACCCCACCACACCTCTCCCGTATCTCTCTCTCCCACTCTCTCTCTCGCACGGCAGTCCCTTTATCAAACGCGCCAGTCTTAAAGATAATAAACTTTTGCTTAAAGGTAATTACTTAATCTGGACAAACCTGTGTGTTAAGCAGAGCTATTAAGAGCAGCGGCGATAAATCAGCAGGTAGAGGGGGCTGCGTGATTACAGCACAGTGTAATCAGTCTTTCGAACCCTTGCCGTCTTAAGTACCTAAATTACACAAACAGCATGCTAACAACATGCCGCGGACAGAGGAGGCCTGGCGTTCTCTCGCTCGCTTTGCTTTCTTATCCAAAACCCTATGATGCATGGACCTTATTAGCATTTTTACCCAGATGCAGCTGAAGGATGCTGATAAGTGTCGCCTCGCTCTGACCTTCTGCCCCTGCAGCTGCGAAGTCCTAGGCTGGACTTCCTGCGTTTACAGCTCGAACACATTTTTCGGCTGTAACTCTTTCCTCCTGCGGACTTCACGGTCACTTCTAGATGAGCACTTTTATCAGAAGTCTGCGCATGCAGCACCGTGATTCAAACCCACAGAAGTAATGGGGACGGCACATCCGGTTAGAAATGCTTACATTTGTAAAAAAAAAATAAAAAAAATGGAGAAAGAGATTTGAAAAAGAAAAAAGGCAGCTGTTTAATGAACTGCATGCTGAGACGCTGAAACTGCCAGAGGCCCCGAGTTACCTTGGCATGTCCCAGAATTCTTTGCGACATGGGGCTTGGTGGTGTGTAATGCTTGGCATGATGATGTGTAGTTAAGCCTCTGGCCAGCTTGTTCCAGAGGAATTTCCTGTCTAATTTCCCCTCCTGCTTGTCTGGATAAAGACAGAAAGCCTTTTAATTATGCTGCCAAGGACTGGCCTTCTCAGAGGATCATTACGCTTATTGAGCACTTCCTATAAGGTGGAACCATTTTAGCTTTGTAGATCCGAGGATTAGGGCTACACAAAGGCAAGGCATGTCTGTTTGTGTGCCTTAAATGTTCATGTTTCGAGCAGAATAAACATTTTAACCTGCAAGGGCATCGTTAATGCTTAGGATACCACACTATACGAGGATGCAGGAATTTATATCTAGTCTGGTTAAGCAAGTTTGATGAGTTTCGGTTCCTTGGAGAACTGAGATTGGATTGAGACTAGGGATGCGACTATATGAACAGACAAGGGAATATATCGGGAATAATCACCTTATGAAAATCTTGTCTGGAAAGATATCTAGAGACTGGAGGTGTGAGGTGACAAAAAAGTTTACTTTGATGTAAGCTCAATAGGATAAAGAATGCCCTTGTTTAGTAGCATGAATGTGCAGCGTTCATTCATTCATCCTTAGTAGCTGCCTGATCAAGGATGCAGAGATTCAAATTAAGCTATTACTTGGTTTAAATTTTGGGAAACACACAACTTGTTTTTAAATTTCATAGGAAGGTATAAAAAAAATTAATAACCATGTGATAAGAAAAAACACCTGCCCCATGCTCATCTCTTGTTAAAACCAATTATGGACTTGAGTCGTGTAACTGAGGTAGAGGAACTCTCAGTCAGAATTCACAGATCATGCTGAAAGCACTGGCGTTTCTTTCTCAGGGGTGGCTGGAGGTGGTTTTGTAGTTTACATTTAGGCATTTTGGCAGACGCTCTTATCCAGAGCGACTTACATTTTTATCTCATTACACATCTGAGCAGTT
>JAQQZT010000007.1:21119876-21143498 GCA_030068275.1 Clarias platycephalus | reverse complement strand
GAGCTACCCCTGGTCCTAGTTGGGATAGCTCAGTGGTTAAGGCATTGGACTACGGTTCAGAAGATCCCAGGTTTAAACCACACAACCACCAAAGATGCTACTGTTGGGCCCTTGAACAAGGCCCTTAACCCTCAACTGCTCGGATGTATAATGTGATAAAAATGTAAGTGGCTTTGGATAGGGGTGTCGGCCAAATGCTGTAAATGTTTCCAGTGTCTTGATAGGCATCGTGGTATGGTTCATATTAAAAACCGCTTCCATTTCGGTCGCGCATCCACTATTAAGTTTAAATCCAAATTCATCAGATATCTGGAGAACTAGCACAGACCTCTATTGGCTTCCATCACTATATTCCCATGCAACAGAGCTTCGGCTTAAATCTTTCCTCGAGCTCTGTGAGTGAGAACGAAAAGCCTCCAGCTCCAGCACTGACTGTGAGAAAGTGACTCCATTCCCCCCAGATGTTAAAACAAATGTTATCACCCAAAGACTAATAGATGTGAGGGCCTGAGCATGCCCCCCTCAGGGAACACGGCTCACCGAAGCAGGTAAACGGCGCTCTTGAACTCTCCAGAGCGCTCGTCTTTTGTTCTCACGGAACAATGAAGCTGTCCACGTGATCGAATAACCGGCCTGGTGGATCCACAAACACGCACGGAGCACCGCGGCGTACTAGAGGCCCGAGCCTCCTCCTCCGAGGGGGTGGCGGCGGATCCGAGCCGAACGACCCCTAAGAGGCCCAGACAAAGAGGCTGACATGAAAAATGTGACTTCTGGAAATAACACTGCTAATGCGGATAATTGAGGCAGCTCTCTGATGAATGGTGGTTGTGTGGAGAAATGTGGAGTCTTAATGACACAGATTGGGGAGAGTTTTAATGCTCGTTAATGCTACTTTTTAAGCTTGGGCAACAGAATAATATGAGTCGGGTGTGTTTACATTGTCAGAAATAATTGACTAGATTTTTGGCCTTGTTGTGTTTTTTTTTTTTTTAAGGCACTTGTTTGTTCCTTTCAATAGTTCGTTTTGTTTAATCAGACGAGTGCTGTTGCTTCTCAGGTCTCTGGTGGTAAAACTGGAAAAAATGGCCTCGCTAATGAAAGCATCATGTAATTTTTTTTATTTTTTAGGCATGATCTTAGTTATAGCTCAGTTTTCATCAGAAGTTTTTTTTTACGGTCCTCTCCAGAAAAGTCTAATGAATTTCACAAAGATAGTAATAAAAATGTGCGCGTTTTTTAGACACTTCAAATTTCACTGTCAGACTGTTTTTTAACAAAGTGCATGCGTTAATTTTTTTTCCGTATTTCACAATATGTTGTAATTACATATGTAATCTCATATTTCTCACATACCAACATTAGAAAAAACACAATGCGTACAGTACACTACAGCTGATGTTTCTGAAAAATGTATGTGTGTCTTCTGAACGTCTTCTGTTTCTGTCGTAAAATTTTCAATTCTTTAAAAAAAAAAAAATTTTGCCACTCTATAGCACTCTATAGCACTCTATGGCTACAGCAAATCTTAATGACTTGAGTTGTGTTGTGTTGAACTTTTGTGTTTTCGCTGACCTAGTTCTTTCTTATTTTGTCTCGACTCTTCCGTGGGCCATCTCTCTCTAACCCCCACCCCTACACACCTTTTCACCCAACCAATAACTCACTCCCGGCATTAGTTAAGGAGCATTAACCGGGCCCGGGAGCTGAATGAAGCTGTTTTGCTTGCATCCACTCCGCAGCACAGCGCACTCACACGCAGCACTATTATAGTTCTTACTTGAAAAATAGCCCCCCCTGCTCTTTATCATGGGACAGAGAGGCTGGTGAAAGCTCCAAGGCCTGTGTTTAATCACATGACCTCCATTGTGCGGTGCAGCGTTGCTTCTGCTCGGAGGTTTGTGAAGTGGCTGTGGTTTTAATAGGAAGCTTTTCAGCTCAAAGGTCGGATCTGAACGGTGCCGTATGAAGCTCTGTAGTCTTGTCTGTTTTTGTGAACAGCTGCACACCGTTATTGTTGTGGTATGCATGTTTCTGAATGTCAGGTGTGTTTTATGGTGTTTTGCATCAATTAAATCTAACCCGGGGCATTTTCCATGACAAACAAAAGCTGTAACGATGGTAGGATGACTATGCACCAACTTTGCAGCTTCGGGGCCCAAACAACAACCAAGTATTAGATATAAAAATGAAAGCATGTTGCATATTTCTGGATGACCAATTATAGGCTGCAAACGTTGGATTTCCTCCCAGCCGTTAAAAGATGCGTGCACTCTCGTGTTTATTCGTAAAGTTTTCTCAACAATTCAAACATCACTCTGCAAAGACCAAGGCACTAAACATTGTAGTAAATAAAAGCCCAGCAAAGGTTTTTTGATACAAACCAGAGTTAAATATGACAAGAATCCAAGAGCCAAGGAAGTAGGGTACATCTCGTCTTTCGGTCTGATCTTGTCCATCATGCCATCATGGATCAGGCAAGAGGAGAAGGATGGCGAGTGCTTACTCATACGTACCACTGTTGAGTGTTTGGCCCCCTGGAGGCCCTCAGAGGCTCCTCGGATATAGGTAATGATCTCCGACCCTTGACCTCTCCCAAACTCCCACTCTCTCTAAAGAATTTTAATACAATCCAGAAACCATCAGAGGCGAGCCTCATATCTTTCTTTCTCATCTCCTGTCTTTTAATCCCCCCACGTCAGCATGTCAGGCTTTTACAATTAGTCCCGAGTGCTAAAAGCCTAAGAAACCCGATCTGTGTTGCTGGTGCCAAGTGAGTGGAACAGTGGTGTTAATGTTTTCATAGAACAAAGTGTAGGGAGAAAAAAAAAAAAAAAAAGAGAAAGAAAGAGGACTTACAGGAACACTGACGCTAATTAGAAACAAAACTCTGTAAAAGACTTTAAGACTCCAAAAAAAACCGCACTATTATGGCACTAAAAACAAACTCGGTCCTGCAAAAGATCAACTGCGGTGTCTCGTTATCACAACAGCTAATGAAGGCCCGCTCGGATTTAATGGGCCATCCCGAGCCAGGAGAGTATTTATTACAGGAAAGCGTTGATTTTGATCCCTTTTCATTCCAAATAAAAATTCCCCACAAAAGGAGCCATAATGAAGAAAATGCCGAGCTCATATAAACGAGGTTGACTGTAAACGGAGCGTCATGCACAACGGCATCGCATCGCCTAGTAAAAAGTTGCTAAGCAGTGCACAAACTCCTTATTAATGAGGCTGTATTTGATTTCAAAGGCATCAGAGGGTTTCTTCTTCTTTTTTTTTTTTTTAATACCGCTGCATCGTTCCACAATTCTCACATCTGATTTATTTATTTATTTATTTTTCGAAAAGAGGGTTTTGTCCATGTTTTGGGGCCATTAAGATGTAGGTCTGGGTATTTGTGCATGAATGTGTGTATGCGCCTGCACCATTACAACAGGCAAGAGCAAAGCTTCTCCCCCTGCTGTCAACTCCGGTTTGTGTCGAGGCCGCGCTTTTCCTTGATAGCGTCCATCACTCCCGCTAGTTCAAAGAGCGTCTGGCTGCAGGTCTTTGTCGAAAGCCCAGTTGGATATCTTTTATGTCTAAGATGTAGGATTTCTTAGGATGACTTTGATTATTTATTTATTCCACTTCTCTTGTGTGATAGTGCCAATATTTTACACGAAACTGCTCAGCCTGCTCTGAGACTCTACTTTACTGTAGAGTGGTCGGCTTTGAAAGTTTTTTTTTTTTTTTTTTTTTTAAGTTTCTTAAAAAAAAAATAAAAAAAAAAATTTCTATTTCTCTCCCTCGATACTTTTCTCACCCCTTCTTTCTGTTTCTCTGTCTTGTCTGCAGGGCCTCATCATATATTCCCGACTTTTCACACGCCGATCCCCATCGACATACGTCACCACGAAGGAAGATACCACTATGAACCTCATGGCCTCCACCCCTTGCATGGGTAAGTGATGATGTCTTCACTGTCTCTCTAAACAAGCCGCTAATTCACATCTGAATCCCGGTGAAAAACCATAGGCGAGCCCGGCGCTCTTCTGGCAAAATCATCAGACTCCAGTTTGACAGGACAAATATTCAACAGATATGACATAATTTCAGATATGTTTTCTACAAAACTACAGAGTGATTTTTTTTCTCCTTAAATCACTCATATATATATATATATATTTTTTTTTTTTCCCCACAAATAAAACCAAAGTAATTTTCCAATCACATGCCAATAGAATATCAAAGGCAGATGAGATAGTTGACCACTGGCACACATAAACATCTCTAACATTTCCTTTTCTATCCACACTGCATGTGGAGCTTCTCAGTTGTTTGCCAACTCCAGCCTAAAGAGAAACATACTGGTTGACATACTTTTCCCATTAACATGATTTTTTTTTCTTTTCTTCGAGTTCTTCTGACTTCTTTCTAGATCATGACAGCATGATGTTTTCCTTCCCAGTGTAACCAAATCCTCATGGCCAAAAATTGAACGTAGCCCTGGACTTCCACAGCAATGTAGGGTAACCTGGAGACCTCAGTCGCTCCACACGTCCCAGATGAATTTTCAACTGGGACCTTCGTGTTGTGTAAACTGAAGTGGGCCAAACAAGTTTTTGAAGTTACACTTTGTTGTCAGTACTGTACGTTCAACTCAAACTACTTTATTTTCCCCAGCCAGAAACGGGGTCTGCCTCCGAGGCAGGTTTATCTTAAGAAAGGGGCCGAATAAATCAATACAATTCTGGAAGTTGTGTTCTTACATTGAAATTCACAGATTTTGATGGTGATACATATGGTGTGCCTCGTGGCAGCGAGCCTATTCATCATACGCAGTGGCGAGTACAGGGTGGGGGGATGGACGTGTCGTACTACTCGGCTACCTTGATTAATGTGATGTGATCTTGACAGTGGACCCCTAATTCATCAAGGCTTTGATCTAGCTGTCTTTCCCTCTGCCTGTGCCAAATTCATCTAATTACAGGGACGTTGCGCAGCAAATTAAGCACGGTGTCGCCTGTGGCAAGCCAAGCCACTTTGTTACAGTCTCGGCGCACCGTGTCAGAGGTCCCTGCTCTAATCGTCTAACATGACATCTCCATACAGTGCGCTTCATCACTGTTTGCATATACCGTAATGAGGCCGCTGGTTATTTTGTCAGAGCTGTCACCCAAACCGCACCGGGAAACTTCCCTTGCTCTTTTTTTTTTTTTTTTTTTTTTCTCCTCCTGCAAGAGAAACGTTTGCTGCCTCTCCGAGTGGCTGGAATGACAGAGGATGGGGTGATTCATCTCAGTAGTGGAGCAGTGGAGCACTGTGGGAATTCTCAAGACTGAGAGGGCCAGGGGCTATGGAGCGCGCCACCCACTTGTCTCATGGGCTGATGCACACGCGTTGACACACACTTCCCGTGCTCTCCGCCGCTCGGTGTGAGAACGCAGCCAAAGGACCAGACACTGCAGAACTGAAGACAAGGCTTTGAACTGAGGAGAGAAATGTAGCGTGATGTCTGATGGAGCTTTTGCTATTTTAGGGCTCCGGAGAACTGGTCCAAAGTTCAGTCAAGCACCTCACATTAAATATCGCATGCCAATGAACTATGAATTTCTGAATTCATACCTCATATACTTTGATGTATAATATTTCTGCGAGAGTGAAAATGTATTCAATTAGTCTCGCATGTGCTGTAGGAGTGATGGATCTGAACAACCAAACATCCCTAAATTATTTATAGATTATATCTGTAGCTCCAAGAGTGTAGTAATCTTAATCTGGGTTTCATAAGGGGTAACGGATATTTATTTATTTATATATTTATTTATTTTCAAAAGGCCAAGGTTCAACATTTAAAACTTTAATGGAGTCTGTTAGGGAGGAACATGTCAGAGATCCTTTTATGGAGCTACACCAATTTTTTTTTTCTCCCAAAAAGGGAATTGTTTGGCTTCACATTACCAGCATGAAGTGACTCAAGTGTAATTTTTTTACCCTAATGTGACACAGATTGGATCTTTTTTTTCCTCCCTTTTTTTGGGGTGGGGGTGGGGGGCTGTCTGACTCATGTTCAGACTCATGATTCAGATTGTGGGCCTAGATCAGATACATTTCCAACTTGGATGAGACTGGCCAGATCAGAATTCATTAGACTTTTTGCGAGGGATTTCATAGCAGTGCTACAGTAGCAACAGCGGCTAAAACAGCTCAAGAAAGGTGTCTAGCCTTCTTCCTTCTTCTGGACCTCAATAAATACAGCCAATCAACTGCTTACCATCCTCCAGGGCAAAATCCCAAACACATTTTTTGCTAAACTCACATCCATTGTTTAAATGAATGGGTAGTTGCACAAATATGATAATGTTTTAACCCAGATGATGAAAGCAAAGACCTATCGATGCACTCGTGTGCCATTTCGGAGGACAGATGCGTCAAAAGTCACTTGGAATTCTGAATGTGCGTGACATACAAATCCGATCTGGCCAAAAAAATTGGAATCGAACAATGTGGCTTGTAACGTGAATGTAGCTTTTGACTGCCAGCATTGGTCCATATCATGCATAACGCGTAGCTACTGTAAATATACTTGGGCTACAACTACAGTAAAGCTATAAGGCCAAGATATTTTATTGCTGTGACTGAAGTTTTATTCCCACAACTTGTGGGAAATATTTTATTAGAATGGGACTGAGCAAAATTAATTGAATTAGAGTATGGATATAACATTAACCCACAACGCCTTAAGGGAATTCTCAAAGTGAATAGACTTTTCTGTCTGTTCCCACCAAATAATTAACTGGAGGTCAAGTTTTAAGTATGGAGTTTCCACAACATTTTTAAGTCTGGCACAAGATACATTTGATCAGTTTTAGAGACGAGGGGACAAATGGGTAGGTCAGTGGTTAAGGTGTTGGACTAGAGTTCCAAGGTTCAATAACCCTTGAGCAAGACCCTAAACTGCTCATATGTATAAAGAGAGGAAAATTCTAAGTCACTCTAGATAAGGGCATCTGCCAAATGAGGTGCAATTCATGTATGGCAACACTGACTCCAAAATCATTCATTTGTTCATTCTACTGCTATACCGCATATACCTGTTCATGGGTCACAGGGGTCTGGACCCAATCCCAGGAGACTTAGGGCACGAGGTGGGGTACAACCTGGGCAGGGTGCCAATCCATCACACCACACACATAATACGCACAATTTGGGAACACCAGTTAAGTTAATCTGCATGTCTTTGGACTGTGGAAGGAAACCGGAATACCCGGAGGAAACCCACCAACCAAGGGTGAATCCTGTGTGTGATAGGAGCAAATTATTCGCTACAGTTGTTCAAAATTGTAACAAAATGAAAAATATATATACAGAATTCTTTAACAAATTGGGCTATTTATAAACAAGTTGATTGGGCACCTAGTTATTATGACAAAATCAAATCAGGTGGCCTTTGGTGATTCCCATTCATACTAACTTACATTAACACAGGATAATCATGTAAAGGATGTTTCATAAAAATTTTTACATTTTGCTTAAAGTTGTAATTTCCCCTATGTATGAATACTTTTGGTGACAATGTATATTAAATAAAAATTTTAATGGTCAAGGATAGGAGAAAATCTCAATGTTTTGTTGTTCTACTGTGGAAATGTTAAAATCATTTGATTTCAAAGTGTGACGCAAATTGTGGGGTAATTGCAGTGTGCAGTGACGCAGCTCTATTACATACTTATTTTCGCAAATGAACATGCATTTAACCCAAATCTGAATATGGGCCGCTGTGTTGTTTAAAGGACTGCACATGTGTGTGGGTGGATTGTGAGTGTACTGTTGGAGTGTGATCTATCTAAATCAGAGTGGTTGCCCCTTGTTACAGCCAAGCCTGTGTTACCCTATGATTTATCTCTGTAGAAAAAACACACACACACTTGCACACAAATAGAAAGTTTAGCAGTAAGCATGTAAAAAAAAAAATATCATTCACATGTAGGTAGACGCTTTTGCTTCAGACATCCATGCCTGCATAGTGAGAAACACAGTGTGATGATGACACTCGGCAGTGCCAGGCGCCCACATGATGTAGCCACAGATGATCCTGACCCCTGTTGCGTTTGTGAATGGGTATTAAGGCTGAGGCTCAGGCCTCCATTAGCCTGAGAGGCCAGACAATGGGCTCAGATGGGCACCTGACTTCCTGGCAAATGCCAAAACAGGTGCACTGTCCATCTGCCGGGCGTGAATGCTACACCAGCACGGGCACCTGAAACAATGTCTTCATCGCAGGAGTCTGGCACAGCAGCCTGTCCTCAACAATAGCCTAGCATCAAAAGCTCGGGAATATATGAAAAAAACCCTCCATAGTGTTTGTGTTGTTATTACACGGGAAGTGTTATGACACAGACTGATTGCTGACTATCAAAACCAAAGCTGTTTGTCTGTGGGGTAATTGCAGTGTGCTGCTGTTATTACTCTCAGTGGGAAATATCAGACATTCCAAAAACACGGCAATTAAATCACACATCTCAAAGCCGCAGACCAAAAAAAAAATCCCACATCAACTGAAATGGTTACAGAGTTGCGAACATTGCTCGCAAGAAAATGTTAGAAAAAAAGAAATGCAATATTTTATTGGACAGGACATCACATATCTATTTTTTATATTTAGTTAAAGTTGTTAAACGGTCTAACTTTGACAAATTCCTTAACGTCTTGTTGATTGTTTAATCGAATTATTAATCGAATTTATTAGCTATATTTTTTACAAGTATTAAAACTATTAAAATATTAAAATTATGTGCAACTTGTGTTGTTGATTGTTTAAATGTCATAGCTCATACAAAATAGCTATACAAAATAGCGATACTTTTTGTGCTCCACAAAGAAAAAAGATGAAACAATACTCTTGCAAAGCATGAGTATTTGCAGAAAAAGCAAGCATACATAATGTACCAGAAATAGTAACATTAGCAGAACATAGCAACACTTGCTTTTTGCTGCAAATACTCGTGCTTTACAAGAATAGCGCTTCTTCTTCTTTTGAGTTTAGGAGTAGCTGGTGCAATACCACCACCTTCTGGACTGGAGTGTAGAGCACGAGGTTAATGAATTTTTTTTTATCACTTTGTATAAGCTATGACATTTTAACAATCAACAACACAAGTTGCACAGAATTTTTATATTTATTTAATATTTTAATAGTTTTAATACTTCAAAACCTGTAAGAAATATAGCTATTAAATTCGTACTGCCCTAATATCATCTCAAACTGGGAGTCTACCTGAGATTCACAGACCTAGTGATTTTTCTGTCATAATAAACCACATAATAATCTCCACCATTTTTTCGACCAGAGAGACCATATCGCCAACTTACCTACAGTCCACCTAGATAACGTCAGCATAAAGTGAAAGTAACTGCTACAAATATGTATTCATGTATCCTTTTCCTTTCACAGAAATGCCTTCCCTAGGCTGCATGATGGCTTAGTGGTTAACACTGTCATTTTGCAGCTCCAGGGTCTGGGTCTGGGTTCTGCCTCAGGGTCTGTCTGCATGGAGTTTGCATGTTCTCCCTGTGCTTAATGGGTTTCCTCTGGGTACTCCAGTTTCCTCAGACAGTCGAAAGATGATATACAGGCTATTTTGCAGTTCCAAATTGCCTGTAATGTGTGTGTGTGTGTGTGTGTGTGTGTGTGCCCTGCGATGGATTGGCACACCATCCAGAGTGTACACTCCGCCTCGTGCCCTAAGTCTCCTGGGATAGGCTTTAGGGCCCCTGTGATCCTGTATGCAGGATAAAGCGGTACAGACGATGCGTGAGTGAGAATTGCCTTCTTGTCGTTTGAGAAACCGATCGTTGTCTACATTTTTATAGTCATGTATACTTTTATAGCTTGTGTTGATAAATTAAAAAAGCAACATCAAGGTTTCCATGAATACTTTTCTAGAGATGGTCTACTTTCTCCGATGGAGAAAACCACTATTAGGGAGGTGTACATAGAACTTTTCCCAAAGCATCAAGCCCTCAACATGTGGAGGTTGATGGAAGTTCTATTGTTAGCCAAATAGCATGTTTTATAGTCTGAGCTGCATGAAAGGGTGTAAAATCTCATTGGTTCTTCGGATAGTTAGCTGTTCCTAGTTATTTATTTTAACTGATCCTTTTCGTAGGTGGACACCTGACCAATCAATCGGCAATCTTCATTCCAGTCCATCCCAAAGGTGTTTGGTGAGGTTTACGGCAGGTCTCCCTGCCACAAAACCTGAGCGCTTTCACTTCATCCTTGGCACATGATGTCTGTCTGGATTGGCTTTTAGCACAGTGACATTGTCATGTCAGAACAGGTTTGGGCCCCTTGGTTCCTGTTCAAGTTACCTTAATGCTAAACCATAAAAACGGACTTCTAGACAATTACTTGTGTTCAGCTTTGTGGCAACAGTTTGGGAATGGCACATGTATGGGGTTAGTTGTCAACAAACTTTTGGCCATATTGTGGGAACTTTGAACTAGTGGTTTCTGATGTTCTGTGTTTTCTTGCTGCTTTGCTGTAATGTCCAGCTTTGATGGCCTGAGAGACATGAATCCTTTCTTTTAATAGGAAAATGAAAACCACCCATATTGGGTTGAAAACTGATTTTTGCTAGTGTTTCATCCTGCAAACTTAACAACTCTTTCAAGAAATGTATTTTGCCAACTGAAATCTTACAAATATTTATTTATAAAGGCTTTGCCAGGGCGGGGTGCATTTTGTTTATTCATTGACATCATACGGACTAATTCAAAACACTCTTTAGGAAATGCTTTTTGCACAACACTCTCTCTGTCATTTTCCAACATTAAAATTCAAGTGATCATGTTGTTAAAACAGGGTGGAACATATCCCAGCCACTAATGACTTACTGGCTGGGGACCAATTTAATAAAGTTCAATGATGTCAAGCTAGTGAAAAAAAAAAAAAAAAGTGAACAGACGGGATCAGTTCATCGATACAAGATGTCTGCTATGTCAGACAGTTCATAAATCGAGATGCATTCCAGGCGAGGAGCTGAATGTCATCATTCTATGACATCCCTGAGATTCCTGAGAAAGAGAGACGGTTTTGCTTTGGAATCGCTGCTTTTTTTTCCCCCCTCTCGTGTCTCCTGGACTGTCACAAGAGATGAAACGTCAGGAGACGGGGAAGTTTGACAGAGTGCTGGGTGCCGGACTAGAACCCGGCAAGTTTGCTTAAGGCAGATAAGATCATCCTGAAGCCAGATCTGTTAGATTACATCCATACGGACGATGTTAGATTAATGTTGTTGAGGAGTTGGGAGGCTCTGGCTGGCTATGTGAGTTTAGCTGTCTGGCATGCAACACTGGAGTCTTTTCACTTGGGCCTAAGTGTATGCGTAACCCAGAACGCTTCAGGAAAAAAAAAAGTCCATGGAGTGGAAAGTGAATGGGTTCAGGTCTTATGAAAGTGCAAAAAGTGAGGACAATGAAAGATGCTTTTTTTGGGGGGTATGAGTGGACTTCAGAAGAAAACATACAGTACTAGCTAAATATCATGACTTTTTAACTTGGAGAATCTTGGTATAAAATAGGGCTCCTTTGTGCAGATAATCTTAAAGACTTGTTGATTTAGCTATAATGAACGATGGCTAGAAGACAGAAAAATTGGAGTAGAGCACATGCAAAAGATCCACAACCAGCTGTTTCATCCTTCAATCTGAAGGGGGTCTCAAGAAAGGGCTCTTTTTCTATGATTCTAGCCAATTGCTGTGTTCTGACCCTGTGGGGACCAGGCATTCTGTGCAACTCTCAGCCCTGTACTCTGAAAAGCTAATAAAACAGCCCAGGAGACATGTGGGCCTAAACCGAACAGTTTCTTTCAATCCAAATGAATATCCTACTGCTTCTTTGTGTGGTCTGGGAAGCATCAAAAAGACTAGTGGGGTTGAAAATCAGCCACGGCTAAAGAAAGAAAGAGGTGAAAGGGGGGGGGGGGGGAGTCGAGTGACTGCAATCCCAGGCTGCCTTAACTACAGTGCAATCATTTCCTTCTCAGAGTGGGGGAGAGACAGAGAGACAAGGAGAACTGTGATGCTTTGTGTAATGAAGTTTGGCATCTGAAAAAACGCTGTTGCTTTTCTGAGCTGAAGGCAAGATATCAGAATTGCATGTTCTCCGGACGAACCATTTTTTTTTATCTAGACATCTCCGTTAAAAGACGTTATGTCAAACCAAATGTAATTGGACCAGGGGATTTTTTACAATCAGGGCTGATAAGGATAAACTGTAACCAGATCTGTAGGTAACTTTTTCATCCTAAATAGTTTCTGTCTGGTTCCCATTCATATTGTCTTTCTATGTATGGAAATGTACTTTCTTCCAATTCTACTTTTACAGTGAGATAAAGGCATTTCTGAAATCACCCAAAATCCAAATCCAACCAAAAGTACCCATGTATTCCCAAGTGCAAAAAGGAGACATTTGGAAAGGTTCAGACTTGACTTTACAAATAAATAACAAGCTCCTAAACAGCACTATCCATCGGACCAGTGTTAATTAACATTCTATAATAAGACCCCAGATCTGCTCTTAGTTTCACACAAACCCCCACTGTGGCCTTGCATGTTGAACCTCAATCTAAACCCAGATCTCAACACAAGACTAGCAGACATGACCTCATGTTATTTAATAAAGCAGAGACACAGCAGATCAGACTACATGGGACAAGTCAGGCTTCATTCAGGATGAAACTTGGGTCTTACTGCTGGATTTATGTAGTGGAGATTGCCTCAAGCTAAAGAACCAAACATGATCCATCATATGCCTCAGTCTGTGCCTGAACCTTTCTTTGGAGAATTTTGCCAGAGCGTTGAGAAGTTCTTATTTTTGAAGCCTCTTTTGACACAAAGCTCAAAGTAAAACCATGTGTTTTTGGCCTTAAATGTTTGCAGATGATGGTTAAAAATGTTTCAGGTCTTATTAGATGTTGTGGTGCTTATTGACCTGCGTCTCCTCTTTTGTTTCTCCAGAGCTCCAGCTTTAGGGAGTCCGGTTCTCTCCGATATATCCCTGATCCGGCTCTCCCCAGGTGGCCCGGCCGAGTCTCCCTTCAGTCCTCCTCACCCTTACGTCTCACCTCATGTGGAGCACTACCTGCGCTCGGTCCATGGCAGCCCAACACTTTCCATGATCTCAGCGGCCCGTGGGCTTAGCCCTGCAGATGGTGAGAACACACACACAAATACACACTGTAACTCAGTTTCAGACTGAGATCTGTAGATAGATAAGACTCACTACATTTGAAAGGGACCTATTATGCAAAATCCACTTTAGACATTCAGGTGGTTCTCTAGTGTGCATATAGAGCAAAAAATGTAGAGCCTGATTTTACATTTACGTTCAGGCATTTTGGCTTTTTGTCCTTGTTTTCCATTTTTGTATTGGCTGGAGTTTAAATAACACCATTAGATCTTTCCTCAAATGTGAAGTCGTATAAGTAGATCCCAACTCCATCTTGTTGGCCAGCTCTGCTGTTCTCTAGAGAGGCATGGCTTGGCAGTGGCTCATTTACATAGACACTGAAGTGGCACATTCAGAGAAGGAGTGAAAGAAAGTGTGTTTGACGTTTGAAAAATTGCATAATCCACGTGTATTTCATCTGCAGCATTAACACACACACTATGCTAGTCTGTTAAAGAAATAGTAAAATACTTCACCATTACAACTTAAAACCTTTTATAATGATGTGCTGATTAAGTAAATTGTATCTTGTTACAATTGGTTAAGTCTTATATCTTTTTTTTTTTACTTGTATTTATGTGGTTTAACACGATTGTGATCAATTCAGTTTAATTCAGTTCAGAAGTAATGCAGCCAGTTTCAAAACAAATCAGTTTATTTCTTGTGAATTATACTGTACCTAGTTTTCAATCAGGTTCTCTTATAGTGTAGAACGTTACTGTTTAATTCAGTTCAATTCTGTTGTCTCGTAGTTAGTTCAGTTCAGGTCTTTTTTGTAGTGTAGCTAGTTTTAGTTCGGTTTCATTTTTTCTAGTGTAGCAAGTTTCAGATTTGTTGTAGTGTAAACATTTTCAGTTCAGTTTCAATTTCGATTCAAGTTTCATATAAGTTTACATTAAATGACATTGTCTTGGTTAATCCATTTAACATAAAAAAAAAATTGTCTGTTCTGGGTATGTACAACATGCTACTGAAATATAGTACGAATATGTTGAACTATATACTACGTGTAGAACTTTGCGCTTTCCTGACCTAGCGATTCCAGTTTGGAATGCATGTTGAATGATGCTGAAAACAAGTACAAAGCATGCAGGCAGTTAAGCTTGCTTTCTCACTGACACGTCTCTCTTCTGCGCTGAATTACAACAACAGGTGAACAGGCCAAATAGCAAATAAATCACCTTTTACAGTCTGTCGACAGTAATGGGTCCATGCTTTAAAACTTAAATAAGAAGCACACAAGTGATTCTGACAGCAATAAAGCTGGAAAGCAGCAGAGAGATAGTGGAGGGTGTTTTAACTTTTAGATAGGGGAGTATGGCCTTGAGTGTGAGATTTGATGGTACAAGCTTTATGTAGCGACGCAACTGACCTTATTCAAAGTTGAACAAGCTTAGATATTCAGAAGGGTTTATATTTAAGCTTTTATTTTAAGCACATATTTAGAATTCCAATGGAATCTCCAAATATAAAGGGTTTAGTGTTATATTCTTTTCGCCCATTATTCATTATTTTTACTGTATCAAGCAGACAAGTAGAACATTCAGCAGCTCAATTCCGAACATCCTACTAATCCTACCCAATACTAACATCCACAAGTGTTTAAATAAATGTGGTTTCAACTGCAGTGGGGTTCCTCATTTCTTTCCTTTCACCACGATACTACACACAGACGGAGCAGTGTGAGACACTGCGGCTCAAACGCACTTAGACCTAATTGTGAGAAATCAGTAGTAACTATTTTCTGTGAGGCACCCAATATGTTCACACACATATACACACATACAGTATCGTGAATATGTGCACATTCTTACACACACACACACACACATATACACTCATGCATATCTCCAAGGGCACAGCAGGGGCTCCATAATGCCAATACGTTTTAAATGTATGCAAATGTGAACCATATGGCAAGCTGTGCTCATGGTCTGTACGGCCAAGTGAGTGTGTAAAGCAGATTCGGCCCTTACACTCTTATTGGCCCTGACACTTTTAACAGAGCTTTACCGAGTGCAGATGTTAACAGTGCATTGCTGGTGTAGCTCTGAAGCAGGGAGACTTTGCTCTCTCTCTCTCTCTCTCTCTCTCTCTTGCTTTCTCTGGATGGCTGTGTGTAAACTTGGCCTTTATGTTTACCTTTTTATTTATTCATTTGGCAAATGCTTTTATCTAATGAGACTAGTGAGGCAAAATCACATCCAAGCCTAGACTTGTTAAAGGAAGAAACTCCTGGGTGTGAGACTGTAAGCCACCGACAGACCAAAACCAAGTGCAAAGTAGCAGGAACACAGAGAGCATTTCTTGAGCTAGAAGCAATTAAAGAAGGTACAGTAGGTGATGTCCAATGAAATTGGGGAAAAAAAAAAAAAACCCTTACAAGTCTTCCCTTTCTTTGGAAACGATGAATTGCCAAGTGAAGAAAAAGAAGTGAATTAACCATCTCTGTTCCAGCTGAAGGGCGGCGTATTTCTGAGCTGGAAAAATGTCAAAAGAAGCCAGATAAGAAGGAACAAGTGAAATTCATTGCCCCCATTCAGGGATAGGCTCGACGCTCCCTCCTCTACACAGGATAGGCAGTATAGATAATGAATGAATGATTTATTACAAGTCCAAATGCCTTCTCTTTCATAGACACATTTGTTTACACTGTGTATGTCCTAACAGTCTGTCTCATCTCTCATCCATTTCTCTCGTGCCTTCTACAGTCGCCCACGAGCACCTGAAGGAGCGCGGACTATTCGGTCTTCCACCTCCCCCTCCTGGAGCCAACTCAGCTGATTACTACCACCTGATGGCAAGTCACAGGAGTCCATATGGAGATCTGATTGCAGCTGGATCCACTACTGCTGCTGCTGCTGCTGCTGCTGCCGCTGCTGCCGCCGCCGCCGCCGTTCACCTCCCGGACTACATCAACCCGATGGACAGTGAGTTTCAGCCCATGAGGGAGAAGGGATATACTGTATGTGTGGAGGGTTTAAATATGAATTACTTTGTGAATCATTTAAAAGGATGATCCATTATCCAAAGGGATGATAAGTATTAGCGTTAGGGGTTGAATTATTAATTTAAAGGAAAATGCTAGAATAATTGACTTTATCCATTCAACTAGGGAAACAATTGTATTTTTCCCCATTTTTACAACCGTGGTAGGGCATTTACTAATTCCTTATCCAGAGCGACTTACACTTTTATCTCATTATACATTTGAGCAGTTGAGGGTTAAGGGCCTTGCTGAAGGGCCCAACAGGGACAACTTGGTGGTCATGAGATATGAACCTGGGATCTTCCAAACCATAGTCCAATGCCTTAACCACTGAGCTACCTACAGGCAATTTGGGAACGCCAATTAGCCTAATCTGCTTGTTTTTGGACTGTGGGAGGAAACCCACCAAGCTCAGGGAGAACATGCAAGTTCCATGCAAACACACCCCAAGGTGGGAATCTAACCCACACCCTGGAGGTGCAAGGCGACAGTGCTGACCACTAAGCCAACATGCCACCAGATAATTGACTAGTACTTGGTTATTCCTAATTTTATACATGTTATTGTGCCAATCGCATTTCAATATGTAAATACAGGCCATGCAAGAATGTTTTATTAGAAGATGGGAATGAACCGAATGTGAAGTGTAGTGAGGATGTTTGCTATCTGTAGATATATTCATTTAGTTTATTCATTAGAGTTTAAGCACATGGCCACTTCTTTAGATAGTGTTTTCTTGTTCAGTTCCATGGGACAGGAGTCAAATGGAAAGGTATGAAACCTAATCTTGACTTTTGGCATCGTTTCCTACAGTACATCTTTGTTCTACTTAATAGATCACCATAATTAAATTTTCTTTCAAAAAACATTGGGTCGATAAGAAATTGGATAAACCCTCAGACAGGCTTGCTGGGAGATCAAAAAAGACACGCATCCTTTAAAAAAAAAAAAAAAATCTTCCCTTCAAAAGTGACTTAAGGTGACTCCTACGTGTGCAGTATTTTCCCACTGTCACTGCCAGTGCTCTCTGTAAACACACACACTGCTGTGACATTTATAAGAGTGTTTCCCTCTGAGGAAAGTGTGTATGTTTAACATAATGAATGCCTGCTTTCATCTCTCACTTCCTAAGTCACCTTAAAAGGGGACCAGCGTCTCGAGCACTGGCCGATTCCTTCAGAAAGGTTCTCAGAGCCGGAGCATGCCACAGCCGTCACGTCATCCATCAACGGCTGTTTAATGAAAGTAGCCATCAGGAATCGTTGCATGACCTGAAATGGAGATGCTAACCAGGTAGTGGAGTTTAGAGACGGCTGTGCTTTTCTCAGCTGACACGGGCACCTCGAGGCCTGGGAAGTGTGAAAAACCCCAGAAGAGTTGTCCACGGTTCGTCATTTTGAAAGCTGTTTGCCAACCTTCCAAAACAGTGGAGAAGACCTGGAAGCAGAAATTGTTCGTTTAAAATAAATATGCAATAAAACATAATAGCTCAGTAACCGTGTGCAGTGCTGAGCAAATATTTGTTCCGCCTTTCCCGTAGGCCAAACAGTCGGCTCACAAAAATAAACAGCGACTCGGCTTCCTCTTCCTCTCGCAGGGTCTCAAGCTTGCGCTCTCTTGCTCCTTCGCTTCGCTCTGCCTCTCCCCCTTTACCCTTAGTCATGTGAAATGATGCATGACCCCAAACAAAACCCTGACCTGTTCAACCAATGGCTTAATGGCTCATTATACTGACTTTGCCTTGATGTGCTGGTCATTCTTCTGAGCCTGAATAACTTGCCCCTGATTAGCCTAAGTTTAGCCTGAATGGTACCTATTCAGCAATGGACCCATTATTACACTGGGTGGAAAATGAGACTTGCTTTCTCTTAGAACACCTCAAAGCAGTCTGCATTCTGTGTGTTGTAAAGAAGCTCAGTGCTATCGTGGATGGTTTTCAGACATGGCTGAGTTAGTTGTTACAAAAGAATAAGCACTTCTTTTTTTCAGTCAGTGTTTTCTAGATAACATTTTATTAATGGGAAATCCCATGTTGAAGTAACAAACATTGCGCTCAAAGATGCAGAATGTAGTGTGGGTATGATTATGCAATTGCAATAGAGGTATGACAAAGTCTTGCGAAATGACGAGCACTATGACATTGACGGTATAATAATAGGAGTTGAAGCTTCTCATTTACATAAACGCCACTTGATTTTATTGCATCACGAACACTCTGACCCGGTTGCTGTAAGGCACTGTAAATCTTTTTTTTAAGAAAATGAATACCTTCCAGCTATTTTTACATATGATGTCAGTGGTGTCATGTGTGAAATGACTGTAACAAAAATTGTTCGCATTAAAAAAAGTCTATTAATGTATAAGTGTGCCAATAATTTTTAGGATCTTTCTTTAAAATCAATGGTTTTTATTTAAATAGCATCTTAAAGAAATGAACAGCAAGTCTTACACTAATGTAGACAAAACCAGACCCCCAAAACATTACTCATTTTATCGTTATTTTCCTTAAGGGGTGCCAATAATTTTAGATTTTGATATGCTGTTTGTGGAAGTATTAGTTCTGAAATGTGAGAACAGAGGTGATTGCTTGGGTAAAAATCTTTTGATAGGCTTTGGTATGTTTTATAATATTCATGGATATTTTGGATTTATTTTGTACATTTTGGTATATTTGCGTATATTTTGGTATATGTTGATATATCTTGGAATATTTGGGTGTATTTTAGTGTATTTTGTTTTGGCACATTTTGAAATAATTGTATATATTGGGATGTATACCTTTTGATAAATTAAATTGTAAAGTACATTTTGGTATATACAATTAAATGTTATTTGTATAGCGCTTTTAACAATTGTCACAAAGCAGCTTTACAGAAATATCAAACATGGATAAAAATGAGGAAAAATGGATACATTCGAATGATCAGTTTATCCTAATGAGAGTGACGAGGAAAAACTCACTGAGAGGACAAACAGGAAGAGGCATTGAGGGGAACCAGACTCAACAGGGAACCCATCCTCATTTGGGTGATATCGGATAGAATGGCCATAAATCATCCGCTGCTATATCTGTGTGCTATAAGGTTAAAAGTTCAGTTATATAACAGGAAAGGTGTTTGAGTTGATATAAAGACCACTTTGCTGATGGAGACTCGGGTTCAAAACTGTTTGTTTCGATACATTTTGGTATGTTTTAATATACTGTACAATATTTAGATATAATTAGGAACATTTTATGTATGGTTTATCACCTTTTGGAAAATTGTGGTGTGTTTTGGTACATGTTTACATATTATGCATACATTTTGTTATATTTGTGACCATTATGGTAAATTTTGGTACATTCTGGAATATTTGTGTATGTTTTGGCACATTTGGGTACTAATGTACATTGTGGAAAATTTTGGTATGTTTTTGGTCCATAATTGTATTTCTTTTTGGTATGTTTTGTTAGAGACTGGAATATTTCAATAATATTTTTCACGAATATGTTTTGGTACATTTTGGTACATATTGGACCCTTTCAGTTCTTTTTTACATACCTTTTTACTTTGTGGTAGCTCTTGTAACATTTTGGTATAATTTGTTAGATCTTTTTAGATTTTGGTTTGTTTTGGAATGTTTTGGTGCTCTGGTGTCCTCCTCCATGTTGCAGTTTCTGGAGGGTTTTTGGGTAACTTTCCTGGCTCTATTCCTCTATCGTTTTTTTTATAGGGATTTCACAGGGATTTGGGTATGTGAGGGTTCCCGCAGGTTTTTAGCAGTCTCTGTTGACATAAATCACTAAGGTTGCAGGAAGAGGGGGTATCAGGAGGCATGGAGCAAGCGACGCCCAGCTCTCCATTTGGCCATTTATCAAGGGAAGTGGCACATTAATAAACACATCTCCCCTGAGGTGCGGGCGTAACAGAGACAAATATGAGTGCCAAAACTGAGCGTCTCGCGTCCCACACACTCATCCCCCCCCCCCCCCCCCCTGCCCCATTAACGCCATGCAAATACCAGAACAGGCTCACCGTAAAGGCCTCATGCCAAATCAGTGTGGTTTGCTGTGAAATCTTTACATACACACATCTGTAAATGTGTACTCTAGAGCTATCCTTTCAAAAGAAAATCAAATCACACCTATGCATGAATATCTGATATGCATGGACCCTGATGGCGTCTTGATAATTTGGGATTCGGCTTTTAAAAGTTATGGGAGCTAAACCTCTGGTAGGGGCCCAAGTGCCAAAACGAATGCTTTTATAATTACAGAGGACCATTAGCTCATGCTAAAAGTAATGACCTTCACAGCTACAAAGCTGGAGGATTACTTATTAGCTGTGAGCTCAGTAGGGAATTTGCACACACATACACATGCACACACACACATGCGCACACACACACACACACACACACACACATACACACACATACACACACACACACACACACACACACACACACAGAGGAATGGTTTGTGTAAGCTTGCTTGTGTTGGCACCAGATGTGATGGAATCATTATGGACGTCCGGTTGCCAGAGCTTCTGGTTACAACCCCTAATCACACACACATACTCACACATGTGTTTGCCAACACCGGCACTAATGCCTCACACCTGTTGAGTAAAAACACAGAATTTCTCACTTTGGAACACCAAACTCAATGACCAAAACCTTTTACATAGACAAAACTATATATTTTCTTTAGCTCTCCAAACAAGAGAGCTAAATATTATATTGCAGCATTAATGATGAGAATTTCAGATAAATATAAAGTGATGATATGTCTGTTAGTGTCATTAGAATTGAGGTGAAACTGTCTAATGATTTAGTCACCGTCTGGGCCGGAAAAACCAGCACATTATTTCCTGGCTTGAAAAATTATTTTAGCAGAGCTGATCAACGTTATAAAAAAACTTGAGTTTAATGACTCAAAATTATTACATATATATATATATAATAATAATAATTTTGAGGTAGGAATAATTATGAAGGTAGGAAGGTTTCACAAACTTTATTTTATCTTTTTTTTTGTTTATAATACTCTGCTTTAAATTTAAAGGAATTTAAAAGAATCAGTCGTGCACAGAGTATTAAATAGTTAATTATGTGTGTGTGTTATTTGTCAGTGAATATGTCAAATTTTGATCCTCACCACAATCCATAATACTCACTCATCATCTATACCTCTTTATTCTGTATATGGGGTGATGGGAGCCTGGAGCCTATCCCAGGAGACTTGGGGCACGAGGCAGGTTACACCCTGGACAGTGTGCCAATCCATGGCAGGGCACACACACATACATACTCATATTCACTCACTACGGCCAATTTGGGAACGTCAGTTAGCCTAATCTGCATATTTTTGGACTGTGGGACGGAGTACCCAAAGGAAACCCACCAAGCACGGGGAGAACAACACACACACACACACACACCCCGAGGCAGGAATCGAACCTGGAACCTGGAGGTGCGGGATATGATGCCACCTACCCATAATACACAGCATGTTTTAAATCAACTTCTGCACTAGATTTATGGCTGAATCATGTTGACACACTGGGGTTCATGTCTCAAAGGCATTTTTTTTTTTCTGATTGCATTTACATTTACAGTATTTGGCAGACATCCTTTTACAGAGAAGTGAATTTAAAAGAGAGCAGTGTTAGCTCGGTGGTTTAGAGTTTGGCTTGCTGACCATGGGTTTTAAATCCCAGCACCACCTGCCTGCGACGGTTGGACCCTTAAACAACACGCTTAACCATGCATTGCTCAGATATATAATGAGTTAAATGGAAGTCACTTTGAATAAGAGCATGTGCCATATGCCATAAATGTAAATGTGCAGAGTGACTGAAGTAAATGCTCAAATACTGCAGGTCACAGACTAAGAATATAAACCCCTGTTAGTGACAAAGTTACTAGAACATTCCAGTACAGTACAAGTAGACCTTTATGCCTTCTCACTCGAACAAACTGTACAATGGCCCAAATGTTCAAAACCCATTAAAGGACCCATATTTTACCTCAAGTTTAACACAACCTGTTCAGAGTGTGTGGTAATGCTTCAGCTTACCACACTTCTTCAGGTAATGCATTTCTTCATTTCTTCCTCAAAACCGTTTATTTCACTCCTCCTTCAAATGCGCCATTTCAGCATCTATGTAAATGAGCTACTGTTTAGATTAGATTAAACTTTGTCATTGCACATAGTTACACACACACACACACGTGTATATGTATGTATATATATATGTGTGTGTGTGTGTGTGTGTGTGTATATATATATATATATATATATATATATATAAAAATAAGGACTATGTATGAATTGGATTTATTTAGAAATTTACAGATATGTCTGAATATAAATATATGGAATAAAGATTTACAGAAACTATATATAGGTGAATTTACAGTATATGCAATAATATGAATATATATTTGAATAATTTCCAATAAAAAAATGGAAATGCAGAGAGTATACCTATACACACATATATACATATATTAATATACAGTGTATAGTCTATGTGCAGACTATACAAATAAATGTACAGGGAATATTTACAGAGATATTATACAAGAATGTTGGGTTATCAGTGATGGTGATACCGTCCATGTTAGGGGTTAGCCACGCCCCCTCTGGGAACAGCAGAGCTGCGCAACATGTCAGGGGAGGGGCTCTTCTTATATGATGTCACAATAGGGGAAAAAACCAAATGGCTTGTTTAAGCTCTTTTTTTCTTACTTTTTTTGTTTGCACCCACACACACACACACAAACACACTGGAGAGACATCTCAATTTTTAAACGTGAATAAAAAGTGAATTTTACATTATACAGTAGGTGGCCTTTAAGCAGAAACCCAACATCAAAAAACAGCAAAGACGAACACAATAGAAAATCAGAAAGTACGACGACAAAACCACTCACGCAGCATATAACACAACAACAAAACCACAAACAGAAATGCAAATGTATACATATTGACAAATTCATTAAAACAGTAGTCATGGTACTATAATACATATATTGTGGTCAGGGTCCAGAGTAAAACAATATTGCAGAAGCAAATGCACCACAGACCTTAGCTCAACACTGCATGTGAAAGTTTTCTTAGCAGACACACGCTTACGCCAAAACAACAAACAAACTTACAAACCATTTTACCCCTCGGGGCAATATTATTAGAGCGGTGCACACAGAATTAGACAAAATAACCTGATTGCAGGACTGAAGGATTTGAAGTCTAACATTCCCAGAACATTAACATTTGAAAAAAATTCTGCAAACATAAAATTGTTGGCTGCGATACAGACGATAAAGACATTTTCCATGAATTTTCTAAGTGCACACACACACACATACACACACACACACACACACACACACACACACACACACACACACACACACACACACACACA
>JAQQZT010000007.1:21046053-21078583 GCA_030068275.1 Clarias platycephalus | reverse complement strand
CAAAAGAATAAGAAATCAGGAGGGGGGCAAATAGTTTTTCACACCACTGTATATATATATATATATATATATATATAAAATGGTTATCCATAGTGCCTCGCACCTACAGGGTTGGGGGATTGAATCTTGTCTCAGGTTTTCATGCATGAAGGTTGCATGTTCTCCCCATGCTTAATGCGTTTCCATATGATATTCCTGAAGTACTTCCACAGTCTTCGGGTCTGCAGGATAGGATGATATCAAATTGCCCATAATGTTTGGCTGGGTGTGTGTATGTGTGATTGTACCCTGGGATAGTTGGGCATCGGATCCAGTGTGTACTCCAGCTTGTGCCATGAATTCCTTGGGATACGATCCAGGCCATCGACCCTACATGGGATAAGAAGAATAAACAATGGATGGATGGATGGATGCAAATTATCCAGGTAAACTTTTGCATCCAATTTCATGATCTACACAAGCCACTCAGTAATCAAATATCTTATTGTTGGACAATATCTAGTAAAAAAGAATGTTAAATTCTCAATCCTGATTGATCAAAAGGTATGCATCAGTTTTCTATAACATGAGCTCTGTGAATTCAGGGATGTAATGGATGTGTGCCATTCCATCTATGGTTAATGTATTTTTATAAAGAGATGCTTATGGAACATTTGTGGAAGGAGTCTTCAGTGCCAGCAAGCACTATAATTTGCACAAACAAAACCAACAAGCCATACGTACTGTATTATTCGGGGTGGTCTAATATCACACAATGCTCGCTCGCTCTACGACAGATAATTGCAAGGCAGAAAATAACAATTATTTGGTCAGCCAGCTGGCAGGTAGGGCCATGATGGCTGTTTAAACTCAAAACATTGGATCTTTAAATGACATGCTCGGTGAATTAGCACCAAAAATCTCAATCGTGTATAAATACTGTATCTGGGTCAGGAATGCACAACCTAGAAAACATCATTGGGGTGAAGAAGATATTTAAGAATAATTTGGGTTGAGGCAAAGAGAGAGAGAGAGAGACCTAGACGTAACTTATTTTAGCTCATTACGGGTGTTAATTCATAATGACCTCGATGACTGAAAATCGTTAGCCTTGCTATTTTCTCTTCCATTGTGGACCTGGTGATTATATGCAGCCTGGATGTAATGTTCTATTGGAACGGAAAAGAGTTTGTTTTTCGAAATTAGCACTGACTGGAAGCAAATCCTGTATTCTTTCCAAATCATTTGCATTAAGTACAATGTCTCACTTAATGCCTCTCTTCGGGACGAGTGCTTTAGCTGCGTGTGTGTGTGTGTGTGCGAGATCAGAGTGCTTTATTTGAGCATAAATAACTCTGATAATACACTGACCTCGTTCTAGTCAAAATATCAGACTAGTCAGATAATTAGGTGACTGGCTGCTGAAGTTATTATCATCTGCTGCAAGAAAGTAGCAAGAAACTAATGAAGGAGTTCACGATGCACTTCTCTGACTGTTCATTTTTGGAAATCTCTGCCTCATATCCTGCAACTTGTTTAAGTACTCCCCCGCTTACACTTTTTCACATTTTCTGCTGTTTCATCTGACAACTGAAACTTTTATTTATGTAATGAATCTACACAAAATTGCCTGCAACACTGAAGTGAGGGGGAAAATATCTAAAAGTTCTAACTGCATAAAGGCTGATTTATGCTTCTGTCTACACAGTAGGTCTCGTCTTATACCCTACACTATACCCTATAGTGTAGCCTGACATGCACCATGTTATTACTCATAATTGTAGTGTTGGGTTTCCACCATATTTAATGCTTTACGCTATAGAAAAAAAAAAAACATGACCAGGCAAAAAATAAATAAAAAGGCACAATTTAAAATAATTGGTCTGCATCAAAGTCAGTCGGTCAGTCATCATCTATACCACTTTATCCTGTATACAGGGTCGTAAGGGGCCTGCACCCTATCCCAGGAGATCCACCGTAGGGCAAACACACATGTATACACTCAGTACAGGCAATTTGGGAACGCCAGTTAGACTATCCTGCATGTCTTTGGACTGTGGGAGGAAACCCACCAAGCACAGGGAGAACATGCAAACTCAGGCAGGAATCGAACCCGAACCCTGGAGGTGCAAGGCGACAGTGCTAACCACTACATCACTGTGCCACCGCCTGCAGTCAAGTACTTTGAAATGACTGGAATTGGGTTAAGAGCTGTCCACCTATCATCTGGAGATCGCTGGTTCGATTCCCGGGTGATGCTGTTTTCCTCTCACAGCCGTAGGCTCAGAGCGAGCTGATTGGCCGAAGCTCTCACGGGGGGGAGGGATGAGAGGTACTTGCGCTCCCACATTAATCACGGCTCTACAGCCAATCAGGGGCGTCTGTGAGCACGCGCACGCGGAAGGAGCGGCTAGCGCTTTCCTCCGAGTGTGTTACTCCGCCCCTAATGGTGCGTGAGCAAGCAGTTCGAAAAGATGCGTTCGGCTGATGTTACGCGATTCGGAGGAAACACGTGATAGTCTTGAGCCCTCCCGGCTGAGTGGTAGTGGTAGCCTTAATGAGGGAGCCCCCTAGTGACGGGGAGGAGTTGGCCACGACTAGATTGGGGAGAAAATTGGAAATACCCCCCCCCAAAAAAAGGGCAACTATTTTCAATAATAAACTCAAAACTAATTCAAAAACTAATTTACAATAATACATTTAATTATAAGATGTGGGAGTGGGGGCTCAGGTTCTAGGTTGTTGATTTATCATAATGTTGAGATATCATAAACTTGCAAAATCTGTTTCTCTCTAACCAGTTTGTCATGTATTTCTTTATTTCCCCATTGCATGTTTATAATACAAGTAAATCTGAATATTTTAAAATTGTGATTAATCAAAGACTATGACATTTAATTTTTTTTTTTTCATCAATTGACAGCACTACTTATCAGTAAAGAAAAATATGGGGAAATTATTTTGTGCAGTATTTACACATGTTACAGATTTAATGGATAGAGTTAATGTAAAAAAAACAGTGGAGTTTTCATTTAAGGCCTTTAATTTTTAAACCTGACTATAACACTTGGCAGAAGTGTATTTGCTCAGCATGCATACATGAACGGACAAATTAAATGGTATAAAAGAGAGTTATATAAAGCAGATACAGTATATAGAGGTCAGGAACTGTGTTAAACTGCAAAAAAAAAAAAAAAGAAAGTGTGTGAGTTCATGTGTGTAAGGAGGCGTCTCCAGCAGGAGGCCCAGCTGAGAGAGGGCACAAATGGCAGTTCCCTGAGCTGGAGACCTGCCCACTCATACTTTCCTCCACTTCGCACCTTATATCACCTCACATCTAGTAATCTGCTCTTCTCTCCTCTTTCATCCTCTCCTCTCTTCTCCTGTCCTCAGGAGACTCATTAAAACCCCCCAAATCACACAGGTTTTAATATGAGACGCACGCCGTCACAAACACACACATACACAAACATCTATTTACCTGTCATTCCTACCTGAAATTCCTAACTTACACACAACTGCATTTCCATAAACCCACCAGCTGCACACTGATAATAAAAACACCAGCCATTCTATTGTACTGTATATCCAGACCTCTCCAGTACAGTCCTGAAAAATACAGTTTCTAGTCACCAGTGTTGAGTGTAATGCGTTACAAAGTAGTGTTAGAGTACTCAGATTACTTTTTTGATGTATTGAGTAATCTAAAGCGTTAGGTCCGCCATTTAAGGACTCAGTTATTTAGTTATTTTTCCAAAAATGTAATCCAAGCCAATCATTCCCCAACCGTCATTGCCAAGCCATTATTGTGTGTGTGTGTGAAAGTCGTCCTCCAAGCCCCGTCCCCAATAGCCTGCCCCCGCTCTGTTATTCCTGCTGTTATACCCCTATCTCGCCTATGCGCTTTGACTATGAGAGGGCAGATGCGCGGTAAGATGCAAACCTAATCACAGCACCAAACTGGGAATGAACCGTACTCACAGCCACCACACGAAACCGCGTAGGTGAGATAGGGGTATTAGTAGTTAACAGATTATGGACCAAACTTTGCTGAGTGATGATGGTAGAATAATTATAAAGGTCTTGACTAAAACAACATGCATGAGGAGTCACAAAGGAGTTTTCATTTTCTGCAATGGAAAAGTACTCGAACTAGTTACTTTTATCAGAAAGTAACGCAGTAATGGAACTGATTACTTTTTGAAGACAGTAATTTTGTAATGTAATTAGTTACTTTAAAACGTAACGTCCCCCAACACTGCTAGTCACTGATGGATTAAATACACATGCATGGGCATAATCATGGTACTGTATATGCCTACTCACCAATCAGATCGACATGATTCTGGTAACTGGAGGGATCTATGTTGATTGTAAATTGGCCAATTAAAAGTTCTGAGAAGTGAGCAAGTGGTGAAGAGGCGGCATTCGACGAAGTTAAGAAACTTAATTTGAGCAATACAGGGGGGGAAATTAGGGAAAAAACAAAAGAAATAATCACAAAAAAATTGTTGATCTTAACAATAACAGGAGCTCTGAAAATAGTCAAAGGTTTATATTAAAGTGCATGTTTCAATTTGTTATTACAGTAACTTATTCACTTAAAATACAGATGCTCATGATAATCTAAGATTAATAATAAACAACAAAAAAGTGATCCTATTTGACAAAGAAACTGGGTAATTATTATTATGATCAAATTTAGTTAAAGAGGCATTCAAGTCAAGCTGGGACTTTTGAATGTGCAGAAGAACAGAACACGCTTATGAGTGTAAAAACTCAGGTTATTTTTTTCATATTATCCCCTGCTACACTAATGCATTCATTCCAGTATTTCACTAGTGCTTGGATACTATAAAGATTTCTCATTACGCCGGAGCCATGATCAGAACTCCTGTAGCAAACATGTGGAAATGGCTTTGAGTGAGGGTGTGGCAATAACTCCCAGTAGAGTTCCTGTCATGTGCAAGTGGTGTTGGTGAATGATTGTGTGTGCTGTTCACACAGATAAATATGTCTCTTCTTCAGGCTGGTGACAAGTTACCCGTCGATTTTTGAGGATCATGCGTTCCACTCACTGAATGTTCATGGAAACACCTGCAGTGGCACCATTAAAATGTTTTACGTGTTTTACTAAGAGTCTCATCATCGTAGTGTGCATAAAGTCTTCTGTAAATGTCAATAACGGGTTTATGTAAGGGTTTATGCCTTCATTCAAGAGAAATGTCATGTGTAAGATGATGGCAATTTAACAATTTACGTTTTTAAGTTGTGAGAAAGTCTTAACATGGGGTTGTTTTTTCCACTTTTCTGCTTAACTTGATCTTGTAGAAATGATGTAGTGTATCATGGATGTTCCCCAACATTAAAAGTAACAATAAACGAATTAAAAGCATATTACGTTCTTTAAATTTTTTATTTCTTTCTTCTTCTTTTAATAAACTAATAATACAAGTTTAATAATAAATATTTTATTCATTGACACATTGTCATCTCGTAAAAATAATAAAATATTGTGCCCTATTTTTGTAGAAAAACAAATCTTCTTTGGGGTGACAGCATCTAGTTTTTGTTCTTACACACGACCACATCCTTGTAAATCCCCCATACTGGCTTACAGTCCAACGAACATTAAACGCTGTGTGATGTTTAACTGGAGGAGGATAATTTCATGTTTTCCAGTAGACGATTAAAAGAAGTGGAAAGCGACCTGCTCGCTGATACCATCTCAGTCATGCTGGTATGTCAAGAGAAATCTTCCCACACAAACCCCTTCACTCTCTCAAGGCAAACAGGCCCAGAGAATTCAAGAACACTCACTCACAAACCCCTGAACCCAAAACACAGGTGCCACCACTCTTTCATCTCCATGGCACTGAAGGTCAACAATGTAACGGTGGTTTGAACATAAATAATATATTTTACGTTTTCACAAAGCTGGTGAGTTTAAAGATTCTGCTCTGTTGTGGGCTGAAAGCGAGATATGTGGAAAGGTGGGGGGGGATGGGGGTGGGGGGGGGGGGGTCAGAGAGAGAGAGAGAGAGAGAGAGAGAGAGAGTACTGTGCTTTGGGTCACAAGACCAAAGACTTTTCCTCTTCAGAATTTCAAAACAAAGCCATAAGAAGAACAAAGACCGTTGCTGCCTCCTGTGTCCGTATCTGTGCTCGAGTTGTCTCTTTCTTCAACAGCACACATATTGTTCATCCTTGAAGCTGACAGGAAGTGAGAAAATACAATTCATAATGTGTGTCTACTTCTGTTCCTCTCAAAATGGTGTCCATAGAGGTGCTTCCAGGATTTTGTGTCATAGCAGTGGAGTTCAGTATCAACTGCCATCAAATGCTACAGACAAAAGTTTAGTTACTATAGTTATTACATATAAACAATTCTAACAAATATTAATTCATTCATTAATTCATTCTTTCATATATTAATCTTCAGATAGCTGCTTTATTCTGATTAGACTTTCCTTAGAAGCACCTTTGGAGCACTTTGCACCAAGGTAGAGATACAGTGCATCAGAGAGCACCATACACACACACACACATGCTTTCTCTCTCCCTCTCTCTGGCTCTCTCTTACACACACATACACCTATGAGTAATTTAGTATAGCCAATCGACCTACCTGTATGTTTTCGGCTGAGGGGGAAACAAGAGAACCCATGCAAAAACAAAGAGAACTTGCAAAACTCAACACAGGCAGTAACCTGAGCTCAGGACTGAACCGAGGACCTCTGGTGCTGTCCAGTTTTTTAAAAACATCCTAAAAGTAAAAAAACATTTTCATTTTGTTGTTAAAAATGGTAAAAGCTACTCTATAATCCTAAATGGTTATTCGATTCCTTTCAGAGAACCCAACAATCATGGGATTCTACTTCAGACAAGGTGAAATGATTTTTTTTTACAAGCTGGGGTCAGAGCGCAGGGTCAGCCCAGATACAGTGCCCCTGGAGCACATAGGGTTAAGGGCCTTACTCAAGGGCTCAGTAGCGGCAGCATGATAGTGCTGGGGCTTGAACCTCCAACCTTCTGATCAGGAACCCAGAACTTTAACTGATTGAGCCAGCACAGTCCCAGTATATACAGTACATATATTGAAATTGTGTCACAGGGGTTCTCTGGCCCCTCAGGGCATGCTCACCCAGGGCCTCAGGGGCCTCAGGGACTGTGCTGTTCTTTTGGTGCTGTGGGTTGTGGTGTGGGGCCTCCACGGATCAGACTTGTCTGTCTGGCACATCCCATGAGTGCTTGATCAGATCAGACTTGAGTCGGCCTCCATTTGCTCTGCCTGCTGGGCCCCGTGTGTGGTCCGTGTGTGGCGGGCTGTGGTGCACTGGGTGTTCTGGTGCCTTTCTATTGTGACCAGCATTGACTTTTTCGGGGTTTTGTGCTGCATTGGCTTTGCCGTGGGATTGGACTGGCCGGGCTGGCCTTTGGTCCCTTTTGGTTAGGTGCCCATGATGTACAAATAGTGTCAGTATACAATAACATTTAAAAAAAATATATTTATAGGTTATTATACTGTACATGCAGCCTCTTAAGTACTTAAACTACACCTTCTGCCTTGGCAAATTTTATAATCTGTTATGGATTACGTTTTCTGTGGCCATTTTCTCATTTTCACCCCAATTGGATCTGGCCAGCCCCCTTACTAAGATCCACTTTAGGCTGCTGGATATCATTCTTAAAGTGTTTTAAATTTTCAGACAGTCAATTTCTGGTGATAAATGGCCACCGTGACGTAACCCATGAGCTCCGCTAGTAATGTTACATTAGAACGAGACAACATCATAAAATATGTACATGTTTAGCATGGAGTTTTCCTCAGCCAGGCGGTGTTAGGCCTCAGTTATGCAGGACGGCTTGCGAGGGCTGTCACTGGCTAATCATCAGCAAGGATGATAGATGATGTTTATTTTATGGTGATGGAACACAACCCCTGGCCGATGATAATTGTAATAAAAAGGACAAATCAAGCTGGCGGAGTTATTAAATTATCAGGCCATAATTTGCATTAAAGTCCGAAGGGGGAGCCGTCTCGCAGCCGGCCGCGTGGCTTTGGCAGAGAAAACAATATTTCCATTCCAGTGTTGTCCTTGACTTCCAGAAGGTTCATCTCTTTCTTCTTTTGCGCAGACCGTGTGTACTCCGGTACTGTGGAGTATATACTGGGTTATTACAGATTGCTAAAATTGCCAAAGCTTTCTCTGCACACACATGCATGCACACACATGGACATGCACGCACACACAGTCCACATTTACTCCCCACATTTCAAGTTGTTTGACAAGGTAGAAGGGAGGCCCATAATCATAACCGAGTGCATAATAACAGCATGCGATCATTCTGTATATTTTTCATATTTAACTACAGACATCTCAGGTTTACAAATCTCCACTATATACACAGCAAATGAAGTATGAGAAGGGCAGACAATACAAATGATTCAACAGCATCACAATTAAAGGGTGCAGAGATGCCGTGCCACATGAGCGGGCCGTTTCATGTCTGTCCCGCATTCACTTGTTCTCTTCCCGCAGGTCCAGGAGAGGCTCCGTGTTCATTAGCCAGCCAAGGACTCGGAAAACATTTGCCTCGGTTGTCCTTTTCTAAGCGAGCGTTTGAAGGGCTCTCGCTGGGGAGAGGAGGCCCTGGTGCCGAGCCAGCTGGACGGGAATGGAGGAGTAAAAGAAGAGAGCGAGAGTGAGAGAGGAAGACAGAGAGGCTAATGGGGCTGCTCCTCTTTTAAGTGTGATCCACCAGAGGAATACATGGACATGCACAATCCCCGATGTGTGCTGAATCGTGCTGAACAGCCTGTTTATACTCTCCTTTTCTTGCACTCTGATAATCTCCCTTTTTTTCCTCTTTTATTTTGTTCAAAGTCATAAAAATGCTTCAGCAGCTCGCATAAATACAAAGCAAAATAATATAAAATATAAAAAGCAAATAAAGGATGGGTGGTGATTATAATGGTGACGATGATGATGATGATGATGATGATGATTGCATCTTTGAATTATCTCTGAGTAGTTAGCTAAGAATTATACAATTATTATTAAATTATAGTAATTAGTAAATTATTCTGGAGTTAAATTAGATTCACCAGAAGATAATTCAGGATGACTGTCAAAAAAGTACTATTCAATAAAACATTATTTCATTTTTTTTAAAAGAAAGTGTTAATTATCAAAACACAATTTACCTGGTTTTGTTTTCTAAATCTGTGTTGAAATGAGCAAAGGAAACTACAAAACATAACACTGAGAGGTAAATCATCACTGGTGATAAATTATCAATTAACAAAATGTCACAGATTGTACAGAATTATTTACAGCTACACTTGATCCGCGAAACAAATTATATTTCATTTATGTGTTATTCACGTCTGTTAAAGCAGTTATGAACAGGTTTTTTTTTCTTTACCAGCCTCACTTTTTTTCTTCTCTCTTAAAATTAATAAATCAGTGCAATGCAGCTTGTCATGTTACCAAGCAACTGGAAAGCACACACTCCTCTGTTTTGAAGAATTTCCTCTGTCGGAAAACATACTGTTCCAAAACCCCTAAACTGGAGACTCCTTTAAAAATGCAGTGAGTGCTTTAATATAAACCTGTGATTCACCTTCAGCCTGGAACTATTGTTTTTCCTGTGACCGATCAGACACAGGAATTCAACACTGCTGTAACAAACTATATGCAATACTTATTTGTGTTAAATCCAACAACACACTAATAACATCAAAGAAGGCATCCTTAATTTTGCTCACAGCTGTATGAGTTATTAAATTCAGATTAAAAACTAAAGTTTAAAAATATTTAAAAATATTATCTAATCTAATACAATAAATTATGTTACACCGCTTACCCCGCACAGGGGCCTGGATCCTATCCCAGGGGACCGGGGCAGGAGGCGGGGTACACACTGGACGGGGTGCCAATTAATTGCAGGGCGGACACAATCACACACAATGAGGAATTTGGTAACTTGCAAGTTTTTGGAATGTGGGAGGAAAGCGGAGAGCATGAACACTCCATGCACACAGACCTGAGGCAAGAATCAAGCTCTCGACCCTGGAGGTGACATCATCATGCTGCTGTGAACGTTCAAGTTCAGAAGAAAAAAAAAAAGCAATCTGGGTTAATATACACACAGCATACATTTATACACTTTAAAAGACTTTTAAAATGACTCTCAGCCATCAAGGGGCATCTCTTAGGCCTGATGTTTAACGTTAACAATTAACCGTGTGCTACAATTCATGATGCTAAATTATGATGCTTTGAGTAAATACTTTAACCATTAAAAGTTTTCTAATAGAGAAACCTGTTGTAAGATTCTAAAACAAATATATTAAATAATTTCTATATTCAACTTTTTTTCCCATTAAGACCAAAGAGGTGTGTTTAAATAATCTGTAATAGAAATAGAATCAAATGAAGCTCCTGTTCTTTTCAAGCATTCTAAACACTGATTCTAATGAATCTGATTTAAATTCAAACATTAAAGGATTAAGATCTTAAAAAAAAAAAAAAAACTAGTCAAGACATACAGAAATAACAAGAGAATTGTAACAATTTCACCTTTTTTCCCTTTTTCAAATTCCTCTTAAACATGAAAGGCTTTGCCATTACATCCTGTGGCGATTTACAAGCTTTGAGCATTAAACGATGTTTATGGATGGCAAAACAAACAATAATAAACAAAAGAAATAACATGTAATTACCAGAGGTGGCAATTTCATCCAGATGTGAGTGGGCTTTGGCCTGGGACCTCGGCTGCATTAAATACTTTGCTTGATTAACAGCATGCACTCCCAACCGGTCCGGGCCTGTCCCTAATGATCCTGAGGTCAGAGGTCACCGGACTAAAAGCAGATCAGAGAGGCCGCGGGCCTCCAGTTCAGACACCGTCATAAATTCACCCGATGCAGAGGAAGCCATCTTTCACCCAGCTGTTAAATAATAACACAATCACGCTGTGCCACTCACACTCAATACAGACAAAACATGCGGCGCTGCAGGAAACACGACGAGTGTCTCACGATTCAACTGCAGGCACACAAATCAGTTCCTGAAGCTTTTATTGAATTAATTAATAAAAGGGAGGCTGAGTTCGGTTTTAGTAATAAAATCAAATTCAGGGAATGGAAAATTATCAATTTATAGGGCCTTTATAGCTATGCACTTGGATTGTAATTTCTTTAAACTTGTAAGTTGCGTTGAATAATAATAAAAAAAGAAAACAGTGAAAATTAATTCTTAATAATTGTCTTTTAGTTATTTTCACTTTTAAGAAAGCTGACAACCAATATTGTGCAAACGTTTTGAGCCACCCACCATTTCTTCATATTTGGCTTGCGGCAGCCTTTCTAATATTTATTCATGTAGTCTTGAGGAAGATTTCTCCAGGCTACCAAAAGAGCTGTTTTGGTTCTCATTTATGGCACGTTTGTGGCTCTAATACTCAGTCTATTCCCTGTACCTGACCAATTTCAAAAGAATATTTTTGTTTGTTAAGGCACACAGTGACCTATGGATCATTCAAGCATAATGACCATCTAACTTTGATCATGAACCAGTGAGAAACAGGTGCAGATGATGACAGATGATTGGGCAGATTATCGGCGATTTGTATACTGCTGAATGCTGAATGCTGAGTGGTTGGAACAGACGAGAGGGGAAATGAGGTTGCTGCAGAGGTTGTTCCATAAACAGTCAATTTTTAAATTGTATCTTAAGGCAGTTTTGCCTATTGGAGTAAAACATTTTTCCCCATTTCTTTAATTTAATCTACATTATTTAATTAAACTTAACAAAAAGAAATTAGGACTGTCTCAATACTTTTGTCGAGAATATTATTATATTATATATAAATTCAATATGATCTTAATAAAATTATATTAATTTTATCAATATTATAATATCCATGATTACTACTGATTACTGATTATCTTTCTTCTAGCCCCTGATTCTAATGTTTTGTTATATTGTCTCCTAATCATTTCTCTTTATTAGCAGATGATAAATATGAATTGAAACAATTTCATCAAAGAGAAAGAAATTTGCCAAAATAATTAAACATAACGCTCCTCATATGAGGCCAAGGATATACAGTATACACACTAATTGGGAGAAATATGCCTTCATATGAGGACATTCAGGGCTCAAGAGGATAAAAAAAAATACTATTAAACACTTCTCAACCTACACATCTATGAAAATAGCATGATGTAGTCAAACAAGAAGTGAAGTCACTGTTACAACCATGAAGTTCATCATTTTACAACAACAAAAAATCCTGAAGTGATTTAACCCTCTTATACCACAGCATCTGTCTAGCTCTAGCAATTAGATTATTTATTAAAGAATGAAACATTGCACATTTTGTCCATTTATAATTGTGATGCTGTGAAATGTCCAGGAAGTAATTTTTCTTATTTTTCTTATGTGAGATAAATCTCCTGACTGGCCGTTTTTTTTATTTTTAATCTTTGTCTAAACAATTAAATAAAAAATTTAAAAATACACTAATTCCTATCAGAAAGACTGTATTTCCACATTCTACAGTATGTTTTACTTCTGCTGCACTTTATTGTTAGCATCCTATCTTTAACAGTTCATTTTCCCAATCAGTCCTATTGCATACAGTACATTGCATACTGTATGTTTGTCTTTGTTTTTAATTTAATTTTACAAATTTTACTTTGGGCCACAGTTAGCACTGGGTTGGATGTTCGAATCGTGTCTCTGGTCTATGTGCATGGGGTTTGCTTGTTTTGTGGTTCATTTGTGGATTGCCTCAGGGAACTCCTGTTTCCTCTCACACTCCAAAAACATGCATTGTAAGTTGATTGGTGTTTTCAAATCACCCATAGTGTATGACTGAGTGTGTGAGTGAGCATTAAAGAATTGTCTCCTACCAAAAAAAAAAAAAAAAAAAAGGAATCACCTTACAAACAATTACAAACAGTTGAAATCAGTTTATATACAAAGTCCACTATGCAAGTCGCTGTGTAAGTTGTTACCATGTAAACATATTAATATAAACCTTACTTATGAACTAATCTCTGACCAATAAGAGACGAGGACTGAACAGCGCTGTGTTTTTTTTTTAATTGTGCAGCGCTGCAGGAATGCAACAGGCTCTGATTACAGCTGTCCCAGAACCTCACTCAGGAGCCTCAGAGTACTACTAAATAATCAGAACGAATACACCCTCTAGTGGAGCTGCTGGACTTGAAGCAAGTATGAGCATCTGGACGGCTTTTGCTCATTAATTTAGCAGTAAACAGCATTTTTGATCACATTCTCGATCATTTAGAGTGTGTTCAAAATGGGCAATGGTACTCAAAATGTGTTTTTAAAAGAATATAATTTTACACACACACACACACACACACACACACACACACACACACACACTCATAATTGGTTTATAGATTATTTCATCCTAATTATATATTATGATGCAATAAGGCTTATTATTATTAAGGGTTATTATAATCTTTTATTTCAGCATTCATTTAAATAGCTGTTTCTTAATTATTTCTCAATGAATAAGAAAAGTACAACTGTGATTTTGAACAATTTTACATGACACTTTTACTAGCAGTGTCAAAAGGTATTTGTTGCTTACATCTTCCATAAAAAGAAGATTTAGATTAAATACACTATTTAAAAAAAAAAAAATTCAAAACCCTCAGACTTTCATAGTGGTCCAGAAAGGAGGTCTGTAGTAAGCATTAAGCCTAAACAGGTGGATGAATAAAACCCATAAATACGTCAGGAAAAATATATGTATAAAGTACAGACCTGTAAGACAATCTTCTTTCAAGCCAAGTTTGTCTTAACATGCCTCGCGGGTGATTGTAAAAACAAGGTCGCCTGCCAAGTGAAACTTAAAAGCGGCAGATAAAGTAGGGCTTCGGTTTAATATTACATTTGGTCCAGTGAGACGAGAACAGAACACAAACTGGGACAGTGACACAAGAACTGGTCTGTTTTAAATATCAGGGATAGAGTGAGTCACTGGTCATATGGGCCTCGGCTTATATATGTAAATCCAATGCAGAATTCTGTTTCTGAACAAACAAACAATCAAATCACAGTTTATTCCAAAATGGTGAAGTCACTCTGAGTTTTTTTTAGAGCTAAAGCACAAAGACTTAAAAAATATAAATGACAATTTTTAAATATAAAATAATTATAATTGAATGTTTATAAAAATATGAATGATGAGTAGATCAATTTTAACATGTTTTAATCCAACTGTAAAATAATTATATGATAAAACATTATGAAACTGAACCTTATCTGTATAATTAAAAATAATACTAACGCAAAAAATACATTTGTGCATACAAATCTGTGTGTGTGTGTTATGAACGATATAAGAGTTAGTGTAATAATATAACAGTTAGTGTAATAACCAAGTGTAACCCTGTGAGACAAAGTCCTATATTCTGTAAATGAGCAAATTGTATCTAAGACTATATTTTAAGAGTCGCCACACCAATGACTGACTTTGTGACATAGATTACTGTTTACTGCTTTTATAGTACTGTATTTTTTTAAAGTGTTGAAACTTTTTTAAAGACATCCTTGTTTTACAGCAGCTATTTGCATGTGCTTAAGACGGAGATGTTTCTGCTGAAAAGCTATTTTAAAGTCCATAGGACATTATTCCTGAACTATGCGTTGTTCAGATGCATTTTTGCAAACCTCAGTCATGCTTCTGTGCTCTTTTTTAGACAGAAGAAGCTTTCTCCTGGCAACCCCCTCCAAGCACCTGTACTTATTCAGTCCTCTTCTAATTGTGCTGTCATGGACTTTGAATATTTAACATGCTCAGTTAGGCCTGTAAGGTTTTTTTTTTTTTTTTTAGTACTCTGATCATTGCACGGTCTGACCTTGGGGTGAATGTACTGGGACATCCAGTCCTGGGAAGACTGGCAACGCTCTTAAATGCTTTCCACTTGTTTAGAAATTGTTTTATAATGCATGCAGATTGATGGGTAGCAACGATTGCTTCTTTAAGATCATTGGTTATGTCTTTCCCTCTTTTGTGAATGCTCTAGCCCAACAAACAAAACATTTCTGCTTTTGTAGAGGTCTGCACATCTGCTTATCAATTAATCAAGGGCTAATTATTGGCAGCATGCGCCTGCATTTTACCCTATTAGATCCTGTAGAAGCAGTAAGGGGTACTTTTTTGGCTTCATATTTGTTAATTAAATAATGGCAGAAGTACAGTACTATTTGCTTAATACTAAGACCTGCTGCAATCATATGACCTGTATTATGTTTTTAAATTGCTGCAGCAGAGGTAAGTTTTGGGCTTGCTTTCCTGGGATGGTCTTCATGAGAGCCAGCTTCATCAGGGTGCTTTATGGGTTTTGGAAATGCACTTGACACAATACTGTTCTTGCAAGAACTATCCGAGAACAGCTGACCTTCATGTATTAAAGTAACAACTGACTGTTGTTGTTGTGGTTATTTAATTACCTAATGTCATAGTTTATCTTAATATCTACATTAGATTTTTTTTAAAGCTTAAAGTCTCCTATTTCAACTCCAGGCTTCAACAAAACATCATGCACATTTCTTCACCTACAGTGTCATTGTAAATGCAAATTCTTTAACATTGCTTTTAGGTACATATTTCCTGCTTTCAAGATTATTTGGAACAATAACTAAACAGAAACTGAAGCAGTGAATTAAACTGAACTGAGACAATGACACTTTGTGTGAGTCTGCTCTGCCTTGTGACTGGATTACAGCCCACATTCAGCTCAATTATGTCTTCATAATCAAAATGGATGATGTGACGGGCAGCTCGCCCCCCACAGTCCCCCCCCCCCATTTTAATGTCAGTTTGACAGGCCTCACATGGGCCACGGGAGCTGAGAGTATGCATACTAATCAGGCCGATTAGGGCATGTTAAAACGCGGGCCAAGATGGAGAGGTGGATCTCTCAGACCTCCAGGTCTGCATCTCATCTCTCTCAGCACGATGTCTTCCTTCCTCTGCTGCAGAGAAACGGAACACCGTGCACATTCTGACCTCCTACACAGCCGGCGTCTGCCGCAGTCCGGTGTACCCAGCATGCCCTGGGCCTGCAGGACTCCCACGGGCCTGCGCCCGTTCCCCACCATCTGCTGTGATTTATAGAAAAGGCCCGATGATTTATGGTGCAGTCATCTCACAATGAAGTCGTTCTCTTTCACTGGCTCGACCTCCTCGACCCAGCCGCCACTCCTGGCCAGGTTTGGGAAATGCACGCTAATCATACGCTAAAAAGATGCTTAAACAGTCAGGGAACCAAGGGCCTTTAATAAAATTAATTTTCAGCAGCAGGGTGAATATTGATGAGGATGCGGAGCCGGAGATGAGACGTGGCCACCGGAGAGAGAGAGATTGGGCCGTAATGAGAGGCGAGGATGGCCGACACACCTGCACTGGACTCCCATTAATACGTGGGACAGTTTTTTTTTTTAAATTAAACAAATAAATATTAGTGCCTGGGGAGAGATACTTACAGATTTAGGCCAACAAAGTTTATAGAGCTCACAGCTTTGAATGAACTTTCAATAAGCCAGGAAGTAAAAAAGTACCTCTAGGGTTAGGATTAATAAAGTGGTATAGTAATGTAGCACAAAAGAACCAACCTGCCTTGGAGGAGCGAGAGAGAGAGAGAGAGAGAGAGAGAGAGAGTTTGTAATGGTATAATAGAACTAAAAATGCAAATAGCATTTTCTAACCAGACTGTTGAATTCTTGTTTCTGATTTATTATTAGTCGCTAAATAAATTTCATATAACAGCAGCTCTTGTGTCAGCTGCAAAGCAAATCTCAGGTTCATCCTAATGTGGTTATTCTGACACAGGCATTGAGTAATAGCTCAATTAAAGAAACTAATCTAAGCTCAATAATAAGCATGTTATTTAGCAAATAAAAAAACATGGATATGGTGACATTTTCTGTAATTTATGATAGGAGTATCCAGTATCAGTGTTTAGTTTATAGGTAGAAAAAAAGAGAGGCTGTTTATAGCTATTATAATGTTTTGTGCACAATTTGCATCATATAGAAATATAGGTACAAATGAAAAAAAAATGTCATACTTTTGAATACAATTGAATACAAATTAATAATTTGAAATTTGCTGTTGTATAAGAAGAGTAAAACTTTGGGGTGTGGTCTTATTGGAAAATAATCACTTCAGGGTGGTAATTATAACAATTTGCTTCAAACGACATCACATCCCAATGATTTTGCTTATTTTGATATTTAAAAAAATTACATGAGCAGAACAGCCTGCCATATCCTTAGTTAAAACCAAGAATATTCATTAAACACCAAGTATTTATAGCATATATTTATAATCAAACACCATGTATGTATAATTATTATTGAGCATATAAGAAACCATCATATAAGAGACCTTACTGTTGAATTCCTTGTAAAACTACAAGTTTTTGTATTTATTTATTTATTTGTTTGTTTGTTTATCATTTAGTTTTATGTGCATGTAATTTGTGATTGATGTATGTCGTCATATCTTAATTATTAAGATGGTCAATGCCACTATTTTGGCCTGGTCTTCCATGCAAAAGAGGATAAATCTCAATCTACCAGGTTAAATAAAGGTTAAAATTAAAATATATAAACTAGTCCCACCAAATATTAATATTTTTTTTATTTTTTTTATTACACTTTAGTGCACTTTATTTGAATGGTTTGATTATCATATACTGAAAGCATCTTTGATGTACAGAATGCATTTGTCACTGGTGGCTCAGTGGTACAGTAGGTTTTCACTTGCCATGCAGAAGGCCCAGGTTCAATTCCCAGCCAACGACCCTAATCCACTCACTGGATGCAGGGAATCCTTAGTCCCAAGACCGGATAGAGTGGGAGGGTTACGTTAGGAAGGGCATCAGGCCAAGTCATATGTGGATCAGATGGTCCTCCTTGGCAACCCCTTAATGAAAGCAACCGAAAGAACAAGAACAATATTTGTACTGTAGATATTATTCTGAAGAGCCTTACAAGTGGCTCTGTCCCAGCACTTAAAAGAATAAATTTGCTTAAGGGCCCTACATGCACTCTCTCTAAAGTCCTCACAATTTCCCAGTAAAAACATCCCTGTGCTGTATATGGTGCTTTGCATAAGTATTCACCCCCCATTGAACAGTTCCATATTTTGTAATGTCATGACCTGCCATGCCATGAAATTAAGATTAAGTTTATGATTTAATTATTTGTCACATGTACCTTACAACAGAGTGATTATTATTAAAAAAAAGTTTGTATACCCCATTTAGGAAGCTAAGCTGGGGTCAAAGCGCTGGGTCACACAGAACCTTAACCGTTTGAACTACCACTGGAAACGGACTTAACTAGGATGAATGCAGTGATTGCAAAAAAGATTAAATAATATAAATGTAAAAGTTTTGTTGCTTATGTATTTTAAGTGTTCCTGATGCTGTTTGTCTTTGCTTTCTGTCTAGCAATCTCTGAGGTCTTCCACAAAGTATTAATTAATAATGAATAATTAATACTGTTAATAATAATAATAATTATTATTATTATTATTATTATTAGTAGTAGTAGTAGTAGTAGTAGTAGTAGGAGGAGGAGTATTACAATTATTAATTATATTAACAATATTAATTAAATCAATAATTATATGAATAATAATAATAATAACAATAATAATAATAATAATAATAATTTGTATTATTATTATAACAATTGTGAGACACTTGCAATTAACAAATGTGGATTCCATTCAACTTATTATCTGATTTCTGGTGGGGAAAGTGTTATACCAGTATTGTGTTTGTTTAAATTCTTGACATTTAAGTCCATTTCAGTTCTACATACAGTACAGAACATCATCAACATCAACACATTATCACTTCCTAAAAAAGGACTACCGTATGTCAATAAATACATGGACCTACTGAGTTTAAACTCCAAAACTGATTTTCAAACAGTCATTTTTAGGCATCAAATGATTGATGATCCAGAAGGAATTCTACAGTAAATTAATCGATGTGATGTAAATGTATCTGTCAGTAGAGACAGCTGGAGGAAAACACCCAGCGCTGTGGCTCATATCACTCTCAGTCACACAATCAACGTCCAGAAGAACGGCCGGAGAGCCATTTTCAGCTTCAGTGCTCATGCTTTTCTATCCCAATGACACACTGTGTGAAGAAGATGTCCCGCTCACTCCTGATAAGGAACAATGATGACTTGTATGGACATATGTATAAATACAGTCATTTATCCAATCACCACTCAAATCATCCTTTATCACTCAATTATGGTGCCATAATTTTATTCATGAAATGCTGCGGGGCTAAAAGGCTTTCGACTGGCTTCTGAAATCCAAGGACGTAGAAAAGAGTTAGATATTAAATAAAAAAAAAATATTTAGGTGCAAAAGCTGGGGGGCAGAACAGCTAGTGAACAATAGTAAGATTTTGTGTTCAAGTTTAATAGTAAAATTAACATTTTAATAATTAATTATTAATTATGAAATGCACTGTCTTAATTTCTGTCTGCTCATTAAACTGACTAGGACGCCATGAGCATTAAGTGAACTACTTGTGGAGATACACTGCCTAGCGATTGGGATGATCATAACTACATCAGATTGCTAAAGATTGGACTTAAAAATGAAAAAGAGTCATGTGGTCTGATGAGTCCAGATTGACCCTGTTCCAGAACAAGGGGCGTGTCAGGGTAAGAAGGGAAGCACATGAACTGATGCAGCCATCATGCATAGTGTCCACTGTACAAGCCTCTGGAGGCAGTCTTATGATCTGGGGTTGGTCAGGTCTAGGCTCTGCAATGACCAGCTAATGACCTGAATGTACTGAATGACCAGGTTGTAACATCTTCCCTGATGGCATGAACATATTCCAGGAGTCAGGTTGTGAAAGAGTTCTTCTTCAAGCATGAGGAATCATATTCACACAGGAACTGTCCACCATAGAGTCCTAATCTTTACCTCATTGGAAATTTTTTTTTTTATTCTTCCATCATCAATACTGTACAAGCTCTTCTGCCAAAAATAAATGTATAAGGTGCATAAGGTTGTGGAATCAATGCCACAGCGAATACACCATAAAAAAGCTAAAAGAGTCCAGCAAAAAAAATTGTGTTTTTTTTTTTTTTTTTTTTTTGGTCAGGCAGTGCACTATGATGTCCTGCAGAGACCCAGGTATAGGTGATCTCCTCAGATAGCACTTATTAATTTATAATTTTTTTTATGGGACATGGCTATGTGATTATCACATCATTCTTCTTTTAATCTTTTGGTTGTGCGGAAATGTTTTAAAGATGCAAATCAGGAATTATTTCTTTATTGCTATTTAGTGATTCAATTTGTATTTCATTTGAAATGTAAGAAATAAACCATAAAATGATACATATGATTGGTTCAGAAATTTGCTATGTTGCTTCACAACTCTGACGTTCTTGGGTTGATCCTGGGCTTGGGCACAATTTGGGTTTCCTTTAAATTATTTCTAAAAACATGATAGTACAGTATATGGATTGACTATTCTCCAGGCACCATGCACACATTCTCCTTCAAACCTCTCTCTACTCTACTGCAGGTAATTCCCCTAAAGGCATGTTTTTGGAAAGTTTTCGGACATGCACACGGACAAACAGAGAAGATGGGAAAGTCCATACAGAAAATAACTCAAAGAACCAGGGACCCTGGAGCTGTGAGGAAGCAACACCACGAACTGTATCACCTTCCAGTGGAAATGTAAACCTTCAAGTGTGATTCTGTGATCCATTACAATACATGCTGCTCATACAACTTTTGGCATGTACCAATTTTAGTCTAAATAGGGAATTAACAATACATTATGCGTATGATATATACATATATGATTCTAAAAGGCCTAGTCAGGATAGCTTGATATCACCAGGTCTGAGTTTAAACTGATTATTTCCTGTATTGGGCTTGTCTATACAAGACCTGTCTACTCTTAAGCCTATTCATATTACACAGTAACGACGGGACTTTTACAGAATAACAAATGTGTCATTTTGGTCAAAATGCACAGCAGTAAGCAAGAATAAGCAGTTTATCAGCATTACGGGATTAACAGTTAATTTATTTATGCAGTCTGTAAATGCATCCATCTCAGGTAGTTTATAGATTTCTGATTTATTTAAATAATGTTTTAGGATTTATTCTCAGTTAAGATAAACAGTATTATATAGTACATGGAATTTCTCCATGTAAATCATGTGCTTTATAACACAGTTGTATTCACTGAATTAATAAATTCCATGCACTCAATATTTCATGGCTCTAGTAAATTGTGTAATACGTGTCAAGGTCGAGTGCGATTTAAAGAGCAGCACTTGGCTTCATTCTCAGCTCTCTACCTCCCCCTGCTGTTATTTTAAGGAACTGCATGGACATACTGTAATATCAGGGCAAGGTTTTTTTTTTAATCACCTTGACTATTTTTATCCAACCATAAATCTTAAATGTATGTTTGATTGACAAGCTGCTTAAGCTTTTAGACGTGAAAGGACATAAGTGCGTTTCTGTTGGATCAGATGCTGCTGCTGTTTTTAGTGACTCGTCATGTCCTTCAAAAATCTAAGTAAAACACGTTGCAGTTTTATATGTAGTAAATATTGGGTTAAAAGACATATTTTTCCTGTAGCATAATTTTTTTTTCCACTGTTGCCTTGCACCTCGAGGGTCCAAGGTAGATTCCCCCCTCGGCGTCTGTGTTGATGGAGTTTGCACGTTCTCTCCGAGCTTGCAGGTTTCCTCTGGGTGCTCTGGTTTCCTCCGACAGTCCAAAAAAATGCAGATTAGGTTAATTATTGTTCCCAAGTTGCCTGTAGCATTTGAATGAGCATGCAAGAGTGTGTGTGTGTGTGTGTGTGTGTGTGTGTGTGTGTGTGTGTGTGTGTGTGTGTGTGTGTACGCCCTGCAATGGATTGGCACCCCATCTAGGGTGTACACTGCCTTGTGGTCTAAGTCTCCTAAGATAGGCTCCTTTCCTTAATGTTTAATAGCAATTTTATGATAATTTCACATTACAATTTTTGTTAATAACTAAAAATACTGTATATTCAGTGGTAATGGGATTAGGATTGAATTTCTAATCTCATGCAATGGGAGCAGACTCCAACTAGAAGTCGCTCTGCTTATTAAACTCATGCACCGTTTTGGTGGAAAAGGTCATTAAAAAAAAAAAGTGCCATACTGCTTGTTTGAGCTCATTAATGAGAGCAGGAGAGAATGGAGAGAGCGTTAGTGAAGCCGGGTGATGTGATGAGCCTCTCCTGCCTCAGGCTGTGATGTCAGTCAGAGGCTTAGAAGGTCTAAAACACTTCCTCCTCCATGTAACATTCCCTGATGAAATCACCTGCAAGCCAGCACACGAGTCCACTCAGAGCACTGACTGACAGATCAAATAAGAGACAGGTATAAAGAATGGAACAAAGCAGTGTAGAGTGCAAAAGCACAGCGGTATTAGATGACTTTGGAGCAAAGTAGGAAACAGTCTGAACTAAGGAATTAATCTGCAGTTATCTTGGTCAAAATTTTTGTATTTCAAATTAGATTTATTTGCACACATTTAAATATAATTTAAGGTTGTGTTCCAAACCACACATTGAATACAGTATAACATCTAACTACTGGGGGCGTGATACTGATAGTATTAGCAGGGCGCATAAACTTACAATTTAGTGAGATCTGTTATGCCGAATACAAAAAAGCAACCTGCAGGCTGGCATTATTTATCCTAATGCAGGAAAGTAGTGGCAACTTGTTTGTACGTTTGTTTGTCTAATTACACCAGAAGATTTAAAAAATGTCATTCACAGGCATTCACTATAATGAAAAAATTATTAGTGTAAGTAAAAGTATTAAATTAGTCTATTGTATCTGATGAATTAATCCTAAGAGTAAGGGTATGATGCAACACAGAGAGCCTAAAACTCTTTGGCCCACATCAAAATATTATAATGCATGGTCATACTGTAGTCTTGTTTTTATGAAATAATATAATATAATTTAATTTTCACATATATATATGAAACTTATGTATTTACAATAAACATTTTCTTCTGCCATGTAGTCTGCGAACAGGAAGCCTTAGTTGATAAACAACAAAATAACCCAAAATTAATGTATTTTATGGACAGAACAATGGCATAAGTTTGATGGTTTAAATGACTTAATATGTAATTCGGTTATTTAATTATGTTGACTATATTGAGGATTTTTACAACGTTCTCAAATGCAACTCCAATCAGATTTTAGAACTGAGACTATTCTCTTTATAAAATGTACTATATTTTAAATGTGGCAGCGGTCGCTCAGTGGTTAAGGTGTTGAACTAATAATCGGAATGTCCAGGTTCTAACCCCAGCATACTGTACAAGTTGCCCCGTTGGGCCATTGAGCAAGGCCCTTAACCCTTAACTGCTGAGATGTACGAGATAAAATGTAAGTCGCTCTGGATAAGGGCGTCTGCCGAATGCTGTAAATGTAAAACGCAGGTTGTGCTGCAGGGGTAACACTGGCCCCTCGGGGCAGACTTATTAGTGGTATGCTGTGGGTGTCTGGCACCGGAATGTTAGTGGTACTGTAGATCCTTTGGGTGCTGTGGATTGCGGCGTGGGGCTTCCATGGATCAGACTTGTTTATCCAGCGCATTGCATGGATGCTCAGTCAGATTGAGATTTGGGGAATTTGGAGGTTGGATCAAAATCCTTTTCCTTCCAAGCCCTATAGATAGAGGCTGTGATGCACAGTGTTCTGAAACCTTTCTATCACAGTCAGCATTACCTATGATGCCCAGGATCCTGTCAACAGTTTACTGGTATAGAACTGCTAATTCATCTGGCAGTGGTGGTAATGTGGGGTCTGATTGTGCTTGAAAAATTCTACATATACTGTACTGTATATTTCAAAAAAGAGACAGAGGCTGAGGTGGAAAACTCAGAGGTTTTGCTTTATCGAGAGCAAATGGTGTTTACAGATTCTATCACAGGTGGAAGTTTAACAAAAAAAAAAAAAAACAGGTCTCTATGTACAGTTGTGGAAATCACACAAAATAAAACATAAATACAGATATGGATATTAAATAAGAGCAGCTAAAGTAAAGGCATGCACAGTAAAGCGACAGGCGGCGGCTAATGTTTCAACTCGTCTGCAAAAGCACTGCACTGGCTGCCGTTGTAACAGTCTTTTGAAACAATGGAGTTTTCCTTTACACATACTGTACACACACTCACACACACACACACACACACACACACTGACAGACAGACAGACATACAGACACACAGATTTTTAAAAAACACATTTGCAGCTTAAGTGAACAAAGTCAAATGTAACAGAAGAGGTGTTTTTTTTCTTTAGTAGTAGTGAATAGTAAGGTAAGGGAACGTATAAAGCACTGAGCCCCTCTAGACATTTTAACCGAAGCCTGGGGTTCTAGCAAGTATCCATGTAAACATATCTGCAGTATACACACAACCAGGATTGTTACTCAGTCACCTACGGTATGACGCCACTCACTGCGCACATCATTACAGTACACCAGAAGAGACCAGATTTTGCAAGCGGCTGCTGAAACTCGCATGCTTTTGAGTGCATGCAGGAGGAGTTCTTCAGGATGGTCGATTAAAACCTTGCGAAAATGTTCAAACAGCACTGCACTTGTATAATATCTAAGGAAGTGGAAATATCTGAAATATGGGAAAATTCTGCAGTCTCAGTTATTCCAATGATTATTATGCCATAAATATGTCATTATTTAGACAATGAGTCTAAATTATCACCAGAAAAAAACTCCACTGATTAAAAACAAGCTCATTTTAAATTTGAACTTAATTGGTAAAGCACTCAAGAAATAAATATTAATCTTTATTCCATATAAACTAATATACTTATACATATTTGAGGAATTTGCCTTTACTCACTTGCATAGATCCTTTTTTTAATTTATTTTTTTTGCAGTGATGTTTTAACATTTTCTGACTTAATACTAATATCCTGTACACTATTAGTATCTGTCTTGTGGTGTTAAGTCTTTTGGTGTTAAGAGGAGTTCTTAAACATTTTTTCCCCCCACTCCATTAACTTTAAAATGAATACTCAACAAATCTCTGAGCACTTATTCATGAGCATAAAAGAAATTAAATATTAGCCTCGTTATTTAAACGCATACTCGGCGCCACTACAGTCGTTAGAATATTAAAAGTGGGCTGTGATATTTCACCACAATTAAAAAAAATATTAAATCAGAGCCGGATGGGGTTGTTGGTCACTCTTTAGGAACCGATGCTTTACACAACTGTTAATTAAAAATCACATCCAGCTGTTTAAACATACTACAAGACATTAGACATACAAAACCCTGGATGTCTGAACATCTTTTTTATTTGGGTTTCATGCTGAAAAAAGAAGACAGAAACCCCATCCAGAGCAAATCGTTGCCCGCTTTTTTTAGAATTCAGTGAGTTTTCTGGTCAGGCTCAAGCTGTCCAAACTAATGCGCCTATCAAAATTCAATGGCAATCAAGATCAGAGTAAAAACTAAAGAGCAAGGGTTCAATTAACAGCAGCGTTTTTGTAAATTCCCACAACCAGAGAATCAGACAAGAGGCTTGACTAAAAGTAAATCCAATTTGGATCAAAATTATTGCTGTAAAATTTAGATTTGCACAACAGATATAACATCGGAGTGAATACATGCACCATTTCATAGCAGTGTTTTAGTCTGTAAAAAGCCGAATGTACTCAGAATATTCACTGATGAAGAGGCTCGCTTCAAAATTGAGCAGCACTGAAATTCTTTTAAACAGCCTTTTCTTGGTCTTCAAATAAAAATTTTAATCCAAAGGCAAACCTATATTATTCTAAGCAGGCTTCTTCCTGGAAGTCACCGAACAGTTCCTTTTTTTCTTTAATTTCTTTTTACAGAATTAACCCGGGATAAAGTTATCCTTCATCTTTCTTTCTCCCTTCTTAATGGACAAAAGGACGATTACTGTACAAATACAATCTTTTGTAGTTCTTGCATATTTAGAATTAAATGCCACCCAAAAAGTGAATTTTCTGTAGGTCCGAATGATTGACATGCAACAGAATTTTCCAGCAGTTTGAGGCAGCGGTGATAAAGGTGTCTATTACTACACCTACTGTACATAGAAATGCATCTTCAATTAATCTAGTTCTTACATTTACTAAAAACGTCCTTCACTGGAAAGTTGACTTAAGCTAACAATAATACAGCAGCTGACAAGGTGGTTTTCTTTAGCCAATCAGCGACAGGAAATAGTTTCGCCACTGCACTGACAGGATTAAAGGAATACTCCAGAATCTTTCAATCTAATATCTGTACACAAGATCTGTAGGGTAGTGTAATCACAGCAGATGCTTTAGTTTAGTTTTTTTTTTCATAGGGGGACCAAATACCGGATTCCCTTTACTGACATTCCCTTTCAAATTCTAATGAAATTCTGAGAAAAAAAGTTTCTTTGTAGGGGTCCAAGCATCAAGTTCTCCCATAAAACTGCCTGTAGTGAAAAATAATTTGACTCATAATATACACCAATCATACAAAGTATTAAAATCACAAAATATTAACTGATAACCAACTACGTATATTCCAGCACCAACTGGTGACAGAATCATGGGTACCCAAGGCTTACCCGTGCCCACAGGGACCAAAGGCCAAAGGCAAACCTATAGCCTGTCTGATCCAATCCCACAGAAAACTCATTGCACTCAATGGCCATGCTAGACAAGCACCAGAACACCCAGTGCACAGTCCGCCGTACACGGGGCTCAGAAGTCATAAAGCCCAAGGCCATCAAACAAGCCTCCAAACTCATCCCGTGATCTCATTCCATGGACAAAGTAGTCTGATCAACTGAGGCCCCAACCACCACATGGGGAACCTACAAAATACTAGGTGTAATGTTTTGGTTGATGAGTGTTAGTCTAAGGGCAGATGTTGGTGCAATAAATGAATGTTCAAGATTATCGAGTCTATATAACAAGAATTAAAACTCATATACAGTAATAAAAATGTTAACGAAAATACTCTTATGTACGGTTACTCTACATTCCAACATTGCATTAATATATTTAAAAACTTCAGATTCTGTACTTCACATACAATTTGCACTTCGATATTTCCTCAGAGTTACAGTAACTACAGTACATACCAAAAAACTCTTCCATGACAAAAATCAACTGTTCTGTCTCTGCAAGACTATTAGTAAAAGGAAATTTAAATCATAAAAACATAACCGACTCATAAATCTATAAAAGTGCTTTGCAGAAAAACAGCTGCCCCTAGACTTTCATTTGAAGCAAGTAGTATACTGTACGAATAGGTTTTCTGTTCTTTTCATGGTCATTACACATACTCTACAGATGTACGACAGAGAGAATGCAAGAGTATTCCTTAAACAGAAACAGACTGCGCTATGAAAGAGTACAGACAAACAGGTCCACTGGACTGAGGCACAACTGCTCTGGTTAATGCTTGATACATTACACTCACATTCAGGAGTACGGCAAGACAAGCGACCCATTTCAGTATCACATACTGGAACATGGACCCGATACCGAAGTCTCAATTCTAAACACAGGGCTAAATAAAATCAAGACCTGCTGTTTCGGGTCTAATAAAGGATTCACACAAAAACATTGTTCTTAAATGAAAAGAAGAACCCAGGTTATGTGTTTGGGTGTTCTGAAGAAACTGAATCGTTTCGGTGAAACTGGACTGGGCGTGAGGTTGCGATTGGTTCAAGAATGTGGTTGGTTGGTTTAGCTGTGGGAGGAGATGTCAGACGAGCTGCTGCTGTTGCTGTTGGTAGTCTGGGCTCGCTTGATGTAGAGGTTCAGCAGTTTCATCTGTCATAAGACAAGACGAAGATGGTATTGAAGATCTGCCACGATAATGCATTGCAACACTGAATCCATACAGTACATAGTAAGAGATTCATATTTTGTGATATTTGTGTATATTATTCCTGCGTAAAGATGGATTATACATGTAGGGAAGTATTGTGCAGATAACTAAACAGTTGTACAAGCAAGGTTTTCACAAACACTTTCCTGCAAAGAAATTAGGATTGTTAAGAAAATACATTTTCTTCTTTTGGTAATCTGGTGAAACATAAAATTCACAAGACAATTTACAAATGGAAAACATATATACAGTAACTAAGAGGACATACATTCAAATAAACCAATAAATGATCTAATAGTAGTATTGTGTATTGCTGATATAATAAATCCATCCATCCAATTAATAGTCTTAGGTATAATCATTACACTAATCACAACAAATTTAGAAATACAATTTAATAATATGGCTTCCATCCTCATTATTCATCAGCTTATAAAATAGCACATGATCCAGCACATTGTATTATTTTGCTGTTGTTTTTCCTGATATCATGCTCATGAAGCCATGAGATACTTGTAAATGCAAGTCATAATGTGTACATGCAATATAATTCTGCAAGCACTATGACCCAGCAGGGGAGACGATTACCTAGAATTCCAAAGCGCAAGAGATAGAAAAACCATTGGCTCAGTCGTGATCACGGGATGCTCGGCGTCAAAACTAGAAGCGCATTAGTGATACATGATACTCGGTACTCGTAAACCAAGACAATGCTCGTTTTTCAAGTCAAAATTAATTAAAAATCTTTGCTCGTCTTGCAAGACACTCGTAAACTCGTTCCACTGTATTACACAAAAGTGAGAGTGATGTTATACTGAATATCAGCATGGCTATAATGCGTTTATAGGCACGAGCACAACCTTAAGCGTGATATTGCTTTAATATAACAATTCAACAAACGGCAGTTATTTTTGCTCCACCAACACATTTATCCTTCTGCGACGGTGGACCTGATTAACTGTGAGTGGCGGAGCTGGCGACCGACAGTACGTACTGGTACTACAGTATGTAGTCAAAAGGTGAGTAGAATAAACCATGGAGATATACAGAGATTTACTTTATATTTCCACTTATTCTGCTTTAGAATATCACCTTACGTTAAGGGATCATGCATTGAATTCCAAATAGTGTTAAATGGAAAGCTAGTGCATAGGGTGTACAATCCCTTTTTCACAAACCAAGTAATCGCTTAATCAAGGGTTGGAGAGGCAATTCAGAAAGACTTCGAAGCAATTACCAAGGAGACAAAGGCTACTTTTCGTATTACAACCCACACTGTTCGATTCGGATTTTTTTGGTTAGATCAGATTTGCATTTCCTGACGTTTTACATTCATGAATAGAAATGACTCTATGAGTCTAATCCGGAGGAGGCATTGGTCCTCTGAAATGACACACAGGCGACGAACAGTTGTTAGCACTGCTATGAAAAACCTGTGCTGTCAGTGTTCATTGATGATGTCTGCAGGCGCCTCACGCATGCGCAGAGGAAAAAGTCTCAAAAGTCTCATGAATTCATATCTGCCCGACTTATTCATTATGTGTCTCACACACAGTGTCTGCAGATTTACCTTGCTGCCCGTCAGCTGGGCAAGATGAGGCTTCAGCCCTTCTCCAATCACAGAATAAATCGCCACAAGGCAGAAGACACTGGCTTTCCGCACGCTGCTCTCGGTATTATCATAACCCTTAATTACAGACACACAGTTAATAGTGACAAGTACAACAAACAACACACAACAATGTCATTTGAAAGTACATCACGTAACGCCTGTGTCTTCCTATGTACAATATCTGGTTTAATTGCCTGGTGTAGCATTGTTTTAAAAAAAACTTTCTATCTGTAACAGGGTTTAACAGTGTACCAGGTGTGTATTATGCCTTTTAAAGGAGCAGGTGTGTTTTTATATGCACGTCTGTGCGTACCTGCAGCAGGCCGGGGATGATGTCAGGAAGCAGCTGATAAAGGGACTCCTCCGGGATGCGTTCGATGACCTTGGTTTGCATTTTAATGGCAGCCAGGTCGATGGGGTAGTCTGCAGTCTGTACAATGGGACACAGCACCTTTATGCACTGCTCCGGGTGGATGGAGGAAGCCAGGGTGGCGGCGGCCTCCTCTGCAGCACGCACCACCTTAACAAAAGGGGAAAAAAAAGATTTACAGAAGTGTATTTTCACTTCACACTGCAAGTGCAAGGATTTTATGTGTTTTAAGCAGGATTTTCTACTGAGTCCTTTAAGTGACATCAGGGCAAAAAAAAATATATGAAAAAGACATAATGGGAGAAAAAAAACATAAATGAAAACAATATTTTGCTGAAATTGATGAGAGCATATCTACGTTGTAGAAAGAGTCGTAGATAGACATGTGCTCGACGATTTTCCTTTTTGTGTTTTGTGTTTGAATCACAAAATAATCAAATCTAGCAAATCTCTGTGTGAGGTTAGGTAATCCCGCCTTCTGCGTTATGATTGGTTACAAGAATTCAGTCTCTTCTATGATCGGTTAGTCTATGGGAAAAAGGCAGGACTTAAATAGTTGTTTTTAGTAAAATATTTTATATTATTATTTCATTATTAAATATAACTGTCAGTCTAAATCACACTTATGTACAAAAGGTGTTCAAGTCAAACTTCAAGTCAAAGCTTCAAGCACAATACATAAGATTCTTAGCCACAGTTCAGTTTATTACCTGTGCCACAGTTAAATTTGCTAACTTTTTTAAAGAAGGCTGTACGTCTGAATCCCGGCCAAAGTGGAGACATTTCTGTAAACATTCAGAGTGTGGAATGCTTGAAAATCGACATAACTTGTCACCAACTTGCAGAAGGGACACATCTGTCTGAGGGAACTGTACACATAATCATTGACGAAAAACATTTGTACAGTACGTTACAGGAAGTCGGCTGTAAGTTATCGCCACATCCCCCGTACAGTCCTGACCTCTCTCCAAAGTATTTCCGCATGTTTGAGCCATTAAAGGAGTTCCTGAGATGCCAGAGTATTAGACGTGAAGCAGGCAGGCAGCTCGATCATGGCTCAGGCATACTGAGAAAACTTTCTACCTTAATGGTATCCAAGCACAAGTGAAACACTGGGATAAGTGCATTAGTGTAACAGAAGATTATATAGAGAAATAAAGGGAGTTTTTACTCTCATAACTGTGTTCTGTTATTCTGCACAATCAGAAGTCTCGGATTGACTCGAACACGTGTTATATAATTAATAGGGCAGTGGTGGCTCAAACGGTTAAGACCGTGGGTTACTGATCGGAAGTCATCGCCATGTTGCCACTGTAGAGCTCTTGCGCAAGGCCCCAAGTGCTGTCAACATAAGTGACAAATAATGTAATATTTATTTATTTTTATTTAATTGATTCATAGATACAGTATAAATCATGATTATTAAAATAATAAAAAAGAATGACTGCAAAACGTTTAGCAAGATTGTGGGAGTTTAAGAAATCCTGCATTATGATTAGTTAAAAAAATTCGGTCTCATCTATTATTGTTTAAAAACCTAGAGTATGACTTAAGGCAGGAATAATGGTAAGACATACAGGTTTTTATAAGCTGTTCTCAAAAACCTGTAAGTATATGAGTTGCTCAGGGTTCTGTGAGAGAGAGGGAGAGCGAGAGAGAGAAAACATTTAAATTTCTTTGACCCTACTTGTGACTGACCTCTTTGTGGGAGTCTTTGTGAGCCTCCAGTGTTTTCATAATGGTCAGTTCGGCATAGTTCCTGAACCGTGCAGGTTGACTTCGCAGGATCTCTTTCAGAACACGCAAAGCCAGCGCCCGGATGGTGTGCTGAGAAGGAAAACAGTAAAAACGGGTCATCAAACACAGATCCACACACTACCACTCTTACTCCTGATCCAAAACCCTTCGAAACTGAAACCAGAAACTGTTTAAAGTGAGTAATCTTACTGATTTATTGATCACCAAAACAAGGACAGTTACATGGTTTGACACTGATAACACAGATTTGTAGATCTGTTTCTACAAATGTTTGCGCTGCCTGCTGATTGGCTGCAAAACACTGTTGATACAGTGATACAGTGTTGGACTGGATACTTCATTAGCTAGATTTTGCTTCCCTTTGATATTTACCTTGAAGCCACATCAGTCTATTAAACATGAACATGAACATCTATTAAACATGAACATCTATTAAACATGAAAACTGAACAATTACTAATATAACATGGGGAATGGGCAGGGCATCCATGAGTATGAATTCAAATTCTATTTGTCACATACACAGTCATACACAGTACTACAGTATATGCAGTGAAATACTTATACGACCGCCCGTGACCTAAAAAAATAAAAAATAAAAAACAATTAAGAAATAAATAGTGGAATAAAATAAAATAAGATAAAATAAGAGTAGGTTTAGTTATGAGTCAGTCATTCCAGATTCTCTGTCGATTCCAAATTTAATTTACTGTTTTTATTTATCCATATACAGTGGGTACGGAAAGTATTCAGACCCCCTTAAATTTTTCACTCTTTGTTATATTGCAGCCATTTGCTAAAATCA
>JAQQZT010000007.1:21016259-21034234 GCA_030068275.1 Clarias platycephalus | reverse complement strand
AGCATCACCCGGGGTTCGAACCAGCGATCTCCGGATGATAGGGCGAGCACTTTACCACTGCGCCACTCGGAGGCCCCCTGAATTAATTTTTTAACTAAATAAAGTTAAGGTGTAGGAATGATTATATCTTGAGGAGAAAATGTAGTAAACCAACCTTAAGGTTTGGAGTCTGTGTCTGATCAACAATGAAGCGCATTAAGATGTTGAACTGCTGATCATAAGGAAAAGAATCCCTGTAAAATAAAAAGAGAGGACATGTGCATGAAGAACACTGAATATAACAGGAACAAAATAAGGCATGCAAATACAATACAATACAATAAATACAAATTACATTCAATTAAATAAATGAATGTACAATCAAACTGTGCTTGTTTTTTATCCCGATAACATGTACTGTGTTCATACCGGGTGACATCGAGAGCTTTCTGCACTTTGGCCTGCACTGAACCCAGCAAATCAGCGCCCATCTTCTTCAACAGCTGTGTGAGGAGCACAAAGAGCCAGTCCTGCAAATCCTCCCGGTGCAGCACGATGAAGTCCACAAGCGTTTCCAGGAACATGCTAAACACCTGACAGTATAACCATAACATCGCATTCATGACACACAATGTTTAATATAGCTTATTTATGTATTTGCAATGACTTGAATAAACCCAGAAGGAAATCTCTTACTCTCTGATGCAGTAATCCACACCAAGGCAAGGCCGTGCAACAACATAAAAAAATGTTAGTATCACAAACCACACTACACAAATCACATTACAGGAGTTTTATACTCATGCCGTTCACCATGATTTATAAATGATGACTTTATTAAAGCGACTCACCTTGCTGTGAGGGTCGGCAAACATCCTAGTGAAAATCTCACACAGCCTCTTGAGCTCCACACGGCTGAAAGTCAAAAAAAAAAAAGAGACATCCAAAATATGAATCATTCAGGGAGAATCGACATTCCATCATTACTGTATGTCATGGCTGTAATCTTTAGATCCGTACTGTACTGTTCGTTCATCTATATTATATAGACAGCTTTACAAGAGGCTGAATAGCTTTGTGTATGACAAGTACAATTGTTTAGCTCTCTCTCTCTCATCGTCTATACTGCTTTATCCTGCATACAGTACATGGTCACAGAGACACCTGCCACTGGCGGGGTACACCCTGGAAGGGGTGCCAATCCATCGCAGGGCACACACATACACTCATGCTTATGCACACACTACAGGCAATTTGGGAACGCCTAATCTGCATGTCTTTGGATTGTGGGAGGAAACCGGAGCACCCGGAGGAAACCCATCAAGCATGGGGAAAACACACAAAGTCCATGGACACAGGCCTGAGGTGGAAATCAAACCCAGACCCTAGAGGTGCAAGGATTTGGGACACCATAAAAACAAATAAATAAAAATAAATGAGAATTTGGATCCATTAACCATTCAAATGTTTTACTGCAGCCAAGAGTCTCATCACATTTCTGTAAATGTCGGTTTTACAGCTTCATTCATGAGAAATTTTATCACAAGTCCCGGAATGCTCCTAGTATCTAAAAAAGAAATGTAACTTTTTTTGTTGTTGTTGCTTTTATAGTATTATCAGAAACCAAATCTAAAATGATTAAACATATCTTTCAGTTCTAATTTTAACCCGGAGATAGTCATGTTTTATTAGCGGAAACTTCTGCTAATTTCAAGAATTCGTTTCCAGAAATAATGCTAATAGATTTTACGCACTCCTAGAGCTCAATAGGAGGTCGACACAAATTAATGTTTTACGTCCTACGTCCTGTGCCCTTTAATGAACTTGCTTTATGATTAAGTTTTCATGTGTCTCCTGTGTCTGAGTCAAAAACTTTCATGTTCCAGCTAAAGCATACATTCTGGCTGCTCTGTAGGTTTATTTGTGAGCAGGAAAATAAGCACAAAATGGAAAAAGCTAATTATATTCTAATTACGCTTGCAAAATATATATCTGTATTGGGAGGGATTTGAGGCTATCACCTTGGAGTTTAATCTGTTTTAAATTCCTCATGGGTGTATTGTGGATATTTCCTTTGAGGATATAAAGAAGCCCGTAAATGAGGTCATTATTTCAGTTACATGTGATGCACATCTAATCTATCTGCTGCTGTATTTGCAGCCTGAATTCTCGAAACTAAATTGAAACAAAACTCACCTGAGGGTTCTCTGGCTCTTCAGAAGGTTCTGCAGGCTAATCAGACCTTCTTTCCTCTCGGACCAGTTGGAACTGGCGCAGTGGTTTAGGATCTCGGCTACGTCTTCCGTCTGACGCATGTAGTGCGGCACTCCTCCGTTACGCGAGCTATAGGAGAGCTCTGAACATGCGCTGGAGGCATCGCTGTTAGCATCGTCATCCGAGTACATGCCTTGAGATTCGTACCAGCGCCTCACAGGCCTCCGCTAATCAACAGATGAAACAAAAAGCACAGCCAGGACTTATAATAATGCTGTTATATTTGGTGTTAATGCTAGAGCACTAGGAATGCAGCTGATTTTCTAAGGATCTATGCAGATAAGGGCATGCAGTGGGTCAGCAACTATCGTCATGAATCTCTGGAAGCTGCAACTATACTCCATGACTCTGAACTATTTCAGTTCAAAGCAATATGTAGTTATACCACAGCGGGGTTGAGTTCTCGAATCTGACTGGTCAGAAGATGTTGAGTAAGTTTTGTATTAAAACAGCGGTTTTACAACATAAGTTATAACAACAGATAACTTGTTTCCATGATGTTCAATAACACCAACTGTAACTACAGTATAAAAAAGATAAAAAGTACGTCCTGCTGAAATAATGTGGTATAAGAAGAATAAAACATGCAAATGCTATACATGCGGTTATTGGAAGATGGTCAACCTCTGTAAAGTATCAGTAATCACACCTTCGCGGTGTTGATTACTTTCCTGAAACAGCATGCAGTAAAATATTTATTTTAGCTGTCTTAGCAATGTCTGTCTGTAATGGACTCTAGAAATGATGAAGATGAGATGAGGAGATGATACAGGTTAATTGCCGATTAAAACAAAACAAACCTTATTCCTGGAGTCTCCTAATAGCTGATGAGGTTTAAGACAGCCAGAGAGGGAAAAGCAAAGACAGTGACATGTCAGGATTTTCGGTTCATAATTCCCACACACGTCTGGTGTTAACCGCTAAAGGTCAGCCATTTAGCTACGCTTCAAACAAAGCTAAGCTACAAATGTAATCTCACCAGAGCATCAGCCACAGCTGCCTCCACCTCCATGCCTGTGTTCAGGATGCGCATGGCATTGACTGAAGCAGAGATCCGTGCCTGATGGATCAGCCCGAAACGATCTGAGGAAAGAGAGAGTCAAAATTATTTTTTTTTTATTCTTTAACATAATCTTTAAACGGTTTATAATTTTAGGGATCTGATACAACTGGGATTCAAACTGCACCCACAGTAAAACCCTAAGAAGCCCCTCCCCCTGAGACAAGCCCCTCCCCCTACATCAAGCCCCTTCTTTTATGCTGCTTCAAATGATTTCGTTTCCCGACTCTGAAAGATTCAACCAGAAGCCTTAAATGACGAATGCCTACCTCGAAAATTAAACTTTTTCTGAGGTAGCTTTAAAATGTTACGTTCATTAATATAAAATTAGTAACACTTTTAAAATTTACATCGATCAACAGCAAAATCTAATATACTGTATGTAAAAGAAACACAAATATTAATCACCATACAAAATTAAAAAACCACAATTGAATACTATGCTTTAAAGATGTAACATAAAAACGGTACAATGATACAAATAAAAACATAAAGTCCAAGGCAAAAAAAACAAATGTAATGTTTTACACCACAGTCAGTGTATCTACTTCTAATGATGTAATAGTAAGCTTTAAAGTAGAGCTTTGTAACAAAAAAGTCAAAAGAGTTGTATAACATACAGTATTATAGCATTGATAACTGTACCATATTAATAGCTGTACAGTAAAAAGAATATGGCCCTGATCATATTTTGATGAACATCAACGCTTTGACCATGAATCTGGCAAATCTACAAAAAGCATTTAGCACTACATTAATTAAAAACTACTTATAAATCAATATCTTAAAAACAATATCTTAGTTGATCTTAGTTTCAATTTTGGAAAAAGTCAAAGAAAATGATTTAGAAAGATTTAGAAAATCTCTTCTTTAAACCTCTAAAAATGAGAAAATAAATAATACAACCAGTAACGATAAATAAAAATATATACCCAGTGACACATAAAAAAATTATAATAAATCAATGAATAAATCAACTGAATTCCATAATGACAATATAATTATGGAAAATATGGAAAAAATATAAAAAGCATAAATGAAACAATATTAAAATTAAAAGAGAAAAAAAAAAATCACACACTTCACACCTCAGCTATCATAAAACCGTAATTAGGCAATTTATAAATTTTTAGAAGCTTTAAAGTCAAACCGGGACTTGTGATGAAATTTATTGTGAATGAAGCTGTTAAATCAACTGTCATTTAAAGGAGACTTCAAGCACAGAGACTCTTAGCTGCAGTAAAACATTTAAATGGTGCGAAGATTTTAAAGAAGTCTTTCCCATGAACATTCAGTGAGTGAAACGCCTGATCCTTTAAAATCGATCGAAACTTGTCAAAAATTTGCGGAAAAGGTGCAATAGACTAGTCTGGTCATGAGTCTGGTGTATTGAAAAAACTTTCTACCTTGATGGTATCCAAGCACAGGTGAAACACTGAGATAAGTGCATTAGTGTAACAGAAGATTATATAGAGAAATAAAGGGAGTTTTTACTCTCCTAACTGTGTTCTGTTATTCTGCACAATCAAAAGTCCTGGTCTGACTTGAACACCTTTTGTAATTATTTGAAAAGGGCTTCAGGCTGAGGTGTAAGGTGTGAAATGTGTGTATGTGTGCGCTCTGGTTCCCCCAGGTGAGTTCAGCCATCATGCCAGTGGTCACCTGTTTGCAGGGCGTCGCCGCCTGTCAGGGCACTGGTGGAGCGCGACTGGCGCCGAGACACTAGACAAATACAGGCCAGATTTAAAACCTATTTGTAGAGCAGGGAATCATTTGGTGGTTTTAATTATACAAACACACATTACATTCTAGCGAGACAAGACTTGAGGGATGGAGTAAAACATTTCCATGGAGTTCAGCATTTATAGTTATAGCATGCAGGTAAGGAAGAAGGTAAAGAGTTGAAGGAGAACACGGGAAGCTAGAGCTGTATTAAGACCTTGCTTACTCATACACACATACTTTTAGAAATGTTTTTGTCAATTAGTCCTGCCACTATTTATAGACTCTGCTCTAAGTTATGTATAAAAAAATTTTTTTATCTAGTTTTAAGCGATTATGCAATCTTACATTCAATTCAATTATCATTAATCCAGGTGGATGAAATCTCACACTTGTCTTATGTGCGTGTGTGTGCGTGTGTGACTCACCAAGGGGAGTAAAACCCCGTGCAGGACTTGTGTCTCTGCTGCTCTCCCTGCTTGTGTCACGACTGCAACCCTGACTCATACTGGGCCGTGGGATACGACTCCCCCGCACTACTAGCCCCCATACACACACACACACACACACACACACACACACACACACATATATATACACACACATGTCCAAGCAGCAGGAGAGAGAGGAAAATGAGACAGATAAGACACGACATAAGGAAGTTAGAGGAAGGTTAAGTGGTTACAGATGAGAAAAGGAAGGAATGAATAGTAAAGCGGATGCAATGGTTTTGTTTCTTTATATCATAAAGACACGCTTATACTCATCCCAGGACTCTTTATTCCCACTCTGCTCATACTCAACACTGTTTATAAACACTCTGTTACACCTGTACACTGTAATGATTTGTAATCCCACTATAAAAGAGGAAGAGTTCAATTTTGCGTCAGCTTCTTCTCAAGGTGTCTTCCTCATGGCTTGCTCATTCCGCATGTACAGTATATCTGTATCTGGATTTCTGTAAAGCAGCTCTATGACAACGTGTATTATAAAACAAATTATATAAAATTTATTTGAATTGATTTGAACAGAACAAATCGTTCCTCCAAAGCTGAAATATAAATATGTTTGAATGAGGTAATATTTAGAACTGTTGATGTACAGTATTCAAGCTTATTCTGCCTTGAAATAAAATGCCTAGACAGATAACAGACTTTAACTAAGATTCACAAAAATCCACATTTTTCATCAAATAAAAACAAAAAAGATTAGCTATAAATAATATACTTAAAGCAATAACAAGTGAGCACAAAGAAGCACAGGCTTCACAATTTCAAGAAATCTGCCGTTACTTTTTTCAGCAATGTATTGAACAGGTACTAAAACAGATTTTAAAAAAAATACTGTTGTCAAAAGTCTATAGTGTAATAATGATGTGGTTTACACTTCTCCTGCTGAATGAATCAAATTAATTATTGAAATATCTCCACTGGTAAATCTTCCTCTTCTTTGCCTTTCGACTCTTCCCTTTCAGGTGCCGCCACAGTGAATCATCTGCCTCCATCCAGCCCTATTCTCTGTGTCTTCTTCTCACACCAACTACTGTACCTTTCCACACTCTCCTTTGGTCTGGATCATTGTACTTAATCTAAGTACTTAAATTCCTGCACCTTCTTTACCCCTGCTCCCTGTAGCCTCACCGTTCCACTTGGATCCTTCTTATTCACACACATATATTCTGTCTTGCTGCAGCTAAACTTTCCTCTGCTTTCCAGAGCGTACCTCCACCTCTCTAGATTTTCCTCCACCTATTCCCTGGTGTCGCATCATCTGCGAATATCAGAGTCGATGGAGACTCCTGTCCAACCTCATCTGTCATCCTGTTCGTCACCTGAGCAAACAAGAAGGGGCTCAGAGCCGATCCTTGATGCAGGCCCACCTCCACCTTGAACTCTTTTGTCACACCTACAGCACATCTCACCACTGTCTTACAGCTCTCATACGTGTCCTGCACCACTCTAACATACTGAGAGAATCCGAGTGGGATTTTCTTGATCTAGGTACAAATAAACTCTAGAGCATTTTACCTTGAGTAAGAACACAATTCGACTCTGAGTATACCTGCTTACAGAAAGTGAACAAACAAGGCATGGATTTTGGGTTGTATCATTTTTGAAAGCTGTTGAACTTAGTTGCAAGCCAACGACAAACTGAGGCAAATAACAGAGCTGTATGACTGCAAAAATTTACATTTTCTGGGACCAACAAATCAATCAATCAATAACAAACAAGCAAATGAAGGGTTTGATAGAAAAACAAATGGCATTTTCTGACGTTCAATCATTTTGGCGAAGCTTTGGACTATCACTAGCACCATAATCCATTTAAATATTTATGAAAATAATACGTCCAAAAGAAAATTAAGCAGAGAGATAACGCTACAACACTCAGAAGACACTCAATCGTTTTGTGTACAAGACATGAGACAAACATGCTTGTGTGTGAGAAGCTCTTACATGTGGCATATGTCTACTTATCCTGTCCAATCAGGATTTCTATTGTGAGCTCTATTGTATTGTATATTCCTTAAGGAACCACTGATATATTTGGTTAGCTTTTGCCCAATCAGACTTTATATGGAGCGTCCCTTTACTATGGTACGGTGCTGTGAATCATACAAAATTCACACTGATACAACCAACACAATTTTGACATAAAATTATTGTGGCATTGTGTGTGTGGCATGGTGTTTCTCTCACCCTGGCCAGAGCGACCGGGACTGCTCTCTCGGCTGCAACCCTGACTTCGTGGTATCCTACTGCGTTTCTCTGCAGGGGTCACAGAAGACGTCTTGCCATAGGACTGACCAATAAGCTTCCCGGGAGAACTGGAACGACTCCCAGCTAAATACACACACACACACACACACACACACACACACACACACACACACACACACACACAGTTAGAAAGTGAAAGAGTGAGACTTCAGTAAATGTATCCTTACCATCTTATAGTACTACAATATAACAACACACATACAGTATAAAACAGTATAACATGCAGGAACACCATTACACAGGAAGTCATAAAACATAAATGGAAATTAAACAAATTCAACAGTGATGTACATCAACATCACGATAAATGAAACTAAAAAGGGAGGAATTGTACATTTAGGTGGTTGGGGGTTGACATGCTGTAGTGGGCAGAAAGTTTGCTGTACCGTGGGTCTTAACACCGGCTTGGTTTGCTGATCTGGATCCTTATGTATGAGCAGCACGCAGGGCAGCGAAGGGCATCCAGTTACATAATGACAATGAAACTGTATTACCCAACATGCACTGGGCATGTCAATACATTTGCTTGTACCACAGCACTGGTAAATGCCTATTTTTTGTTGAAAAAGGCTAATATTAATGCATTATTTTTACTACATTGCTTTTTTATAGTAAGAAAGGAGTTTCCAGTGACACGATTTGCAACAATGGGGGTAAAACGGCAATGTTACTTTTCCTGCCATGGTAAAGTCTTCAAGAAAAGATGCTGGTTAGAGTTTATAGCTGCTATAACATAAACAGCTTCAACGTCATAAGATGTTGCATAGCAATAAATGTGACTATTAATGCATAAAAGGTAAATGTTTATTATTTTTAAAAATGCTGTGGTAGAAGAAGAATAAAATACTCTGTGATATGCTGTTACAGGAAAATAACCAACTTGACCGTAGCAACAGTAATTCTACTTTGTGCCATTAATTATTTTCCTAAGCAGCACATTCGTTAGTGTTTTATTCCTTACATTAATCATCTCTGATTGTTGCCATGGGCAACAACCCCAAGCATGCTGCTGTTTTATGATGGAACAGAGAAAGAGCATCATATTTGTTTTAAGAATCTTAAATGGTGTCAAATGCATTCAAAGTTATCCAGTAATTTAACTGTTACACGTTCCTGTAAGGATTTTCTTATGACCATTAAAATGAATAACAAATGTGTAAAACTATTTCAGGGAATGCGATATGAAAACTCACGTTGTGATTGCGACACCACTTTTGCTCGGCTCCGCCCCCTACTATCTGTAACAGAGGCTCCGCCTCCGACGCTACTGCCTGAACTCTGTCTCCGTGTACGCACCCGACCTAGAGACATAAAAACAACGCAGCAGTGGATAACACGCATAAATAAGACAAACGAGTCTAGATAAGGGATTATAATACAATGAAAAATGAACAGACGATGGATTCATCTTCTAGACAGAAATACAGTCGTGCTTATAAAAACAGTTTCACAAGACACATAAGGCAACATCTGGATATGAATAAACTGAAAAAATGCTAGAAACTGATGCTGCTGATCACCACAAAACTTACCTCTTTCAAAAAAAAAAAAAAAAAGCCCTAAATTACCCCTGTGGCACATTTGCATACCTTTACACCATGCAGTTTTTAAAATGACGTCAAAACTTATATCCTACTAACTATGACTTCCTTTGGAATCAGACTGCATGTCACCTATCCGGAGAATGAAGAAGCAGTGATGTTATAGCAGACGCTGTTTCCTCATACCACTAGGATAGCTGGTCTGACACAATTAGTTCACAATTTTTTTAAGTTAATCTACCGAACATTCTAATTCTAAAGTTAAAGTACTAAACATACACAATAGTGAATTTGTTTTAAATAACCCAGATTGCATGTTCTCCCAGTGCTTGGTGGGTTTCCTCCGGGTACTCCGGTTTCCTCCCACAGTGAGAAAAGACATGCAGTAACTCGTGTTCCAAATTGCTCATAGTGCAAATTGCCCATCTGCTACAAAATCAAAAATGCACTTTACACTTTGTGAATAAGCACTCCCGTTATAAAAAAATCATCAAAAATCTAAGTCACTTCACTAAAGTTCATTTGAAGATACCGGTCCGACATCATGCAGATGATCCATGCAGACTTATTAATCACAGCATATCAAACACAGCTTACAGTATAAACAAACATCTTATCAATCACTGAATATCAATTACCATTTATAAACCACATCATATCATTTATAGCTTATCAATCGCAGAGATGCCCAGGTCTAAGAAACCTGATTCATCTGATTTTTAGCTTGAGATACAAATCACAAGTGAATAAATCAGATGTGAATCAAATGAAACAACTGAGCTGGGCTTCCCTGAATCTTCAGTACACAGGGACTAGGACAGGATGAGAGACAGGGAGGACTAGACACAAACCCCAACTCTACAGTAAACACACACACACACACACACACACACACACACAGAAACCTTACCCTCCACATTACCAGGAGTTGCATCTTAGGTAAATAAAAGCAGGACACCAAAAGAAAGGCAGAATATTTGTTTTAATGATTAGTGCTATTCATTGTTTTATTAACTTCAATTATAGTTGCTATGAAATGATATAAAATAATACAAATCAAAAGTCAATGGTTGTCTTTTAAAAGGAAAATATGAAGAAAAACACCCTAAAACCATAAACAAATTGCACTTACAGTACGCTGCATTACACTTAACCAATACAGGGCACACATTTTTTTTTCTCCAAGAGCACTGCCATGTTCAGTGTCTAAAATTTGTTTCTTTTTTGGATTTTCCAGTTTAGTAGTTCTAAATCCAGCCTGCCCCAAACCATGGTTTCGATAATTTCATACAGACTTACTTATGTAGTTTCTGAAATTCTATGACATGTGCTGAGCTCCAATCAAAAACTAAAGAAGTTGATTGACTATGCTGAATATGGGGAATCGTGCCAACCTTTAGATTTGTGCCGATGAGCCAAATCAATAGGTTCATATCAGAGCAGAAGAGGACTGCAATCATTTTTTTAAACTACAGAACCCACTTTAACTTCCTCTGTTAATGATGCAACCTTTCGTTTTCCAAGTGCAGATGTAACGTTACCTAGCGAGGCGTAGGAGCCAGGTGGCAGTGCACCGGCGGAGCTGAACTGAGCAGCGGCGGGTACTTTGGGCATTCGGGACTTGGCGGTGGCAGCAGCGTTGACATCAACATCGCTGCGTGATCGCTGCAGCGAGACAGGTTTGGAGGAAACTTTAGCGCTCACCACTTTACCTGAGAGACAGAGCTACAGTTAGACACTAATAGTGCGGTCATTACTATATGCAACTAACTAAAGGCTTAGGAAATACAATTCAGTCACATGAATAAAAACAAATGGCATAGACTTACTTCTGGTTACGCTGCTCACTACAGGTGCTTTAGCAGACTGCGGACGACTACACGAGAGAGAAAAAGAAACGGAAATGGGAAATTTCTTAACAAACAAAAAAAAAATAATCAAGTGCAGATAGCTAAGCTTGACCCATGTCTTACTTGAGGCTCTCTTGAGAGCTGGAGGAGGAGCGATCGGATTGCGGGAGAGACATCACGCTGTCCGAGCTCTTCAGATGTGACTGCAGAGCTTTCTGATAGGTCTGCTCGAGGGCCTGAAACAGTTGCTCCGCCTCCTTACTGAAGTGGCTATGGAATCCCCAATAACACCTAAATAATATGAGATCAGAATATTCCAATCAAGCTCATGATTTTCATACACAGACTCTAAGAGAAAAAGCCAAATCCACTCACTTTCTGGCGACGGATCTGGCTTCTGAGTCAGCATCGTGGACTCCTTTCTTAATGGTATCCATCAGAACAGCTACATGCCTGAAATGACACACCAGACAACCAGGGCTGAAGGAAGCTCTCGTGCAAGCAGATCCAAGATCAATATTTGGGTCTCTCTGCTCTCCAATGGAAACCACACATGCGCTTTTATTAACCACTCTCAATCATGATATAATCCTGTCCTCACAGGACGTCTGACAGAAGCCTATGTGGCAACCACGAAGAGACCACAAGGGATAATGATCAAGGACATGACCTCTGTGTGTGGATGTGTGTGCCAGGTAATATGTGGTGATCATCCTGAAGAGGAAAGCTTTGTCACTGGAAGTTTAAATAAGTGATGTTAAAAAAGGGCTTTATGAAAAATAAAACAGTCCCACCTGTCCAGGCAGCTCGTGTGCCACTCCTGGAGTAAAAGGTCTAGAAACTCATAACAGCGCCTGAGAAGGTATAAAAAGATTAGACTAGTCTGTCAACACGTTATCTATTCAGCACTAGAAAACGTCGATGGCCTTACCGCCGGACAGCCACGGATTTGGATGTGCAGTTACTGGTAATGATGGGGATAAGCCGAGGATAGTGTGTGTGCTGCGGGAGAAAAACACATCGGTGGGTTTACAACATAAAAGTAAGCAAACAATGCATGTGTCAGGCAAGGGTATTATTTTCTATTCAAAATATTACACATTTAAAAGGGTAAGATTTAAAGCAGCAGCTTGTAATTCGCCTGAGCAGCAAGTTGAAAATGATATTAAAGTATGACAAGCCTTTCTTTTGCCTTAAATGACTCAACCTTCTGTATTAAAACTACGGATGACTCATGAGCTGTGAGTATACTCATAGGCTGAATTCCTTTTGTGGCCGTTAAAGGGCAAAGGTGAAGAAATTACCCAGATCCATTGCATGGAAACAGTGTGAACCATATTTTTAAGTATCTTCAAAGAAACTATAATTATAAATATTACTCCAGGGATTCAGTCTCACAGGCTTCTGGTGACAAATCCTGATTTATCAGATCCTCGGGCCATAATGTGGCCCTGACCTATCAGTTTCCTCTGTCCGTTATATAGCCCTGAGCTACCAGTTTCCCTTGTCTATTACTGTACAGTATATAGTCCTGATCTCCCAAGTCTCCTTGTACATTATATAGTCCTGATCCACCAGTACCCGTCTATCATATAGCCCTGATCTAAAGTACCATTTCTCCTGCCCATTGTATAGCTCTGATCTACAGTATTATGTCCCCTTGTACATTATTTAGCTCTGATCCACCAGTTCCCCTTGTCCATTATATAGCCCGAACCAGCCAGTTCCCCCATCCATAATGTAGACCTGACCTATGTACCATCACCAAAAGAAAGCCAGAATATTTGTTTTAAGAGCTAATCAGTTTCCTTTCCCATTATATAGTCCTGAACTACCAGTTCCCCCACTATATAGCCTTGATCACCCATGTCCCCTTGCCCATTATATAGTCCATGGTCTACCAGTTCCCCTGTCTATTATATACCCCTGATCTACCAGTTCCCTTGCCCATTATATAGCTCTGATCTACCAACTCTTCTGTCCAATGAGTTAATCTCATTTTACATGTGTATAGTGACAATAAAGGCATTCATTCATTCATTATAAAGCTGCCTACCAGTTCCCCTGTCCGTTATAAAGCCCTGAGCTCCCATGTCCCCTTTCCCATTATAAAGTCTTGATCTACCACTTCTCCTGTCCATTCTATAGCCCTGTTTTTACCAATTCCCCAGTCTATTATAAAGCCTTGTCATACTTTAATTGCATTTCTGACTGGTGTCAGTTTTCCACATCCATTATATACCCCTGATCTCCCTGTCTATTATAAAGCCCTGGTCTACCTGTACCCCCTGTGTATTACAAAACTCTGGTCTACCTGTCCTGCTCATCCATTATACAGCTCTGATCTACCATTCCATCTGTCTATCTGCTATTAATTCTCTATGACCGGCAGTATTTAAGCAGAAGCATCAATGATGTTTTAACACAAGGCCAGGGTGCTGGCACAGACATAACGCTCTGATCAATGTCATTGATTTTCTGTTGTTTCTGCACAAGACATGCAGCAAATTTGGCCTTTAACGACATGGGATGAGCCAGCATGACGGCAAACAACAGCATAAATATGCACTCACTCGTATGATCAGGCGGATGGCTGCGACGCCAGATGTGGCCATCACTTTAGCGCTGTTGGGGACGAGATTGAGCAACGTGGGCATGATGGACTCAGCTCCATGGTCAAACTTATTACCTAGCACAGATGACAGATGTCTAGAGAGAGAGAGAGAGAGAGAGACAGAGAACATCACTGTTCACTTCACATGCTTACCAAATGATGCAGATCAATTGATTATTGTGTGTATATTTTTCAGTGCACTTTAACTATGCCCGCCATGTAAGTGTAATGTAGCACATGAACCTTAAAAGCAACTCTAGAACCTGTTAAACACAAACCAAAATGAATAATCATTTGATAATTTCCTTTACGGCCTTTTTAGAAGTGACATCTTTTTAACCAACAGCCATGCGAAGGGTCTGGTGGAAAAAAAACTGGATGTACCCCAATGTGAGGCAGGCTTCACGGACAACTTGGGAGCGCAGGTCTTTAGCAGAGAGCTTAAACGCTCCTTCCAGCTGCCGCAGTTGTTGGAGGAACGCTTCATGATTAGTGGCGCCAGCGAGCAACAGCGAACGCATCTTCTTTAGCTATAAGAAATAAACGACTTTATTTGAATGCATGTACAAAATCTACTATTCAGAGCTTTAATTTAGTTAGTTCAGGAGAGGGAGAGGGCACTCGGGGCACTTATATTATTAAGTCAATTCAAACGCTGGTAAGTCTGACTTGCCTGACTTATTCAACCACTTTATTATTTATTTACCTTCCTGCTTTACTCCATGACTTCCAGACTGCCTTAATTACATTCTTCATAGGCTGGCAGGCTAACTGACTTATTTACAGACTTACTTACTCACTTTATTTGATTACAGATATTGTTAATTTGCTGATTAATTGTCTTATTTTTATTCATACTTTGTTAAATCGCTGCTTTACTGACTGGCTGACTGATTGCAGTTCACTCACTGACTCTCTCACAACAGACCAGAGCAGAACAATATTCAGATTCAGATGCCTTAGGCACAAATGAATGCTGCCTGATTAATTTCAGAATCTACTACAGCTTGAATCTAATAAATAATCCATAATTCTAACTTTAACTTTGATTTTGATTTCATTTTATTAACAAAAGTAGGAAACGGCTGGAAACCGCTCACCGCGACCACTCTGTGCTCCCAATCTTGTTTTTCATCTGAGAGGATCTCTCTGATTTTATTCATGGAATCCTCGAGCTCTCTGCTGGAGTAAATCTGAAACAGGCACAAAGCACAATCCTCATTGAACAGAGCCGGAAGGGGCTGCGCTCCAACCTGTACAACCTCAATGACCATTCGATTTCTGTTACAGCCGTGGAAAATGACAAGACCATCAGTACTTCACAAATCAGATGGAAGAAATATGAGTGTAGCCTTTTCCTTTTATTTTTTACACATTTCTATCCTTAATTTTTTACCACAAAAACCCTAGTGGACGCATGGGACAAAGAAAGAATGGACCAAATGACCACTGGGGCATTTCCTTGAATGACCACTAGGAGCTGACACTGAGTTCAATCCCCATAGACCCCCAAGTTAAAATATCCAACATTACAACAGAAACGAACATGTTTGTAAACTCTTTTGGCCTCCATAGCCTTCCTACACTTCCCATTCATGACACCTGTACAAGGGGTGAAGTTTTATAAAACTCTAGTTACAATTATAGTAAGCCATAAAATTACAAATAATTAGGGGTACATGGGATGAATGATGGAGTGCAATCAAATGCAAAGTAACGTTAACATACTGTATAAATTAACTAATTAGCCAATTTAGCATGTTAGTTAAGCTAAAGCTAAGCTAGCTAGCCTATGGTAACTGAGGTGTCTGTGCTTCAACCAACAGCCAGGCTCTGTTCGTTCTACTCATTGGTTCATTTAGGGATTAACCAGATTTTAGGCGGAGTCAGCTCCTGCCAACCAGATCTCCCACAATTCCAAACTGCTCTTAAAAAAACCTATAGGTGACACCATGGAGTGTTTGTTCTGTTATATACAGTACAGTCCACTGGCGTATATCAGTGGATGAGACGACTTCAAGCCAACAGAACAAATGATACACAGCACAGATGGATGATGAACAGAATATTTTACCTTGAGCAATGTCTTTAAACACATTAAAGATCATCAGGAAGTAAAATTTTTTAAATGAATTGGCTCTCACCTGGATGGTAGGTACATCCTCAAAGGCACGGATGAAATCCTCCTCATCCACAGCACCAGCACCTGACACCTCTTTACCTGTGGGAAGAACAAAATACACAGATACATAATAAGTCGATTATTATAATTATTCTATATGTCATTATTTACTATATACAATTTCCAGTTCTGTTTTTTAAAAGGAACCGTTAAAGTTGTGTGTATATTATGTCTGTTAGGGGCGGGACTCACCTGTGCTCTTGGTGCTCGAGGCAGAGCTCGGCCTGCGCATGGATCCTGTCCGGCGGACAGACGTTGCTCCTTTAGAGGAGGCAGATGAACGTCCTCCATCCACAGAGTCTTCATCATCTACGGTCTTATCTGGAAAAAGAAAGAAATAAAAATTCAGTTCAAATCATTCTTGACATCTCTGTGTAAATGCTTTCAAAAAGCATTGTTCTGTATAGGTTAAATGTAAATACAGATATTCAATTCACATATTTAATAGACACGGTACACTTATAAATGCATTTAATTTCATCATTTTATATACATTTTATATAGGAATTTAAAAAGCATTGTGGTGGAGCAGTGGTTAGTACGATCGCCTTGCACCACCAAAGTCGAGGGCTCAATTCCTTCCTTGGGGTCTGCATGTGTGGAGTTTACATGTTCTCTCCACGCTTGGTAGGTTTCCTCAGGGTAGTCCGCTTTCATCCCACATTCAAAAGACATTTAGATTAGACTACTTGCTATTTTCGGAATCCTTGTAGTGTCTGAGTGTGTGTCTGCTTGTGCCCTGTGATGGATAGACATCCTGTCCAGGGTGAACCCCACCCTAGTGCCCCGGGTCCCCTAGGATAGGCTCTTTGCTTCCCATGACCCTGTACAAGATAAGTGGTGTACAGAATGACTGAGTGAGAGTGAATTACAAGGTAAAGAGCCTTATCATGGAGTTGTTTAGCTTAATCACTGTTTGGTGCCAGCATTAGGTTCAGCAACTCTTAACCAGTAAACCTACAGAAATACATGAGTACATACAAGACCATGAGTATTTTTGGTAAAATATTTCAAATGATATGTATGAATGAATGATCGAAAACTCATACTTCAGACTCTAACTGCTTATATTTGAGGCAAATATTTCAAAGCAAAATGAGATGAGCAAACATTGTTATATTTTGTTCTGTGTATCAGAGCTTTCCATTCAAAGCTACTGTCTCCCAAGTCACTAATGTGCAAGTGTGAACGTGTTATATCAGTTCATTTGTAACTGCGTTCGAGCAAAAATGGATGACCCCCCCTCATGATTTGCATACAAGGAGAGCAGCGTGAACAGAAGCGTTTGGATGACTCAAACAAAAATTGGAACAATACTATAATGAAGGTGAACGGAAATGGAATGAGTATGTAAAAAATTTAGTATGGAAAAAATGTAAAAGTCCACCATCAGCATTGGCAGTATTGGGACATTATCATGAAAGGGTCAACACTCAACAGTGCTTGTTACGCAAGATGTTTATTGAAGAGAGCGTGATCTCGCATGACGATGCATGTCCACAAACTTCTACCTACACTGTCGACACTCAGCAACATCCTCGTTTTGAGGTGTTAAAACATCCTTCCTATAGTCCTGATCTCACTCCATTAGAAGAAGTGAAGATAGCAGTGCATGCGTGGCTCGCAGCTCAACCTAAAACATTTGAAGCTTGTTGATAGATAGACAAAGTGTATTAATAAGCACAGAGATCTTATATATTTTGTATCACCTTTGTATATGAAATTATATATTTTGTATCACCCTTGTATATGTAATAGTCGTCATTGCTGGCTAGTAGTAGTGTAATGTTATGTGATGCGATATTTTTAAAATAGTCTTGATATGTCTAAGATCTTCTTGTGGTAATATGACATCATAGTCATAAGATCACATGACTATGATGTCATAAGATCACATGATGTACACTCACCTAAAGGATTATTAGGAACACCTGTTCAATTTCTCATTAATGCAATTATCTAATCAACCAATC
>JAQQZT010000007.1:20972907-20990089 GCA_030068275.1 Clarias platycephalus | reverse complement strand
GTAACCTGCACGCTATGCAAGACCGAGCTTTCATGGCATGGCAGTACCACAGTCATGCACGAACACTTAAAAAGAAACCATGTTGGTGTTACGGATGGCGAAACATCAGCAGAGTATCAACTGTATCTCTTCATCGTGTAAAAGTTGTATAGTTTAAGTGCTTTTGTTTGTTCGATTAATCGAAAAAATAATCGCCCAACTAATCGATTATCAAAATAATCGTTAGTTGCAGCCCTATTAAAAACCAAGGGGCAGCATTTATATGATACAAACTAATTTCAAATACAAGAGTTTAACATTCAACATAAAATTAAATAAACATATCTAATTACTCGCTCCTACCACATGGGATGAAAAAGTGTAAATATTTCAGTGTAACACCTGTAGGATTATAAAAAGCGGCAACATTTTACCTTCTCAAATGCCTCCAAAGTCTCAAAACTCACCCTGAGTGCGTGCGGGTATACCGGCTGCGAGTATGGGGTTGAATGCGGGTTCAGTCGCAGGCACACGGGGCTTCAACTAATTTGTGCTCAATGTATTTTGAGATTAGCGTAAGAGTGAGTTTGAGACTAGTGTATGAGTGGGTTTGAGACTTATTCACTTGCAGAGTTTGTAGAAAAAGCCAGATTGGCGGCTGTTATGGTGTGCGATTTTTGATAATGTAACACCATAAAAATGTGTTTCTCTTGTGCCACTCTGAAGCGTTCGCGCTCACTACATAATCAGTTATATCTGAGGCTGATCAGCTGATCACTGGTCATCACCAGTTAAACTGAAAGCCAGCCAATTCTGGTCACTAGCTGATCGACTGATTCATCCGGCTTATAAATGTAGAAATAATTTATTAGTCAATGTGGCGATACGTGAATTGCCACATGAAAGAATCGCAATTCACAACTGAATCAATTTTCCCCCATCTCTAATAAAAAAATGTACAGTTTACAAAAAACGGGCAGCAGTGTAATATTGTTTTTTTATTTTTCCCTAAATGTGGTTCGAACATGTGTGACAGGTTTATCCCTTACAGAGAGTGTTATTGAGCGTAAGTGAGTTAGGTAAACCTATCCTGGGATGTCTGGCCAGTGCTGTTATTAGCTCATGATGGTCCTGCTGTTGGTCTGTTCCCCACTTAGAGCAGCTGATCGATATGTGAGGTGATTTCTCCCTCTATAGCTACAGATCAGAACACAATACAGAGAAAATTACGAGCATAGTGGCAATAAATCTCACGACTGACGTAGGTCCTGGGGCAAGGTCGTTCACCCTCAACCAGCTCCGGGATACAACAACTGACCCCACGATCTTTACACAAATCTCTAAGTCTAAACATTTCTCACCTGTAAAGGAAGGAGTGCTAGAAATTTTATGGGAATGTTAATGTCTTTCAACCTTTAGGAATGTCTCATGCACATGAAGTCTGCACCATCTCAGAGAACAGCAGGCCGGGCCCAGCAGACTGAGCACAAACCCAGCGATGTCTCAGACTATCATGTTACCTACAGGCCAGAGCAGAGAAGTACAGTAGCAGAGTGAGATCATTTCATTACTGCACTTAGGAATGATTTTCAAGCATCTGCCTTTTTATATTAAAGCCAGTTAACAGTTGTGAAGAGGGTAGTGCTGCCACTTCACTAGGCCCTGGTTTCAACGGTTTCAGTGCTTCACAATTTATTGTATAAACATTAACATCACAATATGTCACTGCGTGACTATTTGATCACAAAAGACTCTGATTTATTACAGAAAATAATACAGTCAGTAATTTATAAATAAATAATTAAAGAATTTGTAAAAAAAAAAAAAAAAAATTATTATTATTATTTTTATATACTTTTGAGGCGAAAAATAAATGTTGGCAAAATGAGATAATTTGTGCCATTATTTGCTTTTAGCCGAGATAAATACGTTTGAATACATAATTACATTAAATAATTAAATATCGTTGTTTAAATCTCAGTCACAGTATGTTACTTGATTTTTTTTTTTTTTTAAATATATCATCAAATCATGCAGCCCTCATCAGTTTCAAGATTCTGAAGCTTGTTGCAAGAAACTTTTGGAGCATCTGAGATGGATGTACAGTAGTGTATATTCCCACCTTATATCCAATGATTCCAGGATAGTCTCTGGATCGATCCAATTTGACCAAAGATAAATACATTTATCAAATTTGGACAAAATCCATTTGTACTCATTGCAACAAGCAAATTATTGGAATGGAATTAATTTCTTTCATTCATTTCCATTAAATATATTTTTCATTTATAGGAAAAAAAAATATATTGTGACACATATTGGGTTTTAAAGTATCATGATACATTACTGATATGTCAGCGTCACATAAAGATCTGAATTTTATCTCAATGCTTTGGGAACAACTGCAGCAGGCTCCGAGTCACCTCAGTTAGGATCATCATTTACACCATTCAAATGTTTTATTGCAGGTCAGTCTCATCAGTGTACCGAGTGTGAAGCCTTCTGTAAATGTCAATCAGGTTTAACGCCTTTATTCAGGGAAAATGTTATTGTTTAATTAGGCCTTTGATACTAAACAGTTATCACCAAAAAAATTTTAAACCCATTTTTTTTTCAACCATAGTTGTCTAGCAACAAGTCTAGTACCTCTGGTTTAGAGAGAAGGTATCAAAAAATATTGAAACAAAATTTGGCATCATGTGAACGCTATTCTGAACTGTATTACATATTGTACGTTAGCAAAGTTTTAAAATTAAGGTTTAAAGTATAACCAGTAATTAAGGTGTAACTGCCATGTTCATGCCCAACTGCTTTAATTTTTTAGTGGAGACGCGCATCACATTAATAAGGCGGGGGGGAAAAAATAAACACTGACATGTAGAAAAGATATAGGAAAATCTGCGGGCAACATAATAGACTATATTTATAAAATTACATAAGTGTTTAACCTGCTTCTCTGCCCTCTCAGTCCTAATTCATTTACATTTCTATCTGCACCGCCGGCACACACACACACACACAGTCTGATTTGTTTTTTTCCATTATATCTCATGAGGTTCATTTAAGGCACTTTCATGTTTTATTCATCAACGTCAGAGTCATATCTCTGCTAACCAAAGTGGTTCATTTGACTCAACTGAGCAGTAAAAACAAGCAAAGCTTTCTGAACCACTAAGTATTATGTTTAATATACCTAGCAGTTGGCAACAAACCTGCAGCAATAACAGGTTAGACGTTCAACCTGAATCAAGAACCCAAATACTGAAAAGACTGGACATGCCTGAGCCTATGAGTGTAAAGAAACCAGACAAATAACAGAAACAAACTGGAAGAGGGGATCGCTGCTTTTATACCTTACGAAGTATGTTGTCTCAGACAGTGTCTCAGCTTCCAGTACAGTCTGAAATTACCTGCTGTGTTCTTACAGTCATAAACGCAGCACTAATGCAGAAACAGTGTTTTGTTATCAATTGTCAATCGCAAAAAAACAACAACCATATTTTCATTTCACATTAACCGTTTATCTTGATCATCATCACCTTACACAATAATGTATTTATGATATCATGTGCCTGTTAGATAGATAACGGGGCAATCACCTCTCAACTTGGGAATGAACATGTAAAAAAAAAAAAAAAAAAAAGTTTCAGTTAGTAATAATCTCCTTGATTGTGTTTGCATCGCTTTTCATTATGTCCTAGACATAAAGAGTGTCACTGTTGTTTGATAATAAAAACACAATTTAACTTTTATCTATCATAATTAACATGAATGGGATGGAGACAAACATCAATAACTTATAAACAAAGGAGAAAAATATAATCTTAAAAGTAACAGAAACTGTTAAAATTCGCTCTGTTATTATTAAAGATGGGGGGAAAAATATTAAACTTACATACATCGATTTGATCTCCTTATACCAACGATATCGCATTTATCATAAGTCAGACGGACCTGAAACTTTATACATTTCTGTGGAAGTTGTTAAATGTGTTGCACAAACATATGCCTAATACATTGTTATATTTGTGACTCATACCTGAGCGAAAAAATAAGCTCTTGTCATAGCAGTCCTGTGCCCGCACTGATTAGTAGAGCATGACAAAGTGTGCAAAAGTCTTGAGCCACGCCTTATTTCTTAGATTAAATGTAATTAAATGATGTAAATGCTGCAAAATTACCTCAAAAAAATTCCCTTTTCATCTGTTCCAACCACTCAGCATTCAGTATCAGCAGTATACTAATCAGGGCTAGATGATGGTATTATGTTTCAGACAATATATAATCCATAAGTCATAATAATTGTAATGTATTTTTTTATTACCCATTTATTTCTTAAATGTTACTGTAATTGCACTCTGGTTTGTCTTCACATATTCCATCAAACCAATACCAGAAAAACAATACCTTTATTCCTTTCTTTTCTTTAAGTTTAAGAACCAAATTTCATTATTTATATATATATATAATCCTAAACTAAGAGTAGTGTCTGTTACTTTCGGATTCTCCCACCTCATGCTAGCAAGTGGACTTGCTACTCTCACTTTCCCCTAGGTGTGAACGAGTGTGTGTACATGGTGCTCTGAGATGGTCTGACATCCTGCCAAGAGTTTTTTCTGCCTTGAGCCCGGTGATCATGGGATGGGCTCTGAGTACACGCCAAGCTTGATGAGGACATAAAGCAGTTACTCAATGTGAATGAATGAAAGTCAATAACAGGTGGTGTTTACAAAGTCTCCACTACCAATACACTGCATCCTAACCTTTTTTATGTTAAATGCTCATTCACAAGCCCAAACATGCTGCAGATTGATATATAGAACATCTTAATCACCTGTCTGTGGAAAAAGCCACACTACGGCGTTTATTTGCGGCACAGAGATGCTCTCGCTTCTCCATTCGCTCGTATTGGTCTGTCATTTCAGTGGCAAATTCAGCACTGAGCTGTTTGTACATGCAATGCTGACCACCCTGTTTCAAGGTCATCGTGTCTACAGTATCTGAAGTACTGAATCCATGAAGACTGCTACTTAAAAATGCTAATGTAACACGAGTGAACGTCGACTGACTCGTAAAACAATCAATGAATATTTCATTACTCAGTAGTGTGCACACAGAAAGTACTTCATAATAGATTGTAGGCACTTCTGAACAATAAAGACAGCTGTACGAGACACATGTGCAAGACTCAACATGGCTGTTACAATACAACTGAACAGTCAGAGATTGCAGTCGTTCCTTTCCAGTGCTGGTTGCACTTATTTGAGACAGACATTTTTTTGACAGTTTTTCGACGGCTAATACAATCATTCACAAACACAACTTGCACATTACAGGAAGTCTTCTGCGAGTTATTGCCACATTCCCCTGTACAGTCCTGACTATGCTCCAAGCCATTAAAAGGTGTTCTTGGGAGGCCGTCGTGAGATAGGTAGCCAAATCATGGCTCCAGTGTACTGAGAAAACTTTCTATCTTGATGGTATCCAAGCACTATTGAAATGTTGGGATAAGTACATTATTGTGGCAGATGATTATATGTAGAAATAAAAGTGGTTTTCACTCAAAAGTTGTTCTGTTATTCTGCATATGCAAAGGTCCCGGTTTGACTTGAACAACCTTTTTAAAATGTATTTATCTTATATATCAGCAGTATTTATCTTTCCTGTTTTTATTGTTAGTTAGTACACGGTTTATACATTCTATAAAACAAGTAATAGCGGGAACTATCCTGGATTTTCTTGCCTCAAATGTTTTATCCCTTACCTGACTAATGTAGTAAGAACAGCCACAGTGATAGTGGATTTTTGGACCCTGGCATGAGTGTTACTAAATGATTAAGTACATGGAAACAAACTCTGTTGTAGAAATAACCCCCGACAATCTCACATTTCTCAGGTTTTTATTCATGCATAACGAAAGAGTATGTACTGTATATCTAGCATTCATGCACGATGAAGAAGGATGTGACTGCAGAGCAAGATAAAGAGGTGCGCGCGTACACACGCACACAAACACTGCTATGGTTTATCTGCAGAGTCATCATGAGGTCAGTGTTGTTCAGATGACACAGCTGTAAGCCTAACCCTGCACAGTGACGCGATCCAACAAAGCAGCCGAGAGTCTTTCATTTTCAACAAGCAACGCATGGGAGTTAGGGACAGTATTAGATTTCTTTTTTTATCTTTCAAGTGTGAAACATTACCTGTGTTTTATGGTTGCACACATTCATTCCTACGTACCATAAAACAGAAACCCGATACAATATTATCACAATATCTAGGTGCCGATTCAATTTGTATTGCAATTCTGTAAGTATCATGACTGTATAAATATCCCAGTTCGATGTATACAGTACAATTTTTTTTTTTTTCAAATTTTACAATACTAAACTTAAATAAATTGCTCATTCCACACTGGATGCTGTGCTGCCCACCAAAGTGAGCACACAACCTGTACGATTATACATTTTACCACCTCAAATGCAAACATATATAACTTATGCTAGCAAGGATATATATAAAAAAAATCAATTAGAAAAATACATCTTGGAGTTAGTGTGCCGATACAAGTGCCACACAAAAGAACTGCGATGTGGAACTGAATCATTTTCCCTATCTCTAGTGTAAATGTTGTTTTAAGGTCATTCTAACACTAGTAGGAGATGTCCTTGTAGTGTGAATGCATCTGATTTGTGATCAACTATATGCATTCTAGAACTACACTACATGACCAAAAGTTTGTGGACACCTGCCCATCATATTCAGATTCATCACGTTTTCACTTTGCTCCAGGACCTCCACTCGCCTGTCAAGGCTTTCAACCCAATTTTAGGAAGTCACAAAATGTTGAGTGAGGAGGTCACGCATGCCATCAAAACCCGAATGTGTTCAGTGGGACTGTGGACAGGCTTCCACTACAACCATGGCAAGCTATCTTCTCATGCACAGGTGCCCTGTCATGCTGTAAAAAAAAAAAATAGGGTTCTTAGTTCCAGTGCAGGGAAATTTTAATGCTACAGCAAAGAAGACATGATGAAAACCGCGAAAGAGTGCATTGAAGGATGTGGAAGGGTTACAGATGTCCAAAAACTTTTGGTTATTTCATGATCCGGATGCCATTGGTGAAACCATAGCAATTGGCGAAAAATAAACTCCCACATGCAACGAGTGTAAAGTGATTCAACCAACGTGAGATGAAAAATCTGACACACACTGTAATTTCATACACATACAGTCTGTACTGTACATCAGTGAATAGTCTACAGTGAGACTAGTGCAAGTCTTTGTAAGAAGTCGAACAGGTTTCGGCTTGTGCGGCAATGCTCAAGTTTACCTAAGGTTGAAGCTATTCCGGTTGTTAATCCACTTTACATGCAAACTAATCTTGACAAAAGTGACACAAAAGAATAGTGAACTAATCATTTAAAACCTCATCATGAATGCAGCACAATGGCAAGTACAAAACACCAGTGAACAGGAGGGAGGCCGAGGAAACCCCTCTCTGGTCTGTGATCTCTGAGGCAAATTGAACTACAATTTGTAAAGATTTATATATGAAAGAAAAAAATCCTAAAGCACAGAATCCTAAATGTAATTCGCAGGCAGTATTTCTCCGTCCTTGAATACTTTCCACTGTAGTTAGAATATTCAGCGCAGCCTCTTTCCATGACACATTTTGAGGTCATACAGTTCACAGTTAAAAGCAGGTTATATCATTTCAGCATGTAAAAGCTAGAGTACTGGATGTGTGTGTGTGTGTGTGTGTGTGTTTTAAACCTAGACACAACATATTTATTTATCTGCACTAAAAAAATACTTTTACACTTTTAAATTATAAATTAAGTGTGTAAAATTTGTGTATTTAAACATGCATTTTAGCTGGAATCTAACGTCATGAAATCTTAGAGTGTAACACTGTTAGCATTCACACATAACAGATACATATCAGGGAAAAATGGCATTGTTGCCTCATTTGATAAATGTTTACAGGCGAATTAATGCTCAATTTACTAATGATTATAGCATTTCAACGTCTTTTCTCTCATCAAAAATACCAGGACCAATAAATAAAGATAACTACATGAATATGTATTTATCTTCCCTATACCAGTTAACTAACTGTTAGAATATGTCATTGGAAAATATGAGCGTAAATTCTGGTTGTCATCTAAAAGCCCTTGTTTTATAAATTATTCAAAACACATTACAATTTACCTTAAATCAAAACCCTTAAATACCTTAAATAGTTACACTGTCAATAATAAATACTCAACTAAAAAGAATCCATTAGCTCTACTGTTCAACGAAAACACTACTCATTAGCTATTTTAGTACAGACGCAACATTCATCGATTGTAGAATGAATTTAAGACGGACTATGTGAAATAATATTGTGCACTTTATTCTTTATAATATGTGCACTAGGGACTCTTGATAGAATTAGAAAACGTCTGTAGCCCGAAGCAGACTATGTGGGAAAATGGGAATTCAGTTGCATACCATTGTACTAGGACTGCACGATTTTTATGCGACTAATTGTAGAGCACTATTTTGTATGATCTAGCTGTAGATATAACAGCAGCAGTCTCTCTGTCTTCATTTAAAAACGAAGTCTTCAAAAATTCACACCGCTTCAAGTCTCCATAAATTCACCACACACCGCATGAACTTTAAGTGCACCCTCTGGTGGTTTACATATTAATAGGTATGCAGGCTACGGAGAAATATTATGCAAAATATTTTCGATTATTTTTCTAATCGTTATATTCTTCGTGGCAACCTTTCGATTAAATTCTTTCTTTCTTTTTTATTCAGTTTTTTTTCAGAAACTCATAAGAAACACTTTCTAATACTATTAAGGAAAGAATAAAATATGAGATATTATTCTTAAAACCAACCGAATGGTGATAGAACCTGATACATCATGCATATACACATAAATGAATTAAAGTAATACTCCAAGTAATACTTCTTTTAAACAGCAGAATGAGCCTGGAGCTTATGAGACAGCACAAGTCTCCCATTCTATGCAAGGATGTAAGTGGACTCCATTTTCCTATTCTAGAAATGAAAGTAGGTGCTCTTATCGCCTAAATCAATATCCATTTTCATCTTAACCATGTGCTGAATTCCTCCTGAGGTGTGATACCCAAATACATTGCACAACTTAGCTAAGTCTACCTACATATACAATCATCTACTGTATATGGAGCATGAATCTTTTCATCAAGCTCAGATGACAATTTTAAATAAAGCGAAAAGGTTTTATTCACCTTGAAGTTGCTCGAGTTCACCCATGAAGTAGCCAGGCCATCCACCATCCTGTCGAGCATGGTCTGATCATTCTCCAAATCATGTGACTTCTGCCTGTCCAGAATGTAGTCTATGATCTCCTGTCCGACCTGGAGTCGCCGTCCCAAGTCTTTCTGCATGACCAGTCCCACAATATATTCCATACTGGCCTCCATGTTTCCTTAAGGTCGAACCAATTATAGACCAGGACTAGCATAAAAAAAAAGGCAACGAGAATAATGATGTGCAAAAACAGCACTTTATTGCAAAAAGGTTCTCTTTTTATTTACAGGCCAGAAGCACGTGGGCACCATATGTGAGTTCAGCGTGATTACAGCAAATACTTCAAACACTGGAAATGGAAAGAGTTCGGGGATTCATCTGTGATGGAGAACGAACATGACGTCGGTTCCCACATTATCTTGCAGATCGATTTACAGTCCTGAGGAAAAAAAGGGAAAAATACAAAATGTTTTAAAGTGTATAAAGCAAATATATAAATGTATTTCCTTCTAACACATTTTTGTGTACATTATAGTGACAAAAGGTTAAAATATGATGAACAAATATTATTAATATATAGCGAAATAAAATAGAGTTATGTTATAGACACAAAAATACTATTAAAGATACAACTAAAACACATACATTTTTTAAAATATTTTTGCACAATGAATCATATAAAAATTAGGACTTTATGTAAGCTTCATCGCTGATTTAAGTTATTTGATTATTTGTAAAAAAAATAATAAAAATACTTTTGAGATTTAAAAAATAAATATTAGCCAACATCCTCTTTTTATTATTTGATGTTAGCCTAGATAAATACACATGGATACAAAATGGTACATTTAATAGTAACAAAGCACAGTTTAAATCGCAATATGTGTCAAAATAATCGCAATGTGATTTTTTTGACCAAATATGCAGGACATATAACGTTGAAAAAATAATCAACTTCAGGAATCATACTACATCATTGTTCCTTTATTTCACCTGCAACAATATGAACAGTTGTGTCTTATTCCTTACTTAAACTAAGTAATTATTAGCTCAGGAACCTTTAATCTTACAGACACCTAAACAATTATGCATGTGGTAAAAATATTAACATCAAACATCTGGGAACCTGACAAGTCTGTGCTTGTGATTCAGGATCTGGACACAACTGTGTAAAGGGGAAAGAAACAGCTCAAGCTTCAATTAGGAATTTGGTCAAGTAAGTTAAAACACAGGGCTGTAGAATAAACTGATTACATATATCTTCTTCATAACACAAGAACGCATGTGCACAGTGAATGTATCTGGTTAAACACGTAATACCTAATAACTACTAGCTAAACAAACTGTACTAATAAAATCTCTCAATATTTACACAGAAGTGAAAGCGGATTATTTGCATTTATGCAATGAATGAATCACCTTTGCTAAATTAATCTTTACTAGAGATGGTCACCAGGCATATAATTTAAAATGCAATTCATAATTGTTTTGTATTGGTGCAAAATCCGAATAAATCCAGCTCATGTATCAATCATATATTTATGTTATTGAGTTTACTTATAAAATCCATGACTAGCTGTGATCGATCTAAATGTATTGGCATTAACTGTTACTCAGAAACAATTGTCTCTTTGTTGCAGTCAGTGTAATATCAAGAAGTTATTATACAGTTAGGTGCAAAGGACTGCTAGCTAACTTGCTAGCTAGCTGCAGAAATACTACTTTCATTGGTTAGCTCTGTTTCAGCTAACTTGAAAAAAAAAAAAAAAAAAAAGCATTTCTGACAGTTAACAGAGCAAATCGGGTTTTCTTAGAACAATCGATCACAAATACCAAAAACAGCAATTACAGGCTGTACTCGGACATACCTGCCATGTCAGTCCTCTGCACTGAGCATCACTGAGATTGTTGATTATCAGATATTTCTGCAGCAAGCAGCGCTGATCATCTCCGCCCCGAAGCGCCCGTTTGGAATAAAGACTAAACTGCGCATGCGCCAGTAGTAGCGCTGTTGCACGCGTTATTTTTTCCAGCAGAATTTGAGTAAATCCCGCCTGCTGTACAACGATTGGCTGAAATGCAACACAAACATTTTGCCGATTGGACACGTCCCCCTTCCGTGAATACGAACGAGCCAATCCAAGCGAACAAGGCGGAACCCTTAAGACTGCATTGACGCATGAGACAGCGCCATCTACAGATCAACAGCCAGAAAATCTTTCAGCAAATGTACAGTATGTATACTGTAAATTCAAAGCTGGGCATGGTGCAAAAATTAGACACCAAAGAATAAATATAGTTGCAAGCAACGATGATCAGGCCCAAGCACCTGCGCCATTGCCATCCGTGTGCTTTTTGATCATATTAAGACCTCTAAAAAGCCCTGGATGCTGGGGGAAAAAAGCATCACACTATGATGTCACTCAATATGATTTCACTCAGGAAGTTATCAGCCAATTTTTGGCACAGTTTTAAGGTATTGCCATGGCTAAACTTGTTAAGATATAAAAAAAAAAATCCCTTCGTATTTTTGTATCCTCAATATCTTGGGATCATATTTGCATGGTTAGATGAGGTATGCAACAAAATCTTGTGTGAAGGCCCTATGCCACATCCAGGGCCCATACGCTCAGACGTCCTAATGGCCGCAAATTTCAACCCATGTGATGATTTTCATGTTTTTTTGAGCATTTTAAGGCCCCTAATAAGCCCGGATGCTGGGGCGTTGGGGGTGCTTCAGGGTGCTTCACATACTACACATACATACTGTTGTCATAGTGCTTAGGCCCTAAATATGAAAGCTATGTGAGTGAGTCATTATATAATAGTTAAAATGTTATATACTGCATACTATTTATGCAGTATATAACATAATATGGTTGGTGCTAGAGTAATAATTTAGTATTATCAACAACCACAGGCATCATGCATTCAGTATTTTTTTAAATGTTTTTTTGATCAACATTTATGATTATATAATGGGTATATAATTATGTAATTTCAGTGCCATTTCAGCTAACATAACACTAGTGTTAATCACTTATGTTAATCACATGATTCTAAATATATTTTACAAGTAGAAATTCTGAAGCTATTAGCAATTTCCACCTTTATCAATTTCATACTTGTAAGTTGAGATTGGTTATTTATACCTCAAACTGTGGTTATCACAACAGCAGTTGTGCATCAGCTCGCAATATCTCTGCTCGGCTGCTACAGCCATGCTGGTGGGCGCTCTACTCTTTCAGCCAATACTACACAGTGCTCTCCAGTTGGAATCAACCAAATACTTGTAGCCCTTAGTCTCCTCCGATAGGCTCCAGGCCCCTGTGACTCTGTATACAGGATAAAGAGATATAGACATTGAGTGAGTACAGTAAGTGAGTGTTATATTTCTGGCAGGGAAATCTTTCTTCCATTCCCGATCAGTGAACTCTGTGAGAACCATTCTCTCCAGTCTTTTCTCCTATCTTTCATCCTCTGAAGGGGCATTGATGAATAAATATATGAATAATTAATTTTAGAGGACATGTCTACATGGTGGGATCACTCCAATAAACATATACACTCTTTTTAGACCAAAACATATATTTTTAAATTTTTTCTTAATTCTATGCAAAAGTAGAAAAAGATTGCTCAGGAGTAATAATCAAATGGGCAAGGAATATCTAAGACGTTTCTGACTTTCTCATGGCTGATCCTCATGAAAAACCTATTTTTAATGAAAATACAGTACAAACTTTTAATAATAAAAAAATAAGAAAAGATACAAAAAAAACTTTCCTCCTTCCTTCCTTCTTTGGTTTAATCTTGGATAAAATGTTGATGTGGGTGCATTAACCACCTGGATTTTGTCAGTGGAAGAGCTCAGCCACACAAGGCATTGTAGTCTTAGTGTGCGTCCCAAGCTCGAATAAATGAGGGTTGCGCCAGGAAGGACATCCGGTGTAAAACGTGCTGAATTAATGTGCAGATCATGAATAAGATTTCCATACCGGAACAGTCAAGGCCCAACAACTTAACAACAACTGCCTCAGGTATTGTTGGTCAGCAGGATACCTGTAAAAAAAATTGGGCTACTAAAATCGTAAAGGGAAAGGGCTTGATGTTATGATGGAACTGTGGTAGATAAACTGTATTCACAAGAGACCAAGTGGAAGGAAAGCAAGGTTAAGATCATTGGAGTTGTGTTCAAACTGCTTTACCATGGAGTAGATACTGTAATAAGAGAAATGGTGGAGGTCTAATACTGAGGGAGAGTTTGCTGAGAGTGTTGTGGAAGTGAGAAGAGTGTTTGATATAGTGATGAGGTTTTTCAATATATTAATCTTGTGAAACTGGAAGTTGAAGGGGTAATGATCAATGCCATCACTACATACGCTCCACAGGTAGGATGCAATGTGAAGGAGAAAGAAGATTTCTGGAGTGAACTAGACAAAGTGGTAGTGAGTGTCCCCAAAACAGAAAAATTGTTGATTGAAGCTGATCTACTGTAAATTGGCATGTTGGAGAAGGGAACAGAGGTGATGAGGAGGCGAAGAGGAGGTATGGCTTGGTGGTGAAATAAGGAAGTACAGGAAAGAATCAAAATAAAGAGGCTGGCAAAAAAGAATTGAGATAGTAGGAGTTTTGACACGCATCTCTTTATACTCATAGACACGAGTATAAAGAGATGCAATATAAGGTGAAGAGGGCAAAGGCTAAGGAAAGCGTATATTGTGAGTTGTACTGTATGAGAAAATAATCTCAAAGGAAGTGAAGCAGGTAGTAAAGGGAATTAGTAAGGATCAAGCGAGGACAGCTATGAAGAGGATGAATAGTGGAAATTCCAGTGAAGGTGTGGAAGTGTTTAGGAGAGATGGCAGTGGAGTTGCTTACTAAATTATTTAACAAAATCTTACAAAGTGAAAGGATGCCTGATGAGTAGAGAATAAGAGTTTGAGTTCTACACTAAACATGGCATGTTAGTTTTGAGAATGTTTTTAGAATTATAACGTAGGTCAAAAAGAGTTTCATTGTATATTTGTAGATCTAGAGAAAGCGTATGACAGGGTGCCCAGAGATGAAATGTAGTATTGCATGAGAAAGTCAGGAGTGGCAGAGAAATATGTGAAGGTGATGCAAGATGTTGTAGGTACAACGAGTGGTTTAAGGTGGAGGTGGGACTGCACCAGGGATCGTCTCTTAGCCCCTTCCCATTTGCATTGGTAATGGACAGGTTGCCGCATGAGGTTAGAAAAGAGTGCCCATGGACTATGATGTTTGAAGATGATATTGTGATTGGCAGCAAGAGTAAGGAGCAGGTTGAGATGACTCTAGAGAGGTGGAGTTATCGCAACACAGCCGCTAAAAGAGAAAAGGCCTCTGCTTCGACTTAAGGTGACTTAAAAGCCTTTCCCAGTAAGGAATGCTGCCAAAATGTTGGACTGTCATGCTTGACTCTCGCCTGAGGCTGGCTTTCCGTGAATGTTCTGTCAAGGATTTTAAGAACACCTCTGTCTCTGAGAGCTCTTTTCTGACATTCTGGTGCTGCTTTTGCTCGCCAGTCAAATGTCTACCTGTCAGCTGGGTACTGTCTCCAGACCTGCATGTGCACATCCTTACTCCTTTCCTCACCTCCTTTGCTTGCTCCCTCCTCAAAACTCCTTCCTTCCCCCAGTTTCTTTATATAATTGCCTTTTTCCATAAGACCTCACCTCATTTCCGTGTGTCTGTAGTGTGCCCAAACGAAAGTTCTTACAAGGGACAGTGCAGATAGGATGGTTAGGCCTATGCCTGGGGACTCAAAACACTGGGTCCACAAGCATAGTCCATCGCAGGGCACACACACTTACTCATACATTACTGACAATTTGGAAATACCAAGTAGCTTAATCTGCAAGTTTTTGGACTATGGGAGAAAACCAGAGCTCCCAGAGGAAACCCACGAAGCATGGGGAGAACATGCAAACTCCTCACACACTGACCCAAGGCAGGAATCAAACCCTTGACCTCAAACCTGTAGATAAATGCGAGGCCACAGTGCTAACCACTATGGCATCTTTAAGATTTTATTATTTATACATAACAAATTATCAAAGGTGCAAGCAAATGTGTGTGTGTGTGTGTGTGTGTGTGTGTGTGTGTGTGTGTGTGTGTGTGTGTGTGTGTGTGTGTGTGTGTGTGGGTCTATACATGTTAATAGTGCTTTGTGGTGTACTGGCATCCCAGCCAGAGTGTATTCCTACTTCGTGCCCAGTGCTTCCAGGGTGGTTACTGTATGTGTGGTGTCCTGGCTTACCATCCAGGGAGTATGCCTACCCCAGGTATAAGAAGTTGGTTTTAAAGTTAACACATGAAGTTTGTCCTTTCCAAGCTGGATCAGCATTTAAGTAGTGAGCGATTAGTTGATTAGTGTGTTAAAGCAAAATGTACTGTACATTTTTAACATTCAAGTCAGCTCGTCAGAAGACATCAGACATTAGTTCCAACCACACCATTTACTTTGTTGATTAGGTAAGTAGACCATAGCATTAGGAAGGGGCTAACCATAATGAATTTAAATGAAATATTTTGGCTTGTGTTGTTCCTAGTAGGCACGGGAGCCAATACATTATGAATAAACAAATTAGTGGTCTTCCACTGGACAAGGCACAAAAGTCAAAAAACAGTCACAGACAAGCATACCATTGTAAAGATATCCCATCACTAAAAAGTTGCCTTACCTCAGTTAACATATCTAATTTAATTAAACAACTGATAAATAATAAGTTCTTCATTGCCTAATTCCGTTGAATTTATCAACTCTTATCATTGATGGCTATCCAGTATGTTAGAATGTTCTACTCAGGTTAAGTTTTAATTGTTATATTTGAAATGCAAGTTGGTAAATACCAATACCAATTATTACGTTATAGTGTGTACAAGTTGGCTTTTTGGATTTTTAGAGGTCTTAAAATACTCAAAAGAAAAACAGGTTGTGTAGTGCGCGCGAGTGGCAATGGCGCAGCGTGCTTGGGCCCGCTGATCGTTGCTTGCAACTGTATTTATTATTACGGTCTGCCAGAAAGTAGTGTGCAGTCCGAGGAGTTTTCAGGAACATGGTTAGATTTAAGAAGTTTAAATGATTTCAGTATACAGTATGTTATAATTCTTTTTGCTAGTGTCAAACATACTGTAAAAACTAAATATGCTTGTTTTTCTTGCAGTCATACATTCCAATGACACCATGTAAAGAAATGTGCATACATGTCTACCATTCCAGTCCATTGCTCACATGATCTATTCATTTTTATTCCATCTACCCATAAAAAAACCTGTTCCAGAATTTCATACACTTCATATATTTAAACAGTGAAACCTCGGATTGTGGTTTGCCAGTGTTCAGCAAGGTGAGCGTCACGTGATCACAACTGAGCCATGGCGCCGCGGTAATCGTCTCCCCTAATGGGTCTTAGTGCGCGTCTCTTACTGGTATAATCAACATCCGTGCATGCATGTACTGTTTACTATAACACTGTGACTACGTGTGTGCGCATAAAACATATTTTATTTTGTGGTTGTAAGTGCATGTGTACAAGCAAAAGAAAGTCTCATTAGAGAGGTTAAAAATCCATGTTCTCCCTCTCTATTTCAGGCTGTCGCTATGTGTGCGCGCGCGCGCATAATTTGACACCCCCACACACACACCACACACACAAACACACACACACACACATACTCTGCTCTACACTTGTTTGTTTGTTTGTTTGTTTTACTTTACAGCAGTGTTTCTGTTAGTGTGCGCTCACACGAGTGTCATTAGCAATGTTTTTAACAAAGCAATTTGTCCGACAAAACAGTCTTTCCGTGAATGTGTGTGTGTGTGTGTGTGTGTGTGTGTGTGTGTGTGTGTGTGTGTGTGTGTGTGAAATTCAAATAAGAGAGGAGA
>JAQQZT010000007.1:20956142-20972807 GCA_030068275.1 Clarias platycephalus | reverse complement strand
GGAGGAAACACGTGATAGTCTTCGTCCCTCCCGGCTGAGTGGTAGTGGTAGCCTTAATGAGGGAGCCCCCTAGTGACCGGGAGAAATTGGCCACGACTAAATTGGGGAGAAAATTGGAAATACCCAAAAAATAATTTAAACAGATGAGTCCAGATTGACCCTCTTCCTTAGTGGCCAATGTACAAGCCTCTGGAGGCAGTGTTATGATCCTCAGTTGGTTCATTTGCTCAAGTCTAGACTCGGCAACGTTATTGGGCAATAAAATGAAGTCCTGATCTGAACGTACTGAATGACCAGGTTATCACATCTATGGAGTTATTTATTTTTTGTTCTACCCTGATGGCACAGGCATGTTCCAGCACTCAAATGGTGAAAGAGTGGTTCTGGGAGCATGTGGAATCATTTTCACACATAAAAACATCTCAGCCAAAAAAAATAAAAAATGAATGCAACCCTGGACGGAAACATCGCTAGAGTGAATGCATGCGAAACCAAAGCTAAAAGCAATCCAAGGAAATATTAAAAGTCTGTGACTTTTTTTTTTTTTTTGGTTTTGCCCAGGCAGTACAGTAACTGGTAACTGTGATGTGAGTGAAACAGCCATTAAAAAAAAAAAAAAAAACATGAGAAATGAAATGATGCTCAATTCTGATAGATTTACACTGAACCTGTTTGTCTTCCTCTTAGGAGAAGAGAAAGAGACAAACAGAGATAGAAAACAAAAAAAGGCAACTGGAGGATGATCGCAGACAGCTGCAGCACCTCAAGGTAAGACTTTTGGCCCCCGAATACGACCTAAAGCAAATGCAAAGATTTTTCAGCAGCTTGTCCTGATAGACTGGCGCACAGCAAGAAGCGTTCATGCAGAACTTCTTCTAACATCATGGTGCTATAAACATGCTTGGTAGTGTTATCACTGAAGATGTTGTTTATTTATGAGTGCTGGTTACCGGGCCTGACGCCATATCCCGGTAAATCACCTTGGCAATAAAGCTTACCACTAAGCGCAAGTCTAAAAAAGTTTTAAGGGTGGTTCTGGAGATTCATTGTATCTCAGTGTGGAAGTGTTCTGAAGGTTTCAACAAAGGCCAAGGACACTGGTCTGTCAGGGACAGGAAGAAGAAAAATCTGTTTTGGGTGATTTTGGGGGTTGGGGTGGGGGTGGAGTAGGCTGATAGGACATCCTGTGTTGGCTGAGTAGGGGGGGGGGACAATGCTTCCTTTGGGTAAATAGGTCGTAGTTATAGCGCACACAGTTTTGAAACGTGACTTGAGAATGTTTTGCAAAAGCCCTTATTACTGTACGTGTTACTGGATAGGATTCGTTTCTGTAGTCAGTAAAAGATGGCGAAACTAGCCTTAATCTGCATGCATTTGTTTTAGTCTCTGTGATCAAAGTTTAAAGAGCAACTTCAGCAAAGGGGGACTTTTGCAGCGCTGGCCAGAGATAAGGTCCAAAAACTCTCTCCATTAGCAGTTTCCATGGAGCTTGTGTTCGCAGTCAGCAAAATGCAGCGAGAGAGCCAGTGAGGGAAAGACAGGCAGGGAGAGAAAAGGAGGAAAAGAGAGAAAAATGCCTGGTGAATAGAGGGCAGCAGGCTCTTTGAAAGAGGGGCTGCTGTGATGTGTTAACCGAACACAATTCATCCCTGAATGTGGCACTTTAAAGGATTCCATTAACGACTATACGTGTGCAGTGTAATGTGATGCTACGGTGTTCTATCACACATGTCGTCCAGTGAGTGAACAAATGGCCAGATGATATATGAGTATTTATATAAGTTTGTTTGAATGAAACGGTACTGGGTGGAAACGCTGCATTTAAACCGTTGCTCATTACCAGGAGGCGGCAACGTGGTGTAGCGGTTATGTGCATGGTGTTTGCATGTTCTCCCCGGGCTTGGTGAGTTTCCTTCGGGCATTACAGTCCAAAGACATGCAGATTAGGCTAACTGGCAAAATATCCCATAGTGTGTGAATAAGCATGTGTGTGTGTTGATGGATTGGCGTGCTGTGCCTCATGCCCTAAGTCTCCTGGGATAGGCTCTAGGCCCCCCCGTGACCCTGTATACAGGATAAAACGGTATAGACGATTACCAGCTGCAAATACGTCATATGGCCAAAAGTATGTGGACACCTGTTCATCACACCTACTGTATATGTGGTTCTTCCCATACTGTATATCTAGAATGTCAGTTCCCTGCACTGGCAATAAGAGGCTCAAACCTGTTTGGAGTAGAAGAACTTGAGTGTCCTGCACAAAACCCTGACCTCAACCTTGCTGAACACAGGAACCCCGACTGCACCCGGCCAGGTTTTCTCGTCTCAGGCTTCCTCGTCTGACTTCTGTAATGCTTTTGTGAATGATCATACTGTATAATAATCTTCACACCTTTCATCTTTTATTAGAACAGCAATGGCGGCTAAATGTTGAATGGGATGTTCAACAAGCACATATGGGTGTGATGGACTGGTGTACACAAATACTGTATGATAACCCTACTACTTCCATTGTCAAGCTGCTAATATTAGATATTCACTTTATTCCTCATTCTCTCATATGACCATCCCTGCATTGTTTTGGCTCCATGTTTTGGCTTCCACTGTGTCATGAGTACATCCTGTACACTGCATCACCGAATGCTGGCACAGTATATGCACCTGCGTTTAGAGTGGTGTGAGTTGAATCTTCACTTCACCCTAAGCCCTGTGCACTTAAGAACACTCATTTGCTTGCTTCTTTTCGCTATACTATAAGCTTTACACTCAAAGAAAAGACAGACTGGATGCATGCTAGGAGAGCATTGGGGCCTTTGTCTTCTATTTTAGATCTCATTGTGTCAGTGTGGAGGAGGATGTGTGTGAGTGTGTGTGAGTGTGTGTTTGTGGAATGTGCATGCTGTTTTGTGTCCGTGTGCGAGTACACGTACGTACATGCTGCATGATCTTACAGCAGCTCTTACGGGAGTATTGAATGAACACTATGGAATATTTTGTGGAGTGTGGCTTACAGCGCAATATTCCTGCAGAATCATTCAATCAAAATAGGCGATGTCAATGTAGAATGTTTTACGGGCCTGCTGCGAGGAAGTGGACTGACATCTACAAAATCTTGATTAGGAACAGCTGGGAGAAGCAGGAATGTCCGTGGCCTGTGATGCATTGTATGTTATGCCAAGAAGCCTCCAGGGGCTGAAGTATGGCCAAGAAATACAACTCGGGATTGATTGGGCAGAGCATTCTGTTCGACGTACTTCGCTTTCCCTTTGTTTTCATGTGACAGCTTTAGTATTTGCTCTGACTTTTCTCTTCAGCCACAGATGGTTCGGGAAAATGACTGTTGCGAAAACCTGGCCGCTTGCTCCTAAACTCACAAGTTGACCTTTAATACCACTGTGCTCATTATCAATGATTTTCCGTTGTGCCAGTATCATGTGCAGTGTTATTGATTTGCAGCTCGAATTACAAAAACTAGGTCCCTTGGTTTCAGTAGTAAAAGCAGCGTCGTCGTGAGATTTTTTCCCTCGTGCCAATCTCTGCATTACTGGAACTGAGATGGAGGCAAGCCCGGCAGTGAATGTCAGATCAGCCCTGTCTGTTGCATTATTCTCAAATGAATGGCCATTTCCTGTCTGCTTTTTCGCCAGTCAGCTGATTCTGGACCAACAGTGGCTCAAATGTCTGCTAATTAACCGAGAAACAGACCCACGGTGCCTCCTTTAGCTGGTGCAACAGCGTCCGCTGAATATGACTATGACGGATGAAATCAGCGCGTGCTCGGCTGACCTCGGATCAGGTGTTTGGAACATTTACCGCCAGCAGGCTCAGTTCAGAGCAGGCCGAGTGCCACACCCTGTATCCAGTACGGCTCTCTCAGAGGATCAGTTGTGGGTTCAGAAAACAGGGGCTCAGCTGGCATTAGCACCTCTTAATGGCTCTTCCTCATGGCAGGAGGATGCATTAGCTACCCTTTGTGCATTGCAGGCTAATCGACTGCAAGCTTTTGCCTTTGTAGTGAATCCTTGCGAACTAAAAGCGCAGGCGAGGACAGGCGTGAGTAACCTTGTTTTGAAAAGTGCTCACCATAGGGATGGGGCGAGGGTAATGAAAATGAACGGAACATACGTGATCAATTAAAAACGCTCTAAATACAGAATCTGCATGGCTCGAGAGGCTTTTTAGTATAAAGCATTTAAACATTAGCTCGAAGTTACCCTAATATAATAACAGTTTGACAGCATAAAGAGAAAACACTATTGTTACAGTGTAGTTTTTCACTCACTCATCGTCTATACCGCTTTACTGGGTCACGGGGGGCCTGGAGCCTATTCTTGGAGACTTAGGGCATGAGGCAGGGTACAGCCTCGACAGCGTGCCAATTCATCACAGGGTGCACAAACATATACATACTATGGGGAATTTAAGAATACCAATTAACCTAATCTGCATGTCTTTGGATTGTGGGAGGAAACGAGAGTACCCAGAGGAATCCCACCTATCACAGACCCCGAGGCGGGACTCGGACCTGGACCCAAGGCGACAGTGCTAGCCACTAAGCCTCCGTGCCGCCGAAAGTTTTCACAATAAGTATAGCAAACTAATCAAAAGTTTACTTTGCATGTTTACTTTGATATTATTTATATAATTTACTAATTATTTATAAGTGTGAGTTTTTGGTGATTTTTTTTTTTAACAAGCTATGGTTCCATTTTTGGGACAGTGGATAAATCAGACAGTGCTTTGTTTGTGGTTATTTAAATATGCAGTTCATTACTCGTAACATGTTGGTTGAGTTTTAATAAAAAATATTGCAAAGTCATACTTTGATTGTGCTTTTGTAGCGAGACAAACAGAACGTGGTGGCAACAAAATGGATTGAGGGAAAAAGTGCTGAGTTTTGGTGCACAAAAAACAACAACTTTGATTTACAAAGATTGTTGCCGATCATGAGAAACATAAACAATTTTATAAATGTACAACATCATCAGCGCCCTCCTCGAACAGTTTTAGTTGCACTTCGGTACATGACGACTGCTCTCTATCATAGTACAGGTATGCACCGTTTAACCAACAGCTTTCCACACACAGGGTGTGCATCTCATGTCTCTTGTACACAAATCACTTGTGCATAATTTACGTTTTGTAATGTTATTTAATTTCTCTGATTCAACACAATCCTGACACTACAGCATCCTGCATAGTGTTGTTAAGTATATAACATGGTGTTCAAATCGCATAATGTTCTATTTCACAGAACATATCCTGTACGTTAAGTGATGCACGGTAGTGATGCCCGGGTCGTCTGGTAACCCGCGGGTAACCCGCGGGTCGGGTTGGGGCGGGTAAAGAAATTGTCACTTTATTTGTGGGGTGGGTTGGGGCGGGTCATTAAAAACAAAATTAAATTAAAAATCCATCTATGTTGCGTGCAATTCCCTATAGCCTATATTAAATATTTGGGAATATCTATTTTCATATTTTATTAAGTTCTTATGTCTATTTAATGGTCGCGGGTGCAGGGCGGGGCGGGTTGTAAAAATAGATACAGTTTTGCGGGGCGGGCTGGGATGGGCTAAATAATTTCATAAAAGCGGGACCCGCGGGTTGGAAAAATACCCGACCCGCGCATCATTATTACACACATACACAAACACACACACAGCTCCTGCATGCAGAAACGGAAACACTTATCTGTCGGGATTAATTTTTACTTTTTTTAAAGGTAAAGTTCAGGTTAATTGGTTTTATTTTTACTTTATATTTTGTATTACTTATTTTTATGTATTTATTTTTTGGGGCTGTGGAACGAATAATTTGAGTTTCCATTATTTCTTATGGGAATTTTTTAATTTGCTTTGATTTATGAGTGTTTTGGAATTCGAGCCCACTTTCGGAACGAATTATACTCATAATCCAAGGTTCCACTGTATGACCATCACACTTATACTGTATGTGGGTCTTCTCCCAGTTGCATACACATGGATATCTACAATATGTTTGTATGCTACAATGTGTGTGATTTTTTTTTATCATCTTAACGAAGGGTCCAAACCTCTTACAGCATGATAATCCCTCATGCATAACCCGAGGTTCCTAAAGACATGACTTAAATGCCCTCACCCTGACCTTAACCACAGTGAACACCTTTGGGATGAATAGGAATGCAGACTTGTGGCTGAATGAACACAAATCCCCCACAACCACATTGCAAAATGTATTGGAAAGCCGTCCCAGAAGAATGAAAATGGCTGACCATATATCTTTCTCTGTAATTTGTCCACAATGTATTTTGTTTTTATTTTAGTTAGCTATTAACAAATGACTACCACACACATATATACGTATTTATGTAGCAGGGTGGACAAAACACACAAATCCGGAATCTGAAAAAGAATATCTCAGAAAATTTAATCTTCTTCAGTTTAATAAAAGGTAATAAATCTTTCATCCACTGAGAAATGGAGGGACACGTAATGCACTTGAATGTAAACATATGGAAATTCTGGCCAACAAAGAAGAGAACCCTAGAACATCTGCAAAACCCAATGAAACTGGATCAGAAACTTATTCATATATAGCAATTAATGAACATGGTTGCAACTGCCAGGCATGACGCTGAAAAAAAAAAACCTGTCCAGAACTCCTGTAAATGTGGACCACAAAAAAACATGTGACGTAAATGACAGAGAGAGAACTGTCACATCGGTTCTCAACATCATGGTATTTTTCAGGCAGCCTTGTTTTGAAAAAATGGACTCAGAACAGGGCTAACATGCTTTGGCTAGAAAAAGGACATATGCCAAACATTTAACCAAATATCCCAGACATCAGTTTCCCTCTCTTTGTTGAATGTTAATCAATGTTTCGTATATTTGGTGTTTTAGAGATTAAATGAGATACGGGATTATTTGATAGTTTAGCAACAGAACATGGATGGTTCAAAGGCAATTTACAATGACTTAAAAGTCATTACTAAGATGACAAAGTTTTGACAAAGTTAAACGTTAGCAGATGCCACCATGGTTGGTTTTGAATGTGAGTTTTGGCATGCAGCTGCTCACCCCTCTTTCCAGTACACCTACAATGAAAGTTTTAATGGTAAATAGTACCGAATCATACAGTACCTGTCTACTTTTATACATGTGTCTATCTCTGATACATAGAAGTAATGTGGGCATGAATCTCTCTTCTCAACATTAGTCCCAAGTCCAAACCACAAAATACTGAAATCAGGACAAATGCAAATCACTTTAATTGTTTATATTTACAATACTGATGAGTTTGACTTTATGTGTGAGGTACTTTACCCTGGAAAAAGTGCCACAATGCATGGTGTTGTCCTCATAATCATCTAGAAATTATAATGTGTGTGCAGGGTGGCAAGCAGGTTGACATATTCCACACCCAGTTATTTGCATATGGTCGATGAATAAAAAAGTACCATGGGGTTAAGACTCCTTTGAAGTCCATTTGCATCAGTTCTGCCAACAGGTCAAAGTCCTTGGTTTGTTGTGCGTTTTGAGTGCCCCATCTAAAACCAAGTCCTGGCTGTGGGTGACTCAATGGTGCTGTTCTGGGTGGTATGCAGAGCCAATAACAACTACAGGGGTCAGCATGGGATTTTTTGAGATGCCTCCTTCTGCACCTTGCTCTTCCTCCTGGCAGCCAGCAGGGCCACTAACATCTTCTTCTTCACCATTATGGATATGGATTGCTAACTGAAGAATTGTGAGCCTACACCTGACAAATCTAATGAATCTGAACTACGCCATATGGGTCACTTCAGGCCTATGGTCAATTATTACAGCCATGACAGGACACTTGCTGGGCTCGCTTCAGTTTTTTGAAAGTCACCGCCATGGTCTTACTCATCAGCCTCTTCCCAACCACAAGCTTGGATCCTGAAGATCTGGTTCAACTGTTGGTGACACAGTAGTGAGGTACATAGTGAGGCAAATCTGTACACAGTGAGACAAATCTGCCATTTTATAATTCAGTTCAGTGTGCTAAACCCTCTGGTTTGTCGCTTTTACTGCATTCAGCTGGATCATGCTGCCTTTTTAATCTTTACGAGACTCAAAGGGTAAAAAGAAGTGTATAAAGTATATTTAAGCAGAATATGTTAAAATGCTGTTACCTGATAAATTTATGATATGTATATGCCTGCTTTGAACAGTTCAGTTTTTCTAAAGACAAAAAAATACTAACCAAGGGTTGTAATTCTGTACAATTTACAATTTTCAGTGAGACAGAACAAATTTTGCAGTTTTTAAAACATTTTTGCAAATCTTATTATTTAACCTAAATATTATACTTTAACCATTAATTTGAAAATAAAGTAGTGTATTTCTCTTAAAAAAAAGAAAAAAGATGTATGTTCCAGAGTAAGAAACTGTGATGTGACTTGGCACCCCTTGTTAAAAGCTGATAATTTTATTTGTAGTTTATTTATTTTAAACTTCTTTTTTTTTAAATGCCATATGCACAGTCTGGCCAAAAAGAGTTGTCATTTTAGAAAGGGTCAAATTATTGGCCTGCATTACTTCGTTCTGGAGGTAAGTGCTTAAAGTGCTTATTTCCCATAAGAAATAACGTTAATGCAGAAAATCCGTTCCAGCCACCCAACAATATTAAGTCCAATATTAACAATTTCCTAGACTATAATCATATTTTTGCATATAGAAACATATGAAAGAAAGGTATGTAAATGAAATAAATACATACAGTAGACATTAAACCCATGGTGCTAAAACTTCACAAAAAACTCACAAAAAAAAATATCACTTTGCTTGGCTTTACACTATAGCACTTACAAGTTTTGAACGGTTCCCAAATGTGTGCACAACTTGGTCAGCGACTGATTCGGTTTCTTCATTCATAAGGTGAAAATCCTTCGTACACCCATGAAAATTTATTGCAATTTCTATTCTTAAGGTGAAAATTTGTAAGGAAGGGCATTTGTATGCCCAAGTTGGAGAACCCTCCAACCTATTATTAAAACATGGAAGTACAGTGCTGAACTGGCAACTTCACAGAATAAATTTTGGTTAAAAAAAAACAACAACATTAATGCCCATGATTGGAGATCATTTAAACACTTGAAGTTACGTTTGGTGTAAATGACATTATTTTGGCCTTTTCACATCACAATAAAAATTTTGTTTTTATTGTTTACTCAGTTTTCTCTGAGTTGCTGACCATGCCTGCCAATTGGTTCGTTCCTAATCAGAGTCACTTTTCCCTGATTAACTTGTCTTTCTACTTGAATAATTCCACAGCCACAGTTCACCCTTGGCTAGTTTGTTTCTTCACATCATGTTTGAGCTCTTCAGCCTTTATTCTGTTCCTCAATTGGCCTGTTTAGCCCCATGTTCAGCCTTCCCCTTATCAGTAACTCTGCAAATCTGTCTAGCTGCACTGCAACATACAGTACTGAAAAAACCTTTCATTATCATATTAAATCATAGTAAACTGTATTATGTTGGTTTAAAGGCCTGGGAACAAATATTTTACAGCAACATGCTGCAAAGTACCCAAGTTAAATTGTTTGTTTATATACAGTAACAACCTCATCATCAAACTCATTTCCCCTCTCGTCTGTCTGTCACTTAGCATTCAACATCACCAGTATACTATTCACTAGCCTGATCAGCTGTCATCATCTGCACCTGTTTCTATCTGGTTAATGCCAAGTTAAGAAATTCTCGCTCTTTGAAAGCAGCATATGAAAAAATTAGTGCTGACTCATGACTTTTGTACAGTACTGTATGTCTACAGGTTATCTGGCCTGTTTATTAACATTGTATCATCAGTCTCCTACATACAGTGGGGCAAAAAAGTATTTAGTCAGCCACCAATTGTACAAGTTCCCCCACTTAAAACGATGAGAGAGGCCTGTAATTTTCATCATACTGTAGGTATACCTCAACTATGAAAGACACAATAATAAAAAAAAATCCATAAAATCACATTGTAGGATTTTAAAAGAATTTATTGGTAAATTCCTCTGTAAAATAAGTATTTGGTCACCTACAAATAAGCAAGATTTCTGGCTCACACAGACCTGTAACTTCTTTAAGAGGCTCCTCTGTCCTCCACTCGTTACTTGTATTAATGGCATCTGTTTGAACTTGTTATCAGTATAAAAGACACCTGTCCACAACCTCAAACAATCACACTCCAAACTCCACTATGGCCAAGACGAAAGAGCTGTCAAAGGACACCAGAAACAAAATTGTAGACCTGCACCAGGCTGGGAAGACTGGATGGAAGACATACAATACCACTGATAATCTCCCTCGATCTGGGGCCCCATGCAAGATCTCACCCTGTGGGGTCAAAATGATCACAAGAACTGTGAACAAAAATCCCAGAACCACACGGGGGGACCTACATGTAGTGAATGATCTGCAGAGAGCTGGGACCAAAGTAACAAAGTCTACCATTGCCGCCAGGGACTCAAACCCTGCAGTGCCAGACGTGTCCCCCTGCTTAAGCCAGTACATGTCCAGGCCCGTCTGAAGTTTGCTAGAGAGCATTTGGAGGAACCAGAAGAGGATTGGGAAAATGTCATATGGTCAGATGAAACCAAAATAGATCTTTTTGATAAAAACTCAATTTGTCATGTTTGGAGAAGAAAAAATGCTGACTTGCATCCAAAGACTACCATTCCTACTGTGAAGAATGGGGGTTGAAAAATCATGCTTTGAGGCAGTTTTTCCTGCAAAGGGTCCAGGACGACTGATCCATGTAAAGGAAAGAATGAATGGGACTATATATCGTGAGATTTTGAGTAAAAACCTCCTTCCATCAGCAAGGGCATTGAAGATGAAACGTGGCTGGGTCTTTCAGCATGACAATGATCCCAAACACACCGCCCGGGCAACGAAGGAGTGGCTTCTTAAGAAGCACTTCAAGGTCCTGGAGTGGCCTAGCAAGTTTCCAGATCTCAACCCCATAGAAAATCAGCCCCAAAAAAGTCAGCCCCAAAACATCACTGCTCTAGAGGAGATCTACATGGAGGAATGAGCCAAAATACCAGCAACAGTGTGTGAAAACCTTGTGAAGGCTTACAGAAAACGTTTGACCTCTGTCATTGCCAACAAAGGATATATAACAAAGTATTGATGAAATTTTGTTAGTGACCAAATACTTATTTTCCACCATAATTTGCAAATAAATTCTTTAAAAATCCTATAATGTGATTTTCTGGATTTTTTTAAATTTATTTTTTCCTCTCATAGTTGAGGTATACCTATGATGAAAATCACAGGCCTCTCATCTTTTTAACTGGGAGAACTTGCACAATTGGTGGCTGACTAAATACTTTTTTGCCCCACTGTAGCTCTGTGAATTTGCACCTGCCTACCTGCTTACGCTCCAAGTAGTCACCCATTTGTGTTACCGCCTTCTACTGCATCTGTACTTATCCACCGCAATGGATCACTACCGAAAATCTACAGCCTTACCACAGCCTGATCATCCTTCCCAAGTCATGTATACATTGCCTGGGTCCTCGTGCCAACAAAAAGTTTTCAGACCTTTTGAATTTCTCTATATTTTTCCTGTTTTACACTAATCTTAAAATTAAATCAAATCTTTTTACTCCCTCATTATTCTACAAAATATTGCATAATGACAAAGTAAAAACAGGTGTGATTTGTGAATTTATTTAAAAAGTTTTTTTTTTTTTTTTTTTTTGGCATGGTTCCCTCTCTCTTTAAGTTCTTCCTCATTCCTAATAAGGCAATACTTCCTGTGGATGTCTATAAGAAATATGAAAATTATTTTCCTTCTATGATAATCTTCTTGCCTAGTGCACATAAATTTACCATATACAGCATGTTTACACAGCCCATTGAGTTTTTTTAAAATAATTTGACATATTGCCTCTAGGGAAACGTTGATGGCGGCTGCAAAATTTCATTGTACAGTAAGTCCACAAAGACTCAAATACTGCATGCTCACTATGCACGATCATGTAAAGGGTCCCTGCCGTGACGTTAGTCTTTGGCTGTGTTTGCATATAATTTGTCGTGCTAGTGTAAACGTATTTTAATGATTGTCCTTTTTTGATAATTTTCAGTTTGCAAATGAGAACACAGACTACATCATGTTTATTGAAGTGTGTGGCAATTACTGTATATGACTTCATAGCCCAAAGGGAGAGGAAGTGATTCTAGTCTAGGACCCCTTTTGTTAAATTGAGCAAATATCTTCTCACAGTCCATTCTGTGTGTGGGCTAAAAAAACAGACAGGCTCTGTAAATAGAAACATGGACCATACCACACAACACTATCCCACTATCCAGAGGCAAATCTAACCCAAGCTAACATGATTGACTCCATGTATTGAAAAGAAGGAGAGATGGTTGAGAAACTGCCGAAGAGGGGGAAAGTCTGAAAAGGAATGATGGGGGGGGGGGGAAATGTGTTATACAGGTGAGTTGTTTTAACACTGGTGAGACCTCCAAGAATTGAAAGGCAGAGTTTGTTCTGTTTCTTCTTGACAGGTGGGTAACAATAGTATTGGTGTTTCAAACAAACAAAAGGTAATGTTTTTTTTTGTTCCATTTGTTAGTGCTAGTGATAGCTAATCTCAACTGGTTAGCTACTGTAGCAAGCAGGCACCTGTGTCACATTTGTGTCAGGTCATGCTAAATTATTCGTCCACCAACATTCAGCTTACTTGCTCATCATGATATGCTGTTGTTGTGATGTTAGCTAGTAGCATGAGAGTTATAAATATTACTGCCTGGAGCTGTTACACTGCCTCTAGGAAAGCATCTGATCATCTCATATCTTCACATGCAGCAGCTGTAGCTATTTGCTAACCCATAATCTACCTAACATTAGTTGTATTACTTGGTGTGATTTTGTTTATGCTATATTGTGGTATTTTTTGCAAAGGGTTTTATAAACAGAAAGACCTAAATATACATGCTAGCAAAATGGGATTATTTAGATTGATGCATAATTTGAAATGCTATGCAAAATTCTTGCTAGTTTTCATTTCATTGTGTTATGACCTGTGTTTCAGTGCTTGCATGTTGTTCGTATACAAATATTGCATATGAATATTGGCCAACTAGCCCAATTGTTAGTGCCATTTACTTGGCAAATGTGCATCCACAAATTTGGGGGCAAAACATCCAAAGGAACAATGAAGAATGCAGTGTATTTGTTTGGGCATGGATTGAAGTAACAATGTGTTTTCTCCAGTATTACCCTTCCTTTAACAAGGTGTTTCAAGGAGTAGATGGAGTCTCAGTAGCAGAATTTAAACCTAGTTTGGGATTCAAAGCAAAAGTCATGAGAAGAAGATCATGGCCATCACTTTTTCAGTTATCAAGGGTTTAAAGCAGTACATGAAAAAGAACTAATGAGCCTTCATGAGGATTTCAGTTTTCCACATCTTTCAGTCAGGAGCTACGGCCAGTTAAGCATGAAACCTTGAAACATTTAAGTTGTACGGACATCATTTGTAGGAATACACATTACACACATGGTTAAAAATATCTGAATGTTTTGTGCAAATATAAAAGACCGAAAAGCTGGTTTAAAAAGATTTTTTTAAAATATATAATAATAAGTTGCAACCAACAGCCACAAGAGGACGCCAAATCTCAGATAAAAGGCAGTGGAAGGAAAACTGAATAGGCTCCAAGGGGAACTTTATAGGTCCAGGGCACGCTAGGTTACATGTGAAAGGAAGCTAATTAAAATTCATAAGTAAATGCCCACTAAAGAACTATCGTTGCAAAGTTCATCAATAATTTTAGAAGTTTGATGCAAAACAAAATTACCTTTTCTTGACAAACCTATAAAGGAAGATCAGAGTAACAAGTGTATGTCCATGTGTGTAGCATTTGAGGAGTTTGTCCTAGAAACGAAAGGTTGATTTAAACGGTTACAGTGATAATAATGAAGATGATAGTAAGGTTTTGGAATATTTTGAAGTTTTTGTTTTGAAGACCATACTGGCTTCTGTGTTCCATGACAGCTACTTCTTGAGTGTCCCTTCTTTCACAGTGAAGTAAGGGGATTATGATGGTGTTCAAGCCCTAGGTGAATTTTCAGTAATATGCAATGTAGCATGATAATTAAATTAAATTAAATTTTATTTGTATAGCGCTTTTAACAATTGACATTGTCGCAAAGCAGCTTTATACAATCAAAAGAATTATTTAAGTTTGTATGAAATGTGAATGTGTATGAATCAAAATGATGAGACTGTCCATGATGAGCAAGCAGAGGACGACAGCAACAGGAAAAACTCCCTGAGGAGAAACCTTGAAAGGAAACAGAAAGGGATTATTTAACATTTGGGTGAAATGGACAGCAGGTATTGATTTGCATCGTACTGTGTTAGACTGGAGGTTTAGAATAACAGGAGATGTGTTTAAGTTAAAATGGAGTCTAATTCGTTATTGGGGGCTCAAGTAGACTTTAGGAAACTCCAGTCCTGAACTATCGAGCAACTAAAGTCACAAGTCCGCAGAGAACAGCTGTCTGCATCAGCCGAGGACAGGACCGTCTTCGTGGAAAAGTGGAACCATCCCCAGTCACCACACGCATCCCAGACAGACCACACGGGGCATGCATGCGACGAGATCTACAACCAAAAGCAGGACACCAGGACGAGTCAGATAGCTCCAGAGGGCAGAGGGGGTCTGGATCACTGGCAGCTCAGTAGTGACATGTACTGTATAGCTCGACAGAGAGACAGGTAGAGGGAGAGAGAGGAGAAGAGAGAGGAGAGGAGAGAGCAGAAGAGAAGGAGAGATGGTGGTTAGGTATGGTCACGGTCAAACAATGTATAATGTGAATGTATATTTATTGCAGAGTGCAAGCAGGGACTCCGGGAGGACTAACTATGCCGGCATAAATAAAAGGAAGATAAGAATTGTTGTTTTAAAAAATGCAAAATGGAACCATTTTCTCTAGTGGACTTTTAGACCCCATCACATATACTGAAATTATGGTATTGTAGAAGCCATTATTTAATGGGACTAATAAAGTTATTGGAATGTAATTGCAATAAAAAGACACCTCAAGGGTGGAAGAACGAAGTGGGTTTCCTCACATCTCATAAACACATGACTGTGGGCATATGCGTGACTCTAAATTGTTCTTCTGTAGTACTGTATATACTATGTACTGTATGTATGTACTGAATTTAGTGTACATGTGTGTGCATGTTACATTGTTACATTGTGTTAGACAGAATTTCCACCTCTTTCCCGATGTTTCCAGGCTTTGGATCCACCACAATCCCCACCAGTTCAGTGTGGTTAATATAGATTACTGAATAAATAAGGTAGAAAATATAAGAGGGTAGTTTTGAAGTTTTTCGATGGGTGGATTTAAGATTTTGCTAATCCATATATGACTCTTAGTGACAGCTTGCAGTAAAAAGCACCTCTATTATTTAAGATTATCGGAAGACATTAAAATAAAGTAAGTAGACCATAGCAGTATGGAAGGTGCTCACCACACTAAATTATGAATAATTCAAATAAAAACCTGGAAGATCTTAGGCTTGAGTTGTCACTTATAAGCAGTGGGATTATTCATTTATTAATATGCAAAAATGCCCAGATGTTATTCCACTGGATAAGACATGAGTGTCAAATTACAGAGTTATGTACCTACCTCTATCATCATCAAATAGAATGATCAACCATGTGTATTATTGTATATGTATTTACCAGGATAAGTAGAGGTAAACTTTGTTATATAATGTTGTGTGGCTGAATTTCAGCAGATAATATAGCCCTACACACATCGGAATTCGTTTTGCTGCCTTTGTCAGCAGTCATATGGAAAAAAAAAAAAAAAAAAAAAAAAAATTGGTTTCACTTGCAGCTGAATGCCATAAAATGCCTTCCCATGCCATAAAATGAGGTGGTTGACCAAGTTTTTAACTTGATTTGTCCAAAGAAGCTGGAGTGACCCACAGTTCAGTTGATTTTATTAAATCTCAACTGCTTTTGCTCATTACATGGAAATGCTCTATGAAAAAATAAGAAAATACTCATGAGATAAACCTTTGATAAAATTTGGGTGAAGAAAAAACATGCATTGTCATAAACAAATAGGCATAAAAACAAAGTTTTACACAATTAACATTGTGTGCTATGCTAGGGATTGTGATACACAAAGAGAGTGGGGATACATGAGGCATGTTGAACTCTATCCTTGACCTCTAAATTGCTTCTCTTACTCTGCTTTCTTTATGCATACACCCACTTGCGTGAATTAATTTATTCATGAAAGTAAAGGTTCTCTGCAGCAATGTTTGGAATATTTTCCAGAACCAATCACTGACTTAAACTTATCCTTACTTTGGTCCCAGGCTTGTTTTAAAAACTCCTTGGTCTTTGTTATGCTGTTTTTCCTTTAGGTATGTTCTCTAAGCTTGACGTCTCTATGCTAACTTGTTGACGTTAAGTTAAACAATAATAAGTGCCCTGGCAAAATCAGTGATTTCTTTGAACTGTTTGGTTTCTGGGGCGGCACGGTGGTGTAGTGGTTAGCACTGTCGCCTTGCACCTCCAGGGTCCGGGTTCGATTCCCGGCCGGGTTCGATTCCTGGCCAGGTTCGATTCCCGTCTCTGTGTGCATGGAGTTTGCATGTTCTCCCCGTGCTTGGTGGGTTTCCTC
>JAQQZT010000007.1:20886912-20897344 GCA_030068275.1 Clarias platycephalus | reverse complement strand
TTCAAGTTTGGCGGGCCGAATCAAAACATTTAACGGGCCGCATGTGGCCCCCGGGCCGTAGTTTGCCCATGCCTGTTGTAGGTCAATTATTAACTAAACATTTAACCAAATATCCCAGATATCAGTTTCCCTCACTTTGATGAATGTTATTTAATGTTTTGTATAGTTGGTTTATTATAGATTAAGTGAGATACTGGATTGTTTGATAGTTTAGCAGAACTTATGATCACAGCTAGTGGAAATTGAATTTCTGGATATAATAATTTCAAACAGTCCATGTGCTAACTGCTTTGGCATCAACAGCTGTTGAAGTGGTGAGTTAGAGGTTTGGCCATTTTTCCAGGTGCTCAGTATTTTCAATATAAATCAGTCAAAATAAATCACATTGTATTCTGATTGGTGACTTTTTAAGTAATAAGTAAGAAGGAACAACACATGTTGCATAATGTGGAGGAGGAATAGTATGTTATTTTTCTATGAAGTGCAGTGGAGTAAAACTAATTAAAAAAAACTTAAGTATTTAAGTAAAATACAAATAATGTACATACAAATTAGAACAAGTACAGGTATTTACAGATTGTTACAAGTACAGCAACATGTTTTAAATTGTTGCTTGCAATATGTAGCCAAAAGGAAAGAAGAATAATTCCTGTAGATATAGTTAAATCTCTGTCTCACCTTATTTCACTTTATAATAGCCTCAGATAACTAATTATTCTGAGTTTAAATCCCAATTATCATAAAAAGGAAAGCTAGTGCGTTATGTAGGCTATGAAATCCCTTGTTCCAAACATAAAGTACTGCCATTGTCCGTTTGAGGGATTTGAGATTCAGGCTTGTTTTAGAAGCTGTTTAGCTTTGTAGTTGACTTTAACCATAAGTGGTGTGCTGAGTCATGAACCTGTCAGTACATTTGGGCAAGCTTGCCCTGAAGTTAACTAGCAGTAATGAAAGATCAACTGGTTCAGAGGCAATTTGGAATGACTTAAATTACTTAGGCAAAGTTTTATTTAAGATGACATAACGTTAGCTGATGCGTTTTCATGCTGAAAGTGCCACCATAATTGGGTTTAAATGTGTGTTTTGGCAGCTAGCTGCTCTCCCCTGTTTCCAGTACACCTTTTAGTTTTAGTGGGACACAGTACCGAACCATACCAGTCTACTTTCATCCATGTGTCCATCTCTGATACATAGTTGTATCTCAGCTGTATCTCAGATATCCCTTCTATTCTGAACATTAATCTTAATTTCAAACCACGGGCTACTTAAATCAGGACACATACTGTACAAATCACTTTAATTGTTTATATGTACAATATTGATGAGTTTGGTTTTATGTTAAGGTACTTTTCTCCAAGAAAGAGTGTTTCGTGCTACAGTGCATGGTGTTGTCCTCATAAAAATCTATAAATTATGATATGGGTTCAGGATGGCAAGCAGGTTGACGTTTTGCTCACCCAGTTATTTGCCTATGGTTGATGAATAAAAAAGTAGCATGGGTTTAAGGCTTGCTAAGTCCATTTGCATCAGTACTGCCAACATGTCAAAGTCCTTGGTTTGTTGTGCGTTTTGAGTGCCCCATCTGAAACCAAGTCCTGGCTGTGGGTGACACAATGGTGCTGTTCTGGCTGGTATGCAGAGCCAATAACAACTACAGGGGCCAGGACGGGATTTTTTAAGATGCTTTCTTCTATATGCTGCTCTTCCTCCTGGCAGCCAGCAGGGCCGCTAGCATCTTCTTCTTCAACGCTGTGGATATGGATCGTTATCTGAAGAATTGTGCACCTACTTTGCACACAAATCTAATGAATCTGAACTATGTGGGTCTCTTCACTATGGTCTCTGCAGACCATATGTGGTCTCTGCAGACCTGTGGGCAATTATTACAGCTATGACAGGACACATGCTGGGCTCGCTACATTTTTTCGAAAAGTCATCGCCATGGTCTTTCTCATCAGCCTTTTCCCAAGCACTACCTTACAGGTCGCTGTTTGGATCCTGAAGATCTGGTTCAACTGTTGGTCACACAGTAGTGAGGTACATAGTGAGGCAGATCTGCACACAGTGAAACAAATCTGCCATTTTATAATTGCGTCTGCTCCATCTATTTCAAGGTGTACTAAACCCTCTATTTTGCTGCTTTTACACTCCTGAATTTAGGGGGATCATACCGCCTTTCTAATCTTTATGAGAGTCAAAGGGCAAAAAGAAGTGTCTGCCTCAGTGAGCAGCAGTGTGGCTATAGTAAAAAGTTAATAAAGTATATTTAAGCAGAATGTGTTAAAATGCTGTTACCTGATAAATCAATTTATGCTGTGTATATGCCAGCTTTTAATGTTTTTCTAAAGACAAAATAAAACTAGCCATGGGTTGTACTGTACCATTTACCATTTTCAATGATTAAAATTATTTTGCTTTTTTTGTTGTTGTTGTTGTTGTAATTTTTGCAAATCTTATTATTGATCTAATTATTATTATTAAACCACAAATATGAAAATAGTGACTTTCCCTTTTAGGAAAGGTGTTTGTTCCAGAGTAAGAAGTTGTGGTGTGACTTATAGAACAACTTTATAGAACAAAAGCTGATCATTTTAAATTAAGCTTATTACTTTTTCAACTCTTTTTCCTTTAATTCCATATACACTGTCTGGTCAAAAATAGTTGACATTCCAGAAGGGTCAAATCATTGGCCTGCATTGAGTAAAGAAAATATTACAATTATTATAATTGTAATTTTAAAAAAAGTGCTGAACCGTCAACTTCACAGAAGAAATATGGTTGGAGAAAAAAAAACATTAATGACCATCATTGGAGATCACTTAAACATTTGAAGTTGCATCTGGTTTGAATACACTTATTTTGGCTTTTTTACATCACAAAGAAATAGGCAGCACACCTACTTGTAGCAATACATAAATCTTGAATGATTATTATCTATTTTCTTTATCTTAAGGAAGAAACATGAAAAAGACATTGATGCCATCCTGTGTCATGTTCCAATTCTGTTTTCATTGTTTAGTCACATTTTTTTATCTGAGTTGCAGTCCACCCCTGCCAGTTGGTAATCAGTGTCAATTTTCTTTAAACAACCCGCCTCTCTGCATGCCTCTTCTTCATGTCATGTTTGAGCTCTGCAGTCTTTATTCTTTTCCTACATTGGCCTGTTTGGGCCTCCTCTCAGCCTTCCCCGTGTCAGTAACTCTGCAAATCTGCCTGCCAGCTCTGTCTCTGCCCTGTCTGCTCTGCAACATACAGTACTATTCTCATTTCTTCATATTATATCATATGATGTTAAATAAACGTTATGGGATCAAATATTTTACTCCAACAGGCTAAAAATTTAATTTTAAAATTGGTTGTTTATATAACAACCTCAACAGCAACCTCATTTCCCCTCTTGTTCCAACCATTCAGCACATAAAAATCACCAGCATTGATTATCTGTCATCATCTGCACCTGTTTGTCACTGGTTCATGCCTTCAGTTAGATGTTGAATGATTCATAGGTCACTGTGTGGCTTAACAAACCACTGGTCAGGTACAGGGACTGGGCTAAAAATAAAAGTCAAAAACATTTCCAAAAATGAGCCAAAAAAGTCCTTCAGGAAGCCTGGAGAACTATTCCCCAACATAAAAAAAGAAAATCTCTTTAGAAGCAGGTTTTTGCCTGTTTTTTTTTTTATTGTATTTTAAGTGAGAAGTTTTGAACAGTTGGGTTCAAAATAATAGCAGTCCACCATAATTAATCAGATTAATCACTGTTTTTGGTAGAAATTACTTTTCTACATGGTGCCAAATTTATTTTAAAGTCCTTGTTTAAGAACAAAGGCAGGAAATGTTATAAATGCTGAGTAAAATGGGTAGTTGCATACATAATTCAGAAAAACAGCGTACTTTGACTAAAAAGTTAAATGGAGAGGGGAAAACATATTAAAAGGTGCAGAAAATGGTAAGCTGCTGTATCAATATTCTTTAAAATGACAACAAAAACCAGAAAGACATGGAAGAAAAAAAGAAAAAAAAAAACTACTAGTCAAATGGTTCAAAGTCAAAATGGCAAAGACTCAATGATCAGCTCCTGGGTGATCAAAAAAGGTCTAAAGTTAGCTGGGACTGCTGTTACAATTAAAGTTGCTATTTAAAACCAAACTATCGGCAAGAAGCCCCTGCAAAGTACCATTGTTAAAAAAAAAAAAAAGACATTTGCTGAAGAGATTACAATTCCCCAACAAGACAATGACCCCAAACACACCAGTAAATGAAAAGCACCCAGATTAACACTATGGAGTGGCCAGCCCAATCTCTGGACTTTAATCCAATAGAAAACTTGTGGGGTGACATCAAAAATGCTGTTTCTGAAGCAAAACAAAGAAATGCAGAAGAATTGTCATATGTAGTTAAATCGCCCGGGGCTGGAATACTGTACCTGTTCACCGGTGCCAGAAGTTGGTCGACTCCATTTAGAAAGGTAAATCTTCAAGCATTTTTCAGTTTATACAGTAAATATTTAATGCAGACACAGCTAAAAAATTTTTAACAACTTAATATTGCTTTTTTTTTTTCACTTTCTGTAAAGTAATAACACATTTGATAAATTTTTCTACATGTTGTAATTTAGAATATATAATGTGGTGTGCTCATAATGCATTTGCATGTATGGAAACCAAAGCTATTATAATGATTTTAAGCTTTACCCACGTTTTTAAATACACTGCTATTATTTTGAACACAACTGCTGTGTACTTAATCTCTTACCATTGTTGGCTCTGTGGATTTGGACTCTGCACCTGCTTATGCTCTGAGTAATCACTCATTTGTGGTATTGCCTTCTACTGCTTCTGTATTCATCCACAGCAATGGATTATTTAGAAAATACAGTGTTTGGAAGCAGCATATGGAGAAATGAGGTTTGGCTTACTTTAACTTTTGCCTGGGTCCTCAGCCTCCTACCATGCCGACAGAAACTTTTCAGACCCTTTGACTTTCACCACATTCTGTTCTGTTTCACACTAATCTTAAAATTAAATAAAATCCTTTTCCTCTTATTATTCTACTAAGAAACTCAGCAATGACAAAGTAAAAACAGGTGTTTGGTGTATTTTATTAATTTATAAAAAAAATAATAAAGACTGAAATATCCTATTTATTTAAGTATTCAGACACATCACTTAGTTCATCGTTAGTTCATGTTTCCTGATATTTAACTTTAACTATATTAACTTTCGCATGGTTCCCCCTCTCTTTGAGCTCTTCTTCATTCCTAATATGGCAATACTTCCCGGATAGCTATAAAAAAATATGGAAAACTTTTTTGTACCTATGTTAATCTTCTCACCTGATGCACATATTTTTACTATTAACAGCGTGTTTACACAGGCCATTTAGTTTTTATAAATATATTGCCACTCACTTAAAACCTTGTTTTTATTAAAACGTTGACACTCACTTGGGAAACAAAGATGGCGGCTGCAAGATTGCGTTGTAAATTCACACACACTCAAATACCGCATGCTCACTATGCAAGATCACATAAAGGTTCCCTGCCATGACATTAGTCTTCGACTGTGTTTGCATATCATTTGTCATGAGTGTAAAAGTATTTTGATACCATTGTCCTTTTTTCGTACTCGTCAGTTTACGAATAAACACAGACTACATAGTGTTTATTGAAGCATGCGGCAATTATATGCCTCTACCTTCTTGCCTAAAGGGAGAGAAACTGAATCTAGTCCAGTACCCTGCGATGTATGCTTCACAGGGTGTTCAGCCATGTTAAGTGTGATTCCAAACCGCAGGGAGTGAAAATGTTCAGGTCAAAGGGAACTGCAGATGGTGTAGGGAACGAGTGAACGAGTTTCACTTCACCAGAAAAAGGAATGAAAAATTTCACATAAGTCATTGCGGAGCTTGAAAAAGGATTTAAAGATTATTATTTTATTATATTATCATTATTATCGAGGACATCATATCAAGGACACAATAATCTTTTTTTTTTTAAATCAAGAAATCCTTAGTATTATATAGGCTTGTAATCTGTAAAAAAAAATAATAATAAATAAATCTCTGTACATCTTTAATCAATTATTATTATTAATTCATAATTTTTTTAAACAAGTTATACACATTTCAATAATATATTTTATAATGGTATCAGTTTTCAATAAATATTCAATATTTAATGTCTGTAGTGTGAATTTCCACAGCAGCAGCGACAGGTAACCGAGGTGCTTATGTTACCATGTTAACACAAGGAGGGAGTAACGTCTGTGCTGGTGATTTCATAGGGTGTTTTAAATGGTGGAGTTTTGTCAAGTTTCCTTCACCGACATTCCCTGCAAACAGAGGATTAGGGAGAACCCTGTAAAGTACACAGAACACAGCTCAAGACACCTTTTGTCAAATTGAGCAAAGTTCTTCTCAAAGTCTGTGACCTGTTCATTCTGTGTGTGGGCTTTAAAAAAAAAATGAAAAAAATCCAGTTTCATACATAGCCCTGGCTCTGGAAATGGGAAACATGTTATACCACACAACACTACTGTATACCAGTTCTAGTGCTGATATACATTTTTGGGATCTTTTTTTATTTTATCACATTTGGTGGGTATTTGTGTGGTCTGTTTGTGTGGAACAATTTAAACAGATGAGTTTTCATTTTATTGTTGTGTTATGTTGTTTATTTGTCAATGTTTCAATTGAATACTGGTCAGCTAGCCCAATTGTTATTGCTGTTGATTTGGCAATGCATGTCCACAAATTTGGAGTTGAAACATCCGAAGGAACACTGGGAGAGGGATGTATTTGTTTGGCCATGGATTTAAAATATCAACAGTCGTTCTCCAGAATAGATTACCCTTCCTTTAACTGGGTGTTTCAAGGAATAAATGGAGTCAGAGCAACATCAGTTAAAGATTGTTAGTGATACAAAGCAAATTAATGTTAATGGATCTTGGGCTTTCTCCGCATTAAAAATCCTCGGCTTTTTTCCTTCCTCCCTCCTTTAACCCTTCTCCTTCTCCATTTTTTGTGAATAAAATTATTCCTTTTCCCGTAAGACCATCCGTGTGTCTGTGGTGCCACCCGTGCTAAAAGAGTGAACCCGTTACAACATCAAATGTAAAACTACAAAGCTCTCCGACGATTGATTAGCTCGTTAACTGGTGCAGCCGCGCACAACGTGATTTTTAAAATGCATTTTGATAAATTTTTAAACACCACATTTGTAACGCTAGTAACATAATGTTATTGACATTGGTAACTGTAATCAAATTACATGCATTTAAAATGTAATGCATTACATTACTGCGTTATCAGGAAAGGTAATTAGATTACAGTAACGCGTTACATAGTTACATAGTAATGTGTTATACCCAACTCTGACCGTGACACATTTAGGTTTTGCACTTGTCATTCATAGCATTACACATGTTAAATCTTTTTTATTGTTTTGTGGAAATATAAAAAAGTGAGAACCTGTCATTATAAAAAAGAAGGCAGTCTGTGTGCAATTCAATCTAACTAGAGCGCCACTATTTTAGGAGAAAAGAAGGAAGTTGCAACCAACTGCCATAAGAGGACGCCAAAGCTCAAAGCAAAAAATAGATAAATAAAGCAAAGGCAGTGGAAGGAAAACTGAAAAGGATCAAAAAGAGATTTCATAGGTCAAGGGAACACTAGGTCATCTTACCTGTGAAAGGAATCCTTGTGTTAGACAGAATTCCCACCTCTTGCCAGATGTTTCAGGCTTTGGATCCACCATAATCCTCACCAGTACATTGTGGTTGCTAAAGATTAGAAGATTACTAAGAAATAAATAAAGGTAGAAAATATAAGGAGGTGATTTTGAAGATCACATTTAAGATTTGCATTTTCTAACCCAGATATGACTTTTAATGACAGCTTGCAGTAAAAATTCACCTCTATTATTTGAGATTATCAGAAGACCACCAAATAATTTCCTTTGCTAATTAGTTAAGTAGACCATAGCAGTAAGGAAGGTGATCACCACACTATATTATGAATAATTCAAATAAAAACCTGCAAAAGCTTAGGCTTCAGTTGTCACTTATAAGCAGTGGGACCATTCATTTATTAAGATGCAAATATGCCCAGATCTTATTCCACTGGATAAGACATTAGTCTCAAAATGCAGAGTTAAGCACCTACCTCTATCATCAACGAATAAATTTGTATTATTGTTTATGTATTTAACAGGATCAGTAGAGGTAAACTTTGTTATATAATGTAATGTGGTTGAACATGAGCACATAATATAGCCCTACACACTTAAAAATTCCACCTGCTGCCTTTGTCAGCAGTCATATCATCAGTTGAAAAAAAGGAATCGGTTTCATTTGCAGATGTCAGTATCTGCCCATTCTATAAAATGAGGTGGTTGACCAAGTTTTGAACTTGATTTGTCTAAAGAAGCTGGTGACCCACAGCTCAATTGATTTTATTAAATCCCAACTATTTTTGCTTATTACTGTAAGTACAAATGCTACGTACTCATGAGATAAAGCTGTAATAAAATAGGGATGGGAAAAAAAACGTGCATTTTCATACAAAGAAATAGGCACATGGATAAAAAAATTAAAACATAAACAATGTGTCCTATGCTGGGGAGTGCATCACATGGAGAGAGGGAGGATACATGACAAATTTGGTGAAAGAAGAAGTATGCACTATCCTTGACCTCTAAATTGCTTCTCTTACTCTGCTTTCGTTTTGCACCTATTGACATTGGTGGATTAATATTTTATTAATTAAATTAAATGGTTCTCTGCAGATGGTCAATGTTTGGAATATTTTTCATAACTAATCCCCAACTGAGATTTATCTTGATCTCAGACTTGTTTTAAAAGCTCCATGTGCTTTATGCTGCTGTTTTTTCTTTAGGTACTGTACGTTGTCTAAGCTTGATATTATAATCGATGGATGGATGGATGGATGGATGGATGGATGGATAGATAGATAGATAGATAGATAGATAGTTTGACAGCACTTATTTGATTGACTAACAAACAGTATAATAGGAAGGACTAAAAAGCTCAGTGTAGAACTAGAAGAAGGGGATGATGAATATTAACGTTTTAAAGTTATAAGTGTCATGTAGAGCTATTTCCAAACACCTGCCGATTCCATGATCAATTCAAACAATTGTTATTGTCGCAAGTTATTGTGATGTGTAGCCACACAAAATCTGGAGACAGAGTCAACCTGTCGCCCTCAGCTAGAAGGGAAATTGTAGACCATTGTTTGGATGGTCAGGAATAAGTTGCCATGATCTGGAAGCTGCTAGAACACCGGTGTCACTGTCTACACAAAAGCAAATTTTACATCATCATGGACTGAAAGGTTGATTCAAGAAAGAAACCTCTGCTCCAAAATCACACACCATTCTCAAATAAATTTTTGAGGTGTCCAGTCGCAGGGACAGAGAAAGGTTTTTGAGGTCAGAGGTATGTTCAAATGAATAAAGATGAGGGATTTAACCCCAAGAACACTGTACCAACTTAAGCATCGTGGAGGTAGTGTTGTAGTTTGGGACTGTTTTGGTGCCAATGGAACTTAACATTGCACAAAGTGGATCGAATAAGGATTAAGGAGAACAACCTCAGAATTACACCAAATACACAGCAATGATAGCTTTGGAATGTATAAAATGGCTACCTTTAAGCTTTTGGAGCCTCAAACCTCTATCTATGGACCATATTTAAAAGTCATGTTCATGACAGGAAACCAGCAAATGTAATTGAAACACTACTGTACCAATCTCACTAAGGTTAAATATTAACCCCGAATTCTACCAGAAGTTTGTGAAGGAAATCCATTAAAGGCAGTGGAAACTGGTCCCTATACAAGAAATTTATGTAAACAAAGCACTCCGATATTGTGCAAGGGCGCTAGAATGTATGAAGGCGAAATTAAAAATGCAATACTTTTACATTGCACAAATGTTGGAAGATTTAAAAGAAGAAAGTTTAAAATCTATCTAACATGTTCAAGCACCTGTTTCTTCACATAAAGTAGGAATAAAAGAAAAAAAGGTAAAGAATTTTTTCGCTCATATTTTAGAGACACATACTGAAGACACATATAAATGTCTAAAAATGAATTAGATGAATGACTTTCAAAAATCCATTTGTTTGCCTACTGATTTACTTCTTCCATGCTGCCACAATATTTCTTTGCAGCTCCTTAGGGATCTCCAGGTTCTGCTGGTGAAATAATGGAGGCAGAGACCTAAGTGTGAGCAGCGGTTATCTTGTATAACAAAGATAACAGTTGGTTGAAGTGTGGTTGAAGAAACTATTAATTCAACTCAAAAATCATTAGACTTGATGTATCAGTCTATATCAGGGGTGGGCAATTATTTTTCCCCAGGGGCCAAATGAGAAGCAGAAAATATTGTAGAGGGCCGGGCCAAAAGTTT
>JAQQZT010000007.1:20837538-20847562 GCA_030068275.1 Clarias platycephalus | reverse complement strand
TGTGTGTGTGTGTGTGTGTGTGTGTGTGTGTGTGTGTGTGTGTGTGTGTGTGTGTGTGTGTGTGTGTGTGGGCGTGCACCCTGCGATGCATTGACATCCTGTCCAGCATGTACCCCACCTTGTGCCCTAAGTGTCTTGGGATAGGCTCCATGCCCCTGCAACCCTGTGCACAAGTTAACTGGTGTGATCATGAATGAATGTACGAATGTCTTTGACTGGTGTTTTAAAAAGGAACCCATTACATTTGGTGTCTAGACTTTCTATTGTAACACATTTAGGAGTTTAATAACATCTGTGTGATGTGAAGTCTGTGGGTGAATGGAAGTGTTTATTCATGTGGGCAGGACATTTCCTCATACCCATGTCAGTTCTTGCACCAAAATCATTTATCTTGTACCAGTGTTCACATATAAATGCAACATTTTTCTTATATATTGTGACAAAGTAAAGAAATTATAACCATGGTATGGATACCATCTGTGCTCGCATCTTCTAAGCTCAACAGGGGTCAGGATAGCATTTATGGCTGATGTGCACCTTGATCTAAGGTCTGGGTCAGTTTCTGCAGGGATTCTATACAAATATTTTTTTTCTTTGTTCATCTGGGACATCAGTATGCAAAAATTCTTCTCTAGCATAAGTCCATGAAGAGCCTTAGTCATCCAGGTGAGGTTATCTGGAAATTGAATCATGTCAATTTGACTTCTTTCTTGTTAGGATGATCTACCTACAGTAATAAGAAAGAAGTGTGGTTGACATGACTCAGCCTCAGGCATTTGGTTAGCTTCCAGATCTCCAGCATAAAGCGCAAAGGTAGTGATAAGATTAAATGAATTAAATGGCAGTGGATCTGAAAACAGACTGCTGGAAGTCGATCATGATCATCACCAATAAAATATTATTCCATATAAGTTGGACACATTTAATTTGACCTTGACGATTTAATATTATTATTTTTTTCTTTGTGACAAAATCTCCCATTAAATATTCAATGATCTCAATAAATTCAAAAGTTATACAAACAAAGGGCATCTCATCCAAATGTCAAAGTCATCCCTTGCAGATGAGGAAACATTTAAGCATAAACCTTACAATGTGCTTTTTTTTTTTCTTTTGCCAAAAGTTTCAGTTACCAGGACAAAAAGTACATAAACACTGTGCATATCGCACCATTTATTTGCATCCAGAGGTGAATACATTTTTGTGTTCTATTGTGCTCTATACACAATAGAACAGAATAATGTTCTATTGATGATGTGCTGATCTTGTGTTTTATTGAACTTGTATTGATTTCTCTTTACATTGCGCATGTGGAACTGCTTTTACTTTCAATATTAAACATAGCTATGACTTGTACTGTCGTTTTTTTTTTACGAGGCAGTTTAATCAAACACTTAGTTGATCTCCGATCATAGTCAAATTCTTCTGTGAAGTCGATGGTTCAGCACTATCCTTTCAGGTTTTAGAAATCTTGGACAGTTCTTAACCCAACTGTAGTCATTTTAGAAATTTCCTTAGTTGTTTCTCTGCTTGATGCAGGGCAATAATTTGACCATTCTGAAACACAGAAACAGTGTGTTTCCACAACCACAGGATATATCATCAGACAAGGTTGTTTCAGACATGAGGAGTTACTGTATCATTTACCAATGAAGCAAATTATCAGCACACTATCTTCACTTTATTGACCATCCGGATTATTGCTGTTAATTACATTTACTTACTCACTTATTCTTTTTCTTTACTGCTTATTATGTGTAGAGTAGCAAGAGGCCTGAAGCCTAACCCACAGGACTCAGGCACTAGGCAGAGTACACCCTAGATGAGGTGCCAGTCTATCACAGGGCACACAAGCACAAACACTCGCACACTATTGACAATTTGGAAATGCCTATTAGTTTAATCTGCATGTCTTTGGGCTGTGGGAGGAAACTGGAGTACCTGGAGGAAACTCACTAAGCACAGGAAGACCATGGAAACTCCATGCATGCAGACATGAGACGAGAATTTAACCCTTTCTCCTGGAGGTGCAAGGCCACAGTGGTTGGCCCACTCTGCTGCCCTGCATTTAACTCATTGTTATTATTATTATTGTTATTATTATTATTATTATGTAATTATGAAAAATACTTTTGCACTTTTCACGCTAGCACTGTGTACTGGTCAGTGTAGTTATATTGTTTTTCATGTTGAGCAGTAATTATACTGTTTTGCACTGTTTTGTACACATGCCCTTTATGTACTGTAGTCCTGTGCTGTTCTAGCTATTCTAGTTTTGTGTAGTCTCATATGCTTCTGTGCCAACAGTTAAACCGCACTTTGGTCAGTCCATCTCCTCACCATGTTCACCCATGACAATTCCAGGAACTATTCTTTGTTGACCTTGTTGATGATTCATACATTTACATTTACAGTAGGCATTTGGCAGATGCCCTTATTCAGAGCGACTTGTATTTTTATTTCATTACACATCTGAGCAGTTTAGACTTAAGGGCGTTGCTCAAGGGCCCAAAAGTGGCAACTTGGTGGTCGTGGGGTTTGAACCTGGGACCTTGAACCTGGTGTGGAAGGAGCAGAGTAAATCTGTCAGGGACATGGGGGACTAAAGTGTGTGCTGAAAATTATTTGGCAAAATCACTTAATGAATGACTGAATAACTGAATGAATAAAGGTTTCTAGGTTGGTGACTAACCAATAATCTAACCTTATCTAGCCTTTTTTATTGCTCATAGGAGACATTTATTTGCAATTATTTATAATAGCCATTTAGAGAATGTTTCTGATTTTGTCCATAGCATTAAAATTAATTTAGCTTTTAAAAAAAAAAAATTCACTTGGCAATTAACAATTAACAAGAACACACATTTTTAATATACGTTTAATTTGTGTCTGACTGCCATCCATCCTCAACATTATCTTTGATTTAAATGCCCAGTTAATCAAGCATGGTGGCAAATTTAAGCCAGATTGGATTTAGAGATTGGGACAAATGGGAAATACAGTCATTGTTTATCCTTACTCTGTGTTTCCGACTACAGAGCCGACTACTACATCAGGGGCCAGCACTGGATATTCGGAGATGTTTTCTGTCGCATCCTGCTCTGCCTTGTTTCAGCCAGCAGGGCAGCCAGCATCTTTTTCCTCACTGCCGTGGCTGTGGATCGCTACCTGAAGATCGTGTACCCATTACATCGTCTAATGTATGAACCTGAGTTACGCCATGTGGGTCTGTGCAGGCCTCTGGGCTTTGGTTATAATTTTTACATTTGATTTGCTGGGATTTCCACACTTTTTTAACGTAGGTAACCACACCCAGTGTGAGAGCTTCAATATATGCTTGGACAACAGTCCACTTTATATCTGGCAAAATACCTTCTATGTGATCCAGTTCTGTGTGACAGGTAGCATCATCGTTTTCTGCACAGTCTGTATTACATGGCAGCTGAAAACAAAAACAATGGACACCACAGTCAAGTTCAAGAGGGCCGTCCAGTTCATTTATATTGTTGCTGTGGCCTTTTTCTTCTGCTTCTTCCCAAGCACTGCCTCACGGGTTGCTATTTGGATCCTTAATATCTGGTACCATGACTGTTCATTCTGCAGTGAGGCAAATATAGTTTTTTATATATCACTTTGCTTCACTTATTTCAATAGTGTGCTCAATCCTCTGATTTACTACTTCTCTAGTCCTGCAGAAATTTTTTAATAGACTCAAAGGGGAAAAAGAAGAGATGGTGGCAATTAAGTAATACTGTAAAGTCAGCAATAAGCACAAAATGTAAAAAGTTACCTTAGAGATGTACTTTGTTATAGTGATAATTCAAATAGTCATGATTGTTCAGTTGGCATAAATGATTGCTTTTAGGATTTTTGATAGAAACACAATGAAACACAAATAAACAAATGGTAGATAAGCAATATTAGTCTATTCCAGCAATGTATGTCATTTAAAGTTATAATGTTTTGTTACATATATCATTACAACTCCTTGTGAAAAACAATAATTTTTTAGGTAATTTATCTTTTTATGGACATGTTAGTACATTTTAAAAAGTGAAGATCGTAAAGAGAAAAAAACATTTCACATTCATGCAAATGTTTTTTGTGCAAAAGGATTACCACTATTTATTTATTTTAGAACAATCTTCAATACTTTGAGTGTGATGTATTTAAACATTAAACCTCAAAGCAGATCTGATCTGTTCCATATATAGTTAACCTATAGAGTATAATATTGGTTCGAACCCCAGCATGGCCAAGTTGCCACTGTTGAGCCCTTGAGCAAGGCCCTTAACCCTATCTGCTCCAGGGGGCGCTGCTCCTAAGCTGGCTGCCTGACCCTGCGCTCTGACCCCAGTTTCCTAATTGGGATATGCGAAAATTGAACAATTTCCCTCTGGGATTAATAAAGTTCTATATATAATTGAAGTCATTTAGAGTTTCGATGTCTTTAGATATTTTAAGATCCATGTTTTTGGCTGGAGTATTAAAAAAGGATTCATTAAATAAGGACATCACATCTGGGTCTAGGCTTTCTACTGTTACACATTTACTGTAGGAACTTAATGACATATAAGTGACATGAAGTCATGTGGTTGAATGGAAGTGTTTATTCATGTGGGCAGGGCGTTTCCTCACATGTCAGTTTTTGCAGGAAAATTTTAATTATAAACCACTTAAGTTCTGCTTAGAGACACGGATCCAAAATTATCAGATCTAAAGTCACCTGATATTTACCTGAAGATTTTTTTTATATCTCAGTAATGTATTCGGTTATTACAGTAAATAGTGAAATTAGAGATATCAGCTGTATGATGAATATAAAATGCAGCTTTGCTTGTGGTATTTATAAAATTGTGACTTGCACTATAATTTTTTTTTCAGACCCTATAAAATACTACATTGTTCAACAATAACAATTGTATATTGTACAGACATTTGAATCATAGTATGGATAAACTGTGTATAATGATTGTGAAACATACACAACTCAAATAAATGTTTGTTGCAAATCTGAGCGCGTTCTCACATCTTCATAGAATTATCACTCAAAAGGAGGTCAGGATAGCATTTATGGCTGCTACAGGTATGTCTCTGGATCTAAGGTCTGGGTTAGATTCAACAGGTATTCTATAAAAATATATGTATTTTTCTTTGTCCATCTGCTGGGACATCAGCATGCAAAATACTTTTCCATCACAGACACAAAATTTGCAATAAAATTGAATAAATGCAATTGCAGTGGACCATAAAATAGACTGCTGGAAAAGGACCATGGCCATCACCAATAAAATATTATTCCTTTATTATTAATAATTAACAAGAACACACATTTTTTATATAAAAATCTACCATCTACCTAGTAAGTGTAATTTTACCTTTGATCTAAAACTATGGTTAATAAAACCTGGTGGCAAGCCAGTCGATTGGGACAAATGAGAACCACAGTCATTGTTTATTCTTAATCTAAAAGAGTTTCACTAATTGCACTTATTTAAATAATGAAAGTTGCCATGCCACAGTGCATTGTGTCTTTTTCAAAATCTTTTTTTACATTATAATTTGGGTGATGGGTGGTGAGTAGTTTGACGTTTTGCTCACCTAGTTATTTGCCTACGGCTGTAGAATAAAACATTAGAGTGGTGTAAAGAGTTTCTCATTCCATGTGCATCAGTACTGCGAACATGTCTAACTCCACAGCTTGTTGTGCTTTTCAGTCCCCTATTTTAATAAGAGTCATACCCCCTATACTACTCATGGAATTTATCTGCGGTATCACAGGGAACATTCTGGCCCTCGTCATGTTTGCCTTTGAGGTGAAGACCTGGAAGCCAAACTCCATCTATCTGGCAAATATGGCTACTGCTGACTTAGTGGTCCTCTTCTTCACACCATTCAGAGCCGACTACTACATCAGGGGCCAGCACTGGATATTCGGAGATGCTTTGTGTCGCATCATGCTTTGTTTTGTTTCAGCCAACAGGGCTGCCAGCATCTTGTTCCTCACTGCTGTGGCTGTGGACCGCTACCTGAAGATCGTGCACCCACTACATCCTATAAATAAGATGAATGTGAGGTACGCAGTGTGGGTCTCTGTAGGCACATGGGCTATGGTTATAATTTTTACAGGTGATTTGCTGGGCTCTCCACACTTTTTTAGTGGCGACAACCACACTCAGTGTGAGAGCTTCAACATTTGCTTCGACCATGGTCCGCTTTACATCCGGCAAAATGCATTCTATGTGATCCAGTTCTGTGTGCCAGGTAGCATCATCATTTTCTGCACAGCCTGCATTACATGGCAGCTAAAAACGAAAACGGTGGACACCACAGGCAAGGTCAACCGGGCCATCCACTTCATTTTTATCGTTGTTGTGGTCTTTTTCTTCTGCTTTTTCCCAAGCACTGCCTTACGAGTCGGTGTTTGGATCCTGCAGATTTGGCACCATGAGTGTTCATACTACAGTGAGACAAATACAGTTTTTTATGTATTACTTTGCTTCACCTATTTCAATAGTGTGCTCAATCCTCTGATTTACTACTTCTCTAGTCCTGCATATACTGGGACCCTGCAGAAAGTTTTAAAGAGACTTACAGGGCGAAAAGAAGAGATGGTGGCAGAGAACAAAAGTGTACCCACAGTAATAAGCAATTAAAGTCTATTAACACAAAACGTAAAAAATTCTGTGACCGCAGAGATAAACTTTGTTATAGTAATAATTTAAATGGTCATGATAGATCAGTTGGGATAAATAATTGATTTAAGCATTTTTGTTAGAAACACAATGAACAAACAAATGGTACGTAGATTTATTCATTGTGTAAAAATGTGTGTGACATTTTAACTAATATTGCGTTGTTACATATATTCTCACATGCCAAACATAGAATAAGTGGCATAATTTTTATGTTTTTCATGTAGTCAAATAAGTAAATGTTATTATAGAACTATTCCTCTTGAAGGAATAGATCTATAACAAGTTATAACTTGTTAACTAGTAAACAACTTACAGCCCTTGTGATTGCTATCATTTTCTAAGTAGCTCATTATTTTCTTATGTACATTTTTTTAAAGAAATTTAAAGAAAATCTTGATGTGGAAAAAATGTATTCAACATTTTATGCAGGATTTGAAAAATACTAATTTAATTGCTTCTTTTTTGTTTGCTTGCATGTGCAAAATGATTCCCACTGTTTATTTTTAGAACACCTTCATTATTATGATTGACATACTGTATTTAAACATTAAACATCAAATCTGTCTGCCATGCGGCTGAATAGAACTGTTTATTCAGGTGGACAGGGCATTTCCTTTAACTCATTTTAGTTCATGCACCAAAATCATTTATCTTCTGTCAGTATTAAAATGATAATGCTTAATTTTCCTACTGAAACTTGTTCAGTTATTAAATGGTAAAAGAACAAATATAATTAGCTATATGATGTATATAAAATGTAGCTTTGCTTGTTGTGTTTATAAAAGTAGGGGATGCACCATTACTTTTCACAGCATGTTCAATATTGAATTATTTTATCATAACAATTGTATTGTACTGTATATTGTACAGTATGTTGTACCAACATTATAACCATTGAATGAATAAATAGTATATAATGCTTGTGAAATACATGACTTGAAATTAATTCAGTTTTTAAGTTTAACAGGAGTCAGGAAAGCATTTATGGCTGCTATGCACCTGGATCTGCAAGGTCTGGGTCAGACTCAGGAGGCATTCTATCCAAATATATGTAGTGTTTTCTTTGTCTATCTGCTTGGACATCCATATACAAAATAGTTTTCTAGAAAAAGACACTACTGTACGTTAGCAATAATATTGAAATGGCAGTAAACAGCAAAACAGACTGCTGGAGGTGGATCATGGCCATTACCTATAAAATATTATTCTGTGAGTTGACACATTTGTTTAATTTGAACTTGCCAAGTTAATATCTATCTTTTTCTGTTTGACAAAACCTCTTAAACCTTAAGTAAACTTAAACAATTCATAAGTTCTAAAACCAATTACGGTAAGTCCTCTCCAGTAAGTACATTTAAGTATAAACCTTATATCTTTTTTATTATTATTATTGTTACCAAAAGATTAAGATTAAGATTCATTTATTTGTCCCATGTACCTTAGAGCATACTGAAATTTTTTTTTAGCACATCCCAGGAAGGTCTGATCAGAGAGCAGGGTCAGTCAGGATATAGCACCCCTGGAGCAGAAGGTTAAGGGCCTTGCTCAATGGCTCAACAGTGGCAGTTGGGCTGGAACCTCTAACCTCCTGAGCCGTAACTGTTTCAAAAAACAAACAAAACAAAACAAAATGCTTAGATCACACCCAGCATCATGAAGTGCTTTGAGAGGATCGACATGAGGAACAGCAATAATCAGCTTGGCCCCGTGAGTGGATCCCTCTGCAGTTTGCATATCATTCAAACTACTCAATGGATGACACCATCTCCACCTCACTCCATCTGGCTTTCAGCCACCAGGGCAAAAACGACACATACCGCACCATTTATTTCCACCCAGAGTTGCATTTATTTTTGCCCCAGATCTTCTATTGATGATGAACTGATCTTGTGTTTTATTGAACTTGCATTGAGTTCTCTTTGCATTGTGCATGTGGAAATTAATTACTTTCACTATTAAACATAGCTGTGATTTATACTGTTGATTTTTTACGAAGTAATTTCACCAATTGTAATTGATCTCTGATCACAATTATTATTATTTTTTTAACCACGTCTTCTGTGAAGTTAACAGTTCTTCGGTTTTCAGGCAAGGTTGTTTAATATATGAGTTACTTACTGTAACAGTTAGGGTTACAATTATTGTTATTGGCCATTATTGATACATATTAATCACTGCAGTAATTGTCCAATCAAAAGTGTTTGCTAATTTACAGTATATCCAAACAGACTTTTTTGGCCAGGGAATATATATTCGAATGCAATTTAAAGACTCTAGTTCAGCATTCAACACCATCACACCCCAGCGCCTGCTGGGACTAAACACCTCCTTCTGCAGCTGGATTAAGCTAGACTTCCAGATTAAGGCACCATAGTCAGTTCAGATTCTCCAGCATGACCTGACTGAGTACTGGGTATCCCAAAGAGCTGTGTTCTAAGTTCACTGCTGTTCACTCTGCTGTCTTACAAATTAGCAATGCATCTGATGTTCACTAATGACACAACTTATCAGTAGGTCTCATCAGCAAGAATGACAAGTGCAAAAAGAGGAAATGCAGCAGCTAATGAACTGGTGCAGAGCCTACAACCTGGGCATGAATTTGGTCATGCGCCCAAATTAATATCGCTCCTCGCTCACTAGATTGGCGGCCTCCCCTTCAGATATGCATGGCTGGTGAGCTATCGCCGCTAATGATCCCGGGCTTCACCCCTCACTATAAAATACAGCAAGGAGTGTAGCTCGGGGTCTGTTGGGTTGCTGAGGACTTTACTACGCGGTGTGAGTGTGACGCGTGCACAAAAACGCGTAAGAGCGGCAAGCTAGCGGGGCAATGGACCGCGTCCCAGGGATTTCAAAGAGGCGAGTACGCTTTTGATCGCTGCGACAAGGACAGCCGCAAGCTCACTGCCGAAGCTCCTGCGGCTCTTCAGCTCTCACAACGGAGCCGGATTATGGTGACCCTGCCGCCGAAGAGGAAAGAGCCTCAAGGAGGTTCACGTCACGGCCCACCCGGGGAAAGCTGCCTAGCCCACAGAAAGAGCTGGGAGGGGCCAGTCTAATGGAGAAGCAATTTCCCTCTGGGATTAATAAGTTATTTGAATCTTGAATCTTAAAAGAAGATGAGACTGACCGTGACTGTGACATCAGGCTATCTTCTTCAAGCCAACAAACAAAGTAAAAGATCTAATCAAAAGCGAACAACCTGGGCCTCCGAGTGGTGCAGTGGTAAAGTGCTCGCCCTATCATCCAGAGATCGCTGGTTCGGTTCCCGGGTGATGCTGTTACCTCTCACAGCCGGAGGTCTAGAGAGAGCTGATTGGCCGAGC
>JAQQZT010000007.1:20825991-20836537 GCA_030068275.1 Clarias platycephalus | reverse complement strand
CAAAAAGCATTTCACTGCATTTTCATACTGTATGACTGTGTATGTGACAAATAAACTTTGAATTTGATTTGAATTTGAGTGAGCAAGTATGGGAACAAGAACATCAACACCTTGAATGGGCCACCCAAGCAATGACACATTTGTGGATGGATAAAGAAGGGAGAACCCCATGTATGAACCCAGTGACTGAGCTTGTCTCTCCACGAAGGACATGCACATAGTCAAGGTGTGCAAAAATGTACAGTACCTCTTTAGTTCATTAGATCAAGACTCAACAATGTCACATACAAGCTGGACATGTCATGTCACAGCCATATTGTAGCATGAGGATTAGCCAAAAGATGCGGGTTGGAGCACTACATCAATGCCATTCCCTTGGTGCATAGAAGTTGATAAGTTCTCATAACCAATAAGTTCTGTACCTGGGTATAGCAGGCTGAAACAGACTGTGGCCTAGGTCAGTACTTTTACAATGCAGAAGTTTCATAAATGAATACATTTTCTTTTCATGTGACAAGCAATGCAGCAAAAAGTTTTTTTTTTCCCAGTAGTATCAGTGGATAGTGCGTCTATATAAATCTGAACCAGAGATCAATAATCATGGTTGAAAAACAGTGGTGTTTTATCCAATAGTGGAGAAAAGCCATTGGATGGTTTATGCCAACTTAGATGCTAAGTCTTCCTCATCAGCATCTTTTCAAGCAGTGCTTCAGGGCTCACTGTTTGGGGCTTGAAGTCCTGGGACAATAAGTGTTCACACTTGAGTGAAGTGAAACCTGGCATTTTAAACTTAGTGTGCTAAAATAATTTCAACAAAATGTAAATTCCTCTGGCTTACAACTTTTCCACTCCTGCATTCAGTGGTATCATACAGAATTGTCAGAAGACTTACAGAGCCCCAAGAAGAAGTGGCTTCATTAACAGTAGTGCCGCAACAGTAACAAGTAATTCAAACATTTTTTTAATGCTGTTATTACATATAGAAGTGTGTTTTCTGTCAATACTGGATAATTCTGACATTATGTGACATCTGGACTCATATTGACTTGCAAATTGTTGCATCGCATGCTAAGTTTGGCATCAATGAGACAATTTGCATAGGTCAGGGCCTCTTTCCAGGAGAATGCAGACCAATATTCAAAAATAAGAAATTAATTTACATTTTACAGACGGTAGCGAATAAAAGTAACCTATAAAACTTGAAGTCCACACACATTGGTATTTAATCATGAAAGTATGATCTAATATTTTTTTTTATTCAAGGTTATTTATTATAAGTTCAATAAACTGTGGGTTGATTTGCACATGGACCCATTAATGGTCTATTTTTAAATTGTATTGCATTTTCTGAACATGCATCCAAAGTCAGTATGTTTAAAAAAAATAATTAGAGTATATCAATTTAAAAATGTACACTGTTGATATACTGAACACAAGGGCTGCAGTGTAACTTTTTCCGTGCAAAATGTTGGTGTTAAAATTATTGGTACACTTTGTAGAACGATTTTGTTTCTTTGCAAAAACATTTATTTTTAAAAAGAAAAATTATACAACAGTTAGTTTTAACCAAGTAATCTGATTAAACTCACATTCAAAACCAGTCACTAAAGCACTTTCAGCAAAAAAACATATCTGATAACATTATGTCATCTCAAACAACACTTTGTCTCCTTGGTAATTGCTCCTACTGTAAGTTGTTTTTTCCACCTGTTTTAATTTGTTTGCGCCACGTGAGCTTTCTAACACATGTAAATCCCTCTCTTTCCAAATCCCTCTCTAACCCCTTATCAAGGGCACTACTTGCTGTGGGGTACAAGGAATTGTACATACTGTACTGTAGCACACAGTAGCTTTGGGCTTCGATCCCCGAACGTGGAAATTAGCTGATATTCTAAAGCAGAATAAGTTGAAATATAAGGTAAATCTCAGAAATGTCCACTACCTCCCTGGTTTATTCTCCTTACCTTTGGGTTGCATAGTACCAGTAAGAATTTAAAACTAGTTTCACCTCATTAATTACACTAACTGCAAGTCACATGCTTTCATTAGCAACTGTAAGTCCGCCAGTCATGGAAGGATATGCAGAGCAAAAAAAAAAAAAAAAAAGGATTAAATAAACAAATCATAATCTATTAATAAATGGTGATTGTGAAATTGTTGTATGAAAGCAATATCTGCAGTACTTGGGCTGCACCCTCATGCCTATGACCGCATCACAGATTATATTCAGTACAACTGAATAGCACTCCCTTTTGTGTGATAGTGCCTAAATGCATGATAATTATTTTACATCTAACAATTTAATGAAAAATAATAAACATTACAGATATTTCTTCAACTGTATGAATTGTAATTATATTAATCATGTGTAAAGTTGCTCAAATGAAAATCATTTTTGTCTCATGTAGCTTTTACATATTCATATTGTGTCTTTTTTACTACAATAAATTAAGTTTGTAAATATACTTAAATATATAAAAAATGTACATTTACTTAATAAACAAATGAGTTTACCATAATAACATGCCAATTTTAACTATTATTTACCATTATTTATTTTACTTGAGTGGAAATTATGCCTCTAATTTAAAAATGTTGATACATGATAAATTTTTTCCAATGTATACTCTTAAAGTGTGCCAGCAATTTTGGAGTTAATTGTATGCCAAACGACGCTCTATCAAAAGAGACCACAGAAGAAATCAAGGTTACTATGTCACATGCTACTCAATACAGTTGTACAAGCCATGGTTTCCATGACATTCTTTGTAAAGCCCCACCCAGTGGGGCTATAGGACAGCCTATATAAAGCCCAAATTATCTGTTTTCTGATACTTGCACTAGCTGTGAAAGACCCTCACTAGACTACACAAAACACACACACACATACACACACACAAACATACACACACACACACACACACACACACACACACACACACACACACACACACACAATAGATACAAAAGTTATCTGGCACTGTAACCATTCACCCATGCTTAAGTAAGTTTATGATTATTTATTTACTTTCTAAATTTTAATTATTAAACTACTTTTGGGGGTTAGTCTGGGTGTTTTCAACATATTACTTAGCACCAGCATAATTTATCATTATATTTTTCTGTATGCATATAAAATGCACTATTATGTTATTACGTACTGTATAAATATACACTAGTTAAATGTTTTTTTTATCTGTTAACTTATAATTGAGGAAAGCAGGAACAACTTTGGTTATTTCAGTCAACCACCTGTATTGTCATTGTTGATTATTAAAATTGTTAAAAAAATTTAATCACATTTATTCTGTTTTACTTAATTAGCCTACTACTGGAATTACTTAAAATTAAACATGTCCATTGAGTAATCATAAATGCACTAATGTGCATTAGCGAAGCACACTTGAAAATTAACATAATCTTTTTAAAAACTGTTTCGCAGATTTACAATGGTGTTCAAAATAATATTTTTTTGAACAGGCTAGTATTTGTTTTTGTTCACTTAAATTAAACTAATAATACATTTAGCAAATTTTTCTTCATGTTGTGATTCAGAATAGAATGTGCAGGGTGTCCAATGCATTTATTTGATTTAAATTAAAAGTTATTATATGGATATGGAGCTTTACTCACTTTTTTCAACACACTGCTATTATTTTGAACACCACTGTAAGTGATGATGAAGATAGATACGATATTGCATAGATAAGGCTCGGTTGTGGGTTTTGTTTTTTTTACTTGCAATGTCTGCACAAAAACGAACTCACAGCAAGAGAACTATTTTGCAGTCCTAAATAATTCTAGCATGTAAGGACTTGTGCCTAGTTCTATCGTATGCAAAGGCCTAGTTTTTTAACCTATGGCATGCAGATGCTGGCCTCTTTCTTGTACCACAAAACCTGGGCTGTGACAGATTTCACGTGTGACCTCAGAGGGTTTTTTTTTTTTTTTTTTTGCACTACTTCTAAGCTGTAAAGGTGAGCAAAGAACAAAAACAACAAATGTCAGTGTCAGCAACTTTATTTTACTGCATTCGTAAGCGGTATACACATCTGAAAGCATTATTACGCCTGTTATGGGTAATGAGTAAGGTTTGTGGTTACTACCTTCCTGTCTGAATTTGTTACTGTATAAGCTTCTTTTCTCATTTGATAAAATGTGTCTTTATAACTTATCAAAGTTAGAATGATCTCAGCCAACAGATATGTCTGGTAAAATCCCTAAGTGGCCTAAGTGAATTTCATGGTTTCATCCTGGGCCCAGGCAGAATGTTATGGGTGACCATATGTGACCAAACAGTGGACTGCACAGTCACATTGGGCCTGCTTTTTGAAACCAAAATTGGAGACAACTCTAAACATATACTGGGTTTTCTCTACAAGTCTGTTGCTGTGTTCCGGAAGTTGATTGATATGACTCAAATTGGGTTGATAATGGGGAAACTCAGCATGCAGACCTCAAAAAGAATGCATAAGGTATATGATTGAATAAATGATGATGGAATTTTCCAATTGCCTGTCACACTGGTACTAATTTAATTTAATTTTTAATTTGCATTCAAATTTATATTTCTCTTAACACTATGTAGGCAAACAAACCTGATAGAAAATGATAACATAAATTAGTATTTCTTGTGAGAATAGAGTAGTCTGTGTCAAAATCCATAACCCAACCTCACTCAGTTGAAACATTCAATACAGTTTAGATTGATATAATTAATGTTGGACACAAGGATGAGGTATCAAATAAATCCAATTGAGCTATGTTCAAACAAGCATAAATTGCTTGAACCAAACCCAATTTGTATCCAAGACCAATTTTTGCAACTTGCATTTATGGCCAGAAATGCTACTTGATCCAGAACAAATGATACCTTATGTAATTGTCCTTTTTTGCAGCCCCTACAGCCAAATGGCTCTTCAAGATCAACATAAAAGATCTTTTAACTGTCCCGAGGAAAATGATGAAACACAGAGTGAGGAATCCCAGTCTGGGCATCTCCCGACCACAAACACTTCTTGCAATCACTCATTTGCCATAAGTAGGGTGTTGGAATCACAGACATTTAGCCACCAATACAATCCTATGACACCCGGTCTTACCCAGTCTTGTGAAAAATGTATCCAGCATGATCAGCTCACCAGACCCTGCCAGCAGAACTTATTCCTGAACCCGGTTGGTACTGACAAAAGAGATCTGGGTGTTAATAGTGGCTGGCACTACCCCTGCTACCACAGCAGAAGTCCTAGAGGAGATCAAACAAGCAGTCTACCATCACACTTGCCCTCTACTGATTACCAGACATACCTGGGTGCTGGCTCTGTTTTTCCCAGTTGGCATCCTTCCCATCTGGGTACACACAGCCTCAGCCTTAACAGTCTGGAACAGCCTGGCTCTCTGCACTCTTTTCTCAGAGCTGGATCTTCCATTTCCACCAACCAGGCGATGCTTTTCCCTGGCTTCCACTGTGAATACAATGGTCAAGTTCCACTCCAAGTAGACCCTCAAGATCATCTCATCCTCAGGCATAAATATCAGCTGCCCCACAAACTCAAAAGTATGTACAGTACAGCCTCTCAAAAATGGATTTTCATCAAGTCTAATTGTGAATAGTGTTTAACAAATATTAATATTGCATCTCAAGTTAAGATTTATGCCTTGACTCTTTTAATATACAGATTGTGACCTCTTAGGATACACACATCCAGGTGGAAATAAAAAGTGAGTAGCTGAATCACCTTTGACAATATTGCAATACTGATAATAATAGGAATATATCAAATGAATTATGAGGTTATTACTTGGGATTTGGTCGAGTTCTCTAACTATTCTAGTGGATCTCAATTTTGCTTGAACCTTTCATTGGTGAAATAAAGACATGCTATCCCAACATTATAAAATAACTTTCTCATTTTATGTAATCTATGTGGTAGATTTTACACAGATATTTATGGACAAAGTGAATAATGACAATTGAATAATACGTGGAAAGCTTGTGGTTGTGGCTGATTGAGTTTTCCTCTCCACAGTGGTGTCATTTCTTGCAGACCTGGGCAGAAAAATCCCTGTAACACACAGCTTTCTTGGGAACAGAGTAAGTGCTCTTAATAGTCAGTCATCTAGAAGAACCTGACGAGATATTCATGAATGGCCAGTGTACATAATATGCTACAACAAAAGGCTAAATATTAAATAACTTTATGCACACCTTCTCAGTGATGCATCCTCTGTTATGCTTTGGAGAAACCATGCCAAAAACATTTTTGAGACTGACATTTTCAGCAATTATCCTCTGACCTGGTTTTATCATATTTATATGCAGAGTGGGGAGATTTTGTTTCATCACATCACATTCACATTCACTACAGGAGTTCCTCTGGTTTCGCCTATTGGTCTATTTTTGTTCTCTTTATACACTTAATCACTGTGCTTAGAAATCCAGTCACAGGGCTTCTCATATCGCTGTTATACTGATGACAGACAAATCATTCTAAAAGACATCTTTATCCATTTAATTGCTTTTTTTTCTTGAAAAACTAAAGATCAGCAAAACAGAAATGCCCAGATTCCTCATATATAGCACTATAGGTTTTTACTTTATTTTAATTCACTTCTAATGCATTATCATTTTATAAATAACATTTCTTTCCAATGACAAAAGGAATCATCAGTAACATGACAAATTGAGTCATTTGTCTAACTAAGTTCAGGATAAAGAAAGAAAAACGGTCAGAGAGAACATGCCTATAGCTGCTATAACCGATAATTGGATCTAAGTTACATCCTTAATTTGCAGATAGTCCAAAACATTATTCCACAACATTAATTGTACTGTACATTTTGTGTTACTCTACAATGGGTGTTCAATTCAAACCAGTACTTGTGTGGGGAGAAAGTGTTTGAGATATTATGAGGGGTGTTCAAGTCAAACTGGGGATTGTGATGAAATTTCTTTTGATTGAAGAGTTAAAAACTGATTGACATTTACAGAAGACCTTAAGCAGCACCATACGGTTATGAGACTCTTGGCCACAGTAAAACATTTGAATGATGCAAATGTATTGAAAAAAGCCATTCATCCACGAATGATGATCCCGGCCGAGGTGGCTCGGAGCCCATTGCAGTCGCTCCTTTGAACAATAAGCTAGCGGAACACCTGATCCTTGAAAAGTGATATCCTTGAAATAACTTGTCTCCAACTTGCGGCACATATGTCTGTGGGACACACAATAATTTCAGAAGCACCAGTTGCACATTACAGGAACATAGCTGGGAGTTATTGCTACATCCAGCTGCACCCATACAATTCTGACCTCACTCCAAGCCATTTCCACATGTTTGTGCCATTAATGGAGTTACTGGGAGGTCAGCGCATGAAGTAGGTATTCAAGCATTATGAAACACTGGGATAAGTGCAATAGTGTATCAGGGTATTATATGGAGAAATAAAGGTAGTTTTTACTCAGAACTGTGTTCTGTTATTCAGGAAAATCAAAAGTCACAATTTGATTTGAACGCCACTTATATTTTTTTTAAAAATGTCGACCTTGCAAAAATAATTTCAAGTCCTCTCGGGGAAAACAGTTCACACCCCTTGTGTGAATACAGTACCTTATTTTACAGGGCTTTATGAAAAAAATAAATCTTGAGAAGCCTACAGTAAGTCGAGCAGACCGTCAGCCATTAAAGACCAGAAATGAGGGCCCTTGAAAATGACTTATGTAAACAATTGGTTCTGTATTTCACAGCATTGTGTTAAGACGACAGATGAACTTATTAGCATTAATCTGAAAATATAAATTTTGGACATGCATTGTTTGTGGACTTTTTAGAAGTTTTTTAACTACTCTATTAATTGTATGAAGCAGGATTATATTTGTTGCTACTTTGTCTAATTAAATACTTTGCCTGTTTTTAACTCACAATAAAAAGAGTCTCTGCCCTAGTACTAAATGAAAATGGAAATATGTCATGAATGTACTAGTTTACTTATCTTGTTCTTTTCACTCTTGCATGCAAAGGAAAAGTGTTTGTCACATATGAAGTGGACAGTGAAGATCATCTTAAAGAGATCATCAAGTTTGTGGTCTTGTTGAGGAACAACGGATTTGACACGCACGTAAGAGGATATGCATCATCCTTTTGAGTGTTGCTATATAAAACATTCTGAAGTGATAATTGCTTTCCACCTGTGTGCCTTCAGATTGATGTATTTGAAGAGCAGCTCTACAGCATCAGTAAGATTGACTGCATGGAAAGATATCTCAATGAGGTAAGACTATAAAAAGTTTTCTTTGTTACTCATATCCTTTTACAGTGAGTGGCTATCACGTAATATCTGTAATATTATCATGTAATATTGTAATATTATAATGCATTATTCTATAGAGGAAGCCAAAAGCAAAAGCCAAAAGCAAATGTTAATCTTAATTAAATCCTTAAATCATATGTATCAGATTTTTATTTTAAAAATCTATGACCAAAAAACAAGTTAGTTAACTTGTGTTAGAATAAATGCAGTTAAACACATTCTAATCAATTTACTCTGGAGACATTATTGCATCAGAAGAAGATAATTTATATAAACATGGTCATATAAATATGGTGTAATTTGTATTATGAAATGTAGCAGCTACAAGTCATTATTTCAATACAACATAAAGGGACTTGAAAGACTTGGGAGATTAGTGTCAACAGCAAAAAATATGGTAATTATAATTAATTCACTGTCTTGTTTGTCCTTCTGCAGAAAGATTACCTGATTATCATGGTTATTAGTCTGAAGTATTTTGAAACAGTAACAGGTGCTGGTATAAGTGTGGAATGTGATGAGAGGACCTCAAATACTGTGTACATTCACAAGCAGGTATGCAATAATTAATGAGTTATACTCACTAGAGACTATTATGCTCTTGCTCTTAATATTTGGAAAACTGATTAATTCCTGTAAATGTACTTCTCGTTTTGTTTTGTTTTTTGCTACTCAGCTTCAGAGTGAATTCATTCAGAATGGCTGCAGGAACTTCAGGGTTGTTCCTGTGCTTTTTCCTGGGGCTAAAAAGGTAAATGTTTAGCTTAGTAGTTAAGGCTGAGACAGTGAAAACTGCTCAAAAGCAGAGCTGTATGCTGTAACTGAATGGAATTATACTGTATAGCAAATTATATAGCAAATTAATAAGTAGAAAAAAAAAGCAACAACATATTTACAGCATTTGACTTACAGTAAGGCACAAAGACACAACAGTGCAGCTTGTTGGGGCTGGGATTTGAACTCACAACCCTGTAACTTGCAGTCCGATACTTTAATCACTGAGCTTAGAGATTAACACCTTACACTTCTGCCTGTATATGTGAACCAGGGGTATAAAATCATTCCTAACTTTTTAGAAATGTTTAGAAAGTTTAGGAAACTTTTTTTTCTTCTTAACAAAATGCCACATGCAAAGTATAGAATTTCACTGTTCTGTACTTGAATATGTGTGGGGAAACTGTTCACACATACAGTACAACATTTTTCACAAAGTTTAGGATATCATGGAGTGATCAAGTCAAACTGGGGCTTGTGATAAAATTTCTCATGCACAGTAAGGTGAAGAGACGCTTAGCCGCAGTAAAACATTTGAATGTTGCAAATGTTTTAAAACTGGTCATACGTCCATGAATAATGATCCCAATCAAGGTGGCTCAGAGCCCACTGTAGTCATATCCATGAATATGTCTGATCTTTGAAAATCAACCTGAGGAAGAGACACATCTGTCTGTAGAAAGTACAGTATACACACAATCATTCACAAACACCACAATCATCACGTTACAGGTATTCGACATGGTGTTTCTGCCCTACAGTATGAACGCTCCTGACCTCGCCCAAGCCATTTCCACATGTTTGGACCATTAAAGGAGTTCCTGGGAGGCCAGCGTTTCAAATTTGAAGCAGAATGGCTCCACCATACTAAGAAATGACATTATACTGCATAGAGAAACATCGGTAGTTTTCACTCTCAGAACTGGGTTCTGTTATCCTGTGCAATCAAAGGTCCCGGTTTGACTTGAACGCCCTTCGTATTTGGTATACTTAGAATCATATAATTGTAAACACAGCAAGTTTCTGTCTTTTTTTATGTTCCTTAGAGCTATGTCCCCCCTTGGCTGCAGAACACACTTATGTATAGCTGGCCAAGGGACCGGGATGATATTCTGCGCCGACTCATGCAGGTGGAGAAGTACAACCCACCACCCGTCGGCCCGCTACCAACCATCGTCTCCATGCCTCTGTAATTGATAAAGATGCATCTTCTTCATCCATCAACAAGAGTGTAGCAGTGACTTAAAGCTAAAATTTGGCCAGGAAATGGGGCATGAACAGTCAGTATAGAATAAATACAGGTGTCAAATGTAACAGTATGTCATGCATAAGAATAGATGTGTTTAAAAGTACATATACTATTATACAGTATGTATGTACACATAGTACACTCACCTAAAGGATTATTAGGAACACCTGTTCAATTTCTCATTAATGCAATTATCTAATCAACCAATCACA
>JAQQZT010000007.1:20812439-20825891 GCA_030068275.1 Clarias platycephalus | reverse complement strand
AGTTCTGAAGGCGAAAGGGGGTCAAACACCGTATTAGTATGGTGTTCCTAATAATCCTTTAGGTGAGTGTATATGTGCATATACTGTACCAAATGTGTTTTTTAGTTAAGAAAAAATGTTAAGTAAGGAAACTGGTTTTCAAGAAAGATGTCCAGAAGTTGATTAAATGATTTAATAATCATTAGTTGAAGCGGTGCAGATTCTATTTTTCTTCTTTATAATTATTAATTCAGTGTTTTTTTATATATGTATAACTGGCAATTAACACAAACAGATTTGTACCATTTAACAGATCTCTGCTATTTTGTATTTTAGTACTGAGAAAATGTAGTAGGCACACATAAAAATATATACAAACTTAACACAATCACAAAAAGTAACACTTCCCACTTTCGAATCTGATCTAAATAAATATTCCTGTTTAAATAACAAATATAAGCAAAATGTGGTACTAATATAATCCTGACCTTTAAAGCAGATCTACTGTAGTTCCAGATTAACACTCCTGACAATCTACACTGTTCTAAAGAGCAAAAAATGCAGACACTTAACCCTTAATCCCTATGTTATCAGTAATCATATGATGTATTATATCTTAAGTTTAATTATGTAATTAATGTCTGCACAAACATAAAGTACCTTCAACACAGATTGATTTGTTTTAAGAGTGTAACAGACTGAAACTACTTAAAGGTCCCTTTTATGGATCTGTACCAGCGTTTCCAGTTCATTACATCCCTTATAATAGGGAATATTTTATAAATTATTAAAACAATGTCTAATGATTCAGTTTAACAAAAAAAGTATATGGCAGCAGCAATTAGATCAATACAAATTACAGTGACTTAAAACACTTGACCTTTTTTTTGCACCCAATGCAATGCACAGCAACTTTGTGAGGCAATGTTCATTGACTTTTAAAAAACATAATAGAATCTGGAAGCATATTACTGACTTGACATCAAATCATGTTATTGTTGAGTAATATACAGAAGACCTATTGTCATTTACAACAGGATGGGGTCTTGCAACAAGCATTAAATATTATAATGAGATCATTTTGTCCTTAAGAACATATTTGAGTGGATGTCATTGTATCTGATCCAATGTGCCTCTAAATGTTGCCATGCACAGCTTTCAAGGTCTTCATTTCAGATTCTGTTCTTTTTTGGCCCATAACACATAAGGGTTTGCAATTACACTTCTACATGAGTAAATACTTGCAGTTACAGTAGTGTTGCACTATTTACAGTTTGTGAGGTTCATGAGGCCACTGGCCTGACACGATGAAAGGTCAGCGAAGAAAACGGGCTTTTAGTTGAACATGATTGACTCAGGGTCCTGGTTCATCATTTGGGCCATGTGTCGTAGAACATCTTTCTTAGTGATGATCCCGAGTAACCGTCTAAGGAACACAGAATTATGATGTCATTATATGAAGTCACAAAAACAGAATTACGACATGGATCACACGGTCAGCATCTGCTTTACTAGGAACCCTTATACAACTGCACATTTTAAAAGTTGGTTTATGTAAAGGTCTGTATATTGTATTTAAGAACACCATCAATGTCATCAAAAGTGTTATATGTTTTAGTATTACGCAAATGCCAAAAAAGAAATCATACTAACACCTCTACCTTTGTAGAACATTTTAGAGAGAAACGAGCAATGCCTATATTGTTTTATTTTTCACTTGTTTTTGAACAATCGTTCTTGTGTCAATATTATAACAAAGTGTCCAACAAAGTTTTTAGATTAATGGTTCTGCCAGTCTCTGACCTATAGCATGATCAAGTCAGTAAGTCTCTCTAGATACTGTAGATAGTCTGTGGAATTCTATTCGATTCAGTTTTGGGGCATAGCCATTTTCGATTCAATTTAATCTGATTCGATTACTGTATGATATATTTTTGGGATACTCTTCAATTTTAAACTATTTAAGTTTTGTAAGTTTACCTAAATAATTGTGTGAATCGATTCTCATCAATCAATTAACTCATCATTTATCAATTCAAATAGCTGCATTGACCGACAAAAGACCGATTAACCTGCATAACTGATTCATTCGGACAGCTCTTCTGGATAAGATGGGCTGGCAAATGCCATAAATGTAAAAGTAAATGCTGTATGACACATTCATACCACTCTATAGACTTAAATCTAATTTGCCACTCTAAAGACTTTAAAATAATTTCCCAGATTATTTGCCATTTCTGAGCTCAGTATAACACAACCCTGACAAGCAGAGTTATTTCAGATGTTATGTGCCCTCTAGTGGATGTTAGATTTTAATCCTCTTTAGTAAATTCTCCAGAATGTGCAAAATATTTTTTTAGGATTCACACTCACATTAAAAGGAACACCTTAAAGACTGTGCACATTCATGCAGTTATCTAGTCAACCAATCATGTGGCAGCAGCTTAACACACAAAAGCACGCAGATACAGGACAAATGTTTTAGTTAATGTTCACCTAAAACACCAAAATCCAAAAATGTGTGACTTAACAAATACTGTAGATGCCCATGGTCTAAGGAGGTATGTTTTTTTTTTTTTCCTACTACAGTATGTCTTCATTAGGAGTTCTTACCCGCTGCGAGTGACAAGGCACTGGCGAAGGCCGAGCTTGCGGAAGATGTCCACCACAGTCTCCATAGGTGTGTGGTCAGTGACGGTGAACGGACTGAGGTTGAGGATGCGCCTCAGCTTCAGTTGCTGTGGGTTCGAGGCTGGCAGCTGGGGTGCATCCTCAGTGAAGTACACTACTGAGTTACTCACCACACCATCCTGCTTCTGACGAGCAGTCTCTAAATTCACAAGAAAAGAGATGTCAAAGGAAGCCTTGAAAATATGCCAGATGAAAAATAATCTAAATATTAAAAAAACATAATTCGCAAAAGATTTTTAAATTTGTTATCTATTTTCTAATTCACAAAAAATAATGCATTATTAAGAGTCACTTCTGGTCAGTAACAGTTACTTAAAAGTGGCCAAATATGCGGAAAAAAATAGAAGTGTTCTTGTCAACATAAATGTTAAATATACTGTAAAACCTGGCATCATAAAAAATGTATTTCATACAGTAAACATGCATGATCATTTCTTTTCTGTCTTTCTGATATTGGCTCCTGATAAATAAGGAAAATGCTTTTTCAGAGAGATTAACATCAATCCAGAAGGTGATTGGTATGAAATTTAAATAATGCCCTGCTCTAGCAACAAAGAGGAGCCTAATATTTAAAAAATTTGATTAAATAAAATTTCAGCTTTTCTGTAGAACTATAGTGGCCATAAGTTAGTGCTTACTAATAGCCACGGTCAGATCCCTGCGTTGGACAAAACCGATGAGTCGTTCGGACTCGCGCGAGACGACCACAGGAAAGCCGTTGTAGTCCGTCTCTTTGATGAGTGTCTCTACGTCTTCCACAGTGGTAGAGTCCTGTGTGAGGACAGAGAGTGGGGGCTCGTTCCTACGTGGTCGCATCACATCAGTGGCCAGCGTGCGGTGAGTGAACTCATCCTGGTCCAGGTACGGGTAACCGTTCAGACGGATGTGTGCCTCATAAATTCCCTCTTTACTGAAGGCATCTGCCACCCACTTACTTGTAACAGCTGCAGCCATTAGCGGCACAATGTACTCTAACCCACCAGTCAACTCAAACATGATGACAACCAAAGACACAGTCATCCTAGTGACTCCACCTGAGACAAGAAGTGAAGACGTACAGTAACAAGTATGTGGGGAGAAAAAGAGGGAAATAAAAATCGTTAGATTGCAATGTAACAATTGATTCTGCACGTTGCACTACACTGTAAACATCTATACGTTCCATATTTCTCTGAAAACAAATATTTCCTTTCTGGAAAAGCTGCATCCACATTCATGGTGTTAACAGGATTACACCACAGAAGTAACAATAAATGTTAAGTTCAGCATAGCAATAACTTGATTAAACTACACCGTCTTACCCAGACACGCTGCAGCCCCCACCATGGCGTAGAGACCAGGAGTGACACAGTCTGCACCAGGACGGCACCAGTTCTTAAAGATGATCCAGTCATGGTGGTGGTAGGCCATCTGCTCCACAGCAATGCCCACTATCCTTCCTGCAATGGCGCCAACTGCCATACTGGGGATGAACAACCCCGATGGGATCTGGGCAAAGCAGCAACAGAAGCAGAGAGAATATTTTACAAGTACACTTCCATATATGTAACTAACACTTCTGTATGTAAGTAATGACCTACCTTCATGCCAAAAGTAAAGATGGTGATGACGATCTTAAAGATCAATGCGAGTGCCAACTGCCAGAGGGCGTTGTAGACCCCTGGTCCAGCTGGTCTGTCAGGTATATCGTCTTCTGGACGGCTCATATTGGGGTTATTGATATAATCGCAGAGTTGGGAGGACTCGAGAGCACCACAGTCATTAAATAACTCTGAGATGAGCTCACTGGTACTGCGCCGTGTATATGGGTTGGGGAAAGCCAAGATAGCTGTAATGCCCGTCACAACGATTACCTCCAGGACAGGGTACTTCCCAAGGCGAGTGGTCTTTCTGCGGCGGCACCAAGCAATGTTGCACCGGATAAACAGTGTGCCCCAGAGGCCTCCGAATACCCCAAGCAGGATGAAGGGAACAAGCTCAGCCATGTACCAAGGGGTGTGATACTCCACATAGAATAGTACCAGGCGGTTGTTTCCGAATGGGTTGATAGAGCGCAGCGTGAAGGCAGCAACCAGCGCAGCAAAGAATGAGCGCCACAGAGTCTTAAGAGGAAAGTAATAACTCACCTGAAAGAGGCACATGATGCTTAGATTAGCGAGAGCTCATAACAGAAAGTTCTATTCAATAATATACTGTACATGGACTCAAGAATTAAAATAGTATCCACACTACCAGTCAAAAGTTTCATGTTTTTTCATGATTTTAAAATATAAGCTGAAATATAAGAAGATACTATTTGCTGTGATGTGAGTACCTCCTCTAAGCTGAAAAGCACTCCACCTATTGGAGCACCAAACGCCACTGAAACTCCAGCGGCCGCAGCAGCCGATAAAACCTACAGATCACACAAACACACCATGCAGTGGTGGTAAAGCGTTGCTTTGCTTTCTATTAAACAATCACAGCAATTATGAAAACAGTAACATTGTAAACCAGCAGTGCTTTTGTACCTCTCTACGTTTGCCTTCATTCCTGCTGTATTTTGAGAAAAGGCTGCAGAAGAGGTTTCCACAGCAACAGGCCACATGAACCAGCGGCCCTTCCTTTCCTAGACTGAGACCGGATGACACGACCAGCACCAGAGTGACCGTCTTAATCAGCAGGGTCCACTTCCCCAGGTAACCTCGTATTATAAACCCACTCAGGATTGTCTTAATCTGGCAAACAAAAGGAATTAATTCAGTTTAGTTTAAATTATATATAATATATAAAAACATTCCACGTTCTATTTTACTAAATACAGAATAAACTAACATTTTAGTGTTTAGATTTGCCGTAGATTTACTGATACTGGGAAGATCATCACCCTGAGATATTCAATTCCCTTTCTGGAAGTTATTGTTGAGATATTATCAAAAAAAGCATGTGTTTTGATTCTTGTACAACTTACCTCTGGTATTCCTGATCCACAGGCATAGGGAGCAAACACTCGCACCAGAGACACAGCCAGAAAGGAGAAGAACAGCGCCCATAGTACGTACAGGGAATAATTTAACACATACGCGCCAGCACCCTAAGAAGAATACACAAGTCAAAAAATACTTAACTAAAAAATAAAAACAATTTAGCCACCCGACAGAATTTCTGTCGCGTCAATTTACTGTAGTTGCACTACACTCGACTATACAGTATAATACAGCTAGATCAAGATAAAATTATTTGAGAGTAAGGTTCTTGATATTAAGTTTCTAGTGAGTCATCATAATTGTGATGAAGCCTACTGTAGGATTTTCTAAAGCTAACATTAAACAAAACAATTCAGTTTGAAAAAAACATGTTTTTAATGCAATGTGTATGGTGTACTGTACAGACAATATTAAATTGTGCTATATAGTGATATTAGAATTTTTCATGTTCCTGGACATTTTATTAAACAGTAGGTGAGTGCCAGCTTGTGTCTTCCCCTACCTCAGTGTGTCCTGTCATCAACTCAGACCATTTCTGCCACTGAGGACATTTGTCCCTGTCAGCGAAAGTAGTCTTGTTGGATGTCCAGCAGCACTGCTCATGGCTGTACCAGAATGCAGATAAACAAACGCCCTCTTTCAAGTCCGTCATCCAGTCCACAGCTAGGTCTATCACTCCAGCCAAAGTGCCTGTGGCAGAGGGAAGGGAATCGTCACTCTGACCACCTACCAGTCAGTGCTGACCAATCCCACATAGAACCACTGAGCTGTGTATTTAGGCAAAGGGCAACTCAGTGGTTAAGGTATTGAACTACTGATCGGAAGGTCTCATTTTCAAAGCTGCCACTGTTGGGCTCTTAAGCCTCAACTGCTAGTATGTGTAATGAGCTAAAAATGTACATCGCTCTGGATAAAGGTGTCTGCCATAAATATAAATGTACCTGACAGTAGTCCGATTTTCAGCATGACCACCCATCCTGACCAGGCATCCAGTAGGCTCCTTACAAGATCCAAGATAGACTGCTTCCTCTTGTTTCGAATCTAAGGACAATATTACCATTGAGTCAGTTAAACTATATGACCAAAAGTTTGTGGACACCAGACCATCACACTAATATTTTGCTATTCCCCAAACAGTTGCAATAGAGTTGGATGCTCTACATAGAAAGTCATAGATGAAGTCATGGTTTGGAGGAACTTAAGTGAACTGCACAAAGCCATGTCCTCAAATGTATTGAAGAACACTGAGATGAATCGGAATGCTGACTGCACCCCATGCCTCCTCAATTCACATCAGTACTGGACCTCACTAATGTTCCTCTGACTGACTGAATAAGTGCAATCCTCACAATAGTGAAGATTATTATACCAGAATAGTCATTTAAATTCTGAGAAAAAATTTAAAATGTGAAATTCAAAATGCATACAGTATACAGGTGTGATGTTCAGATGTCCACAAATACTTGAGGATACTAAATGCAAGAGTTTATGTATGATCATACTAAACATTTGCACAGGCCTGAAATAAATAAAACACATATGTTGCACATTTCTGGTAACATATAAAAGAGACTTCTATTGCAAGAACTGCACATTTCATTTCACACTCCATGGCCACCCTGTACTGTCGTCCTGCACATTGTGTTCATAAAGTTCTCAATGTTTTACATTCTTAGATTTTATATACTTTACATATTTCTACTTTATTTTATTTTATTGAAACCAAATTGTACATTTCATATTTAATATAAAATCTTTCCTATTAGCATTTTGCCTCCTTACTTCCTTTTCAATGTCACAAACAATCATGTAAGCATTTCACTGCATACAGTATCATACTGGGTATGGTTGTGTACTGTATGTGACAAATAATAATTTGAACTAAACTGTTCTGAAGAAAACGAGTGGCCCCCAAGTCTTATTAGGGCGCCGACATTTCGTCCACAAAACCGCATTTCACCAGTTATCCAACAAGTTTTAGCTTTTACATTTCTGTAATTCCCTTTTACATTGTTGTGAAACTTGTTAAACTTGTGTGGGTCTCACACCTTCCTGTGGCGGTCTGTGTCTCTGGATTTCTCCCTGAGCCAGTCGATGGTGTGGAAATCTTCATACGTGCCCACGTCAGGAACGGGCTCGTCTAGGAAGTCCATCAGATTCCCAGCTCCATTCACCTCGTCCGTGGGAGTGGCATTGCTGATCACTTAAGAAAAGAACAGACTGTCAGCTAAAAACTCAACCACCTAGCCTACAAAACAAGAATAACCAGGACTAACAAGTTTTTTTAACCACATCATACCTAACCCTACCCAAAGTAAAGGGTTTGTTAAAATAATCCATACAAATCTAGATACAGTATGAATGATGCAAAAATATGTCTACATGAAAGAAGCTTCCTTAAGTTCTCAGAAACAACATTATAAATAACACAGTTGCACAGAGAAAAACAGACAATGAAACGGACCAGAATCATCAACGTTCCTAAATGTCATACCAAGCTCCTCTGTTCAGAGACGTATACTGTAACTATCTATAGAGATAGTTGATATTTGAAAGATCTATAGAGAATTTTTAAATTGAGAAACTTTAACTGCAATATTTAACTGCTTATTTGTGATGTTTTAGAATTTAAAAAGAATTTAAAAAGAATTTAACCATAGTGTTAATTACACTAATTACACTAACTGTTGGTTGCCAGTGGTTGGTTAGTTCCGCAAGTCACAAAGATATGTGTTTGAGGAGGTAAAATAAATGTTAAATAAAGAAACAAACCATCATTTGTTGAAAAAAAAATGGTGTTTGCAGAACTGTTTTATAAAAGCATTCACACACTGTTGTGTTGGATATTGTGGAGAATTTGATTGAATTTCAATTATTGTATACAGTATATCAGTAAATTAGCACTCCAAGCAAGCCAATGTTTAATGTCTAAATACCCAGAAGGCCTCTGTGAAAGGGCAGGCCCTCTGACGCTTGAGAAAAGTTATAGAAATAACTTTCAGTTCAGTTTTTTTCCGTACACAGAGCACAGATGGCATGTTTTTTAAAGCTAAGAAACAAAGGGATCAAAAATTAATAATCAAATCCTATCCCTTACTACTACAACAAACACCTATCACTCTATATTACACTACATAACCAAAATTCATCAATGATGGTTGGGTCTATAATTTCTAATCCATATATGTATACGTATATGATCAAACTTCAATGTTTAAAATCATATAGGTTAATGATCCAATTATGATTGAAGAAATGAATTGTCTTATGAATCATCAGTCTTTTAAATCCTGACATGACTAAATAATAAATAAAGGTTGAGATAAGGGGAGGCAAAGTATGAAATTGGGAGTCACCACACCACCCACCACACTAGGCCGCATATATCTAATGAATATTAAATAAAAATTAGAAACAAGGAGGAGCAATGAGGCATTTGTCAGGTATATACAGTAAAACCATGTGAAATTTAGGGAAAGTGAGGGACTTTGGGGACTTTGACGACTTGGGGTGTCTGTCTTTCTGACCGGTTCAGAGCTGTCTATCTAAGTTTGTCTTCATTACATTTTTTTGCTTTTTCTCTACTTTAGAGGGAAAAAAAATTGCCACGACAATATCAGTGTAGATGTGATGCCTTTGGCACTTGTGGCTACCACAACATCACAGCTGTGCTGATATTCAGTACAACAGCACTCCCTCTTATGTGACATTGCTTACATAATCATGTTAACAGCTTTAAAGTAGTATTTAATACCCCTCTGTTAATTTAAAAATAAAAAAATTCAAATACTTTTTGGTTATAGATCACAAATCTCTCTTACTTACATGATCTACAGTACATCACTCCTAGGTCATGTGATTTTACGACAAACAAACTATTCCTTATTGAGACAGATGTTTTGTTTATAATGTTTCACATACTGTATAATGTTAAAGTAATTCAGGATAATTATTTGTCAGATTAGTATAAATGCTGCATTTGCATAAATAATAAGTATATTCTGGCATGTGTTTGTTCATATAGAGAACATTTCTTGGTGATATACTGCGAAACTGCTTTGACCATATAGAGCATTTACATAGTAAATATAATGTAGTACTATTTATGAATATACAGAGTTAGCCCAAAAAAAAGTATTCACATTTCAGGAAAGAAAAATAGTTAACACTAAATTTATTGACATATGTTATATATATATATATATATATATATATATATATATATATATATAAAATAAGATTACGATGATAATAATCTAATATATTATTAATATTATATTGATATGATATATATATCATACTATTTTTCTTTTCCTGAAATGTGTATACATTTTTGGCTGACATCCTCTCTCTCTCTCCATTACATTTTGGTAAAAATACTACTAATAGTAATTAATATTATTATTAATGGTAGTAGTAGTAGTAATAATAATACTTGTTAATTTTCAGGGGGACCAGACTATAAAATCCAACAAATAAAAGATACAATGTTTTCACATATACTCCCCTTCCTTTATTAATGACTTATTAATATGTATTAGAAATCAATTACAAAATTGTGCTGAAAATTAAAAATTAATAAAATATATATATATATATATTGAACAGACATGAATAACACCCTCTTTTATGTAATGGCTCAGGAAAAAGGCAGATGTAGAGACACCTAATAAACTAGCTGTGTGCCATCAACATAACATTTGCAAAACAGCGAAACGCTAACAAAAGCTCAAAGCAAGTGAGACGATACACTACCAGTAGTAAAAGAGAATACCGTTATAACAAACAAAATGATTGCTGTAATTCATAACATTTATAATGTTAATTATGAGACGTGAAACAGGTGCAGTTTCATTTCCTGGAGCAGAAATGCCCCCTACAAAGTCACGCTTGTACATTAAGGTCCTGCTTACCTTCTGCCTCCGCCATTATTAAATATATAAAATGCTTTATATTCGTTCTCTTAGATCTGTTTTTGCAGCTTAACCATCATTACAAAAAGACGCCACTTAATAAAGGGCCATATAATAATATCGAGCTAGTAAATAGAATAGCCGTCACTTTCCCAGCATGCAACGGGGTGCGTCTCAAATCGGCAAAAAAAAAAAAAAAAAGCCTTACTGAAAAAAATCCAGCTTGTTCTGACAAGCTATCAGTTGAGTGTTATGCTTTAGCTATCTTATTAATGGCTAAAACAATTAATAAACTCTTTTTAATTAAAAGTTATTCTTCTAGAAAAAAAAATAATATAATAAATAAATAAAAATTTAATCCTGTCAGCATTTACTGGCAAACATGGTCCACCAGCTTGGCCTGTGTTTTGGGAGCTGGTAGATGGCTGAGGTGTGGTAGCTTGGGTTTTCACATGATATTATACCATTTCAGGTCGTAATAATATATGATATGATTCAATTTAGTAGTCTCCAATTGCTATATGACCAAATTTGTTTACCAGTTTGTTTCAGGTACTCCAGACCTACCTAACTGAAGTACATCGACCTACCATTAGTCTGCAATGCCTTAGAAAGGAATTCAAATGTATCAGAGTAACAGGCAAATCACCTTGCTAGCCTTTTAAATAAATTAGTTTAAAGTTTAGCACATCATCCGGAGATTGCTGGTTCGAACCCCGGGTGATGCTGTTTTTGACGTTGTTGACGTCACGCAGTTCGGAGGAAACACGTGATAGTCAGCCCTACCGGCTGAGTGGTAGTGGTAGCCTTAATGAAGGAGCCCCGTAACGACGGGGAGATATTGGCCACGACTAAATTGGGGAGAAAATTAGAAATACCCAAAAAAAAGTTTTTATCATAACTAATTTGTAATCAGATTCAGATTTATTGGCTATGATAATAAATACAAGGTATTTGGTTATGGCTGTTGGTGACTCTCAAGAAGTATAGAAATAAATACAATGTATATATTAACAGACAACATGCACATCATAGTAAATACAAACATACAAGCACATATTAAGGGGAAGAATATACAGATCAAGTAAACAAATCAACAATATGCATAAAGTGTAAGTGTGCATGCTAGTGCGATAATGTGCATTGCATAAGAAAATAAAAAATTTACAATATAGGTTTTTATAGGTTTTTACAATATAGGGTATAAAAGAGTAGTGGTAGTGCAATGAGTACTCTACAGTACAATATGTATTAAATACATACTGTACAGTACAGTAATTGGAAATATGTGCAATTAGTGTGTGAAGAGCATTTTGATGTTTCTACAGCAGATAGCGGGCAGGGGTAGCTCAGTGGTTAAGGTGTTGGACTGCTGATCAAAAGGTTTCTGGTTTGAGCACCCGCGGGTCTGTCATAAGAAACCGCTACTGAAACAATGGATATATCCATGGATGTATGCTGGTCAGCTATTTCCCAAGGAAATAATCTGTTTATGGAGCATCTGCCAGAAGGGGGCATTGTGTGAGGAATCTGCAGTGAATTCTGCCTGTTTCCTGGTACCTGTGGAGTATATGGGTGAACACGGGAGCAATGATTTTGATTTACCACTGTTTTCCTAACTGGTCCAAACCAGACAGTAATGCATGTTTACAGGACATATTCTTTATGTTTGTTGCATCACATATTTTGATCACTGCCTTTTAAATTGAGTCGTGAATACCAATTGTTGGATTCTTAAGTCCTGCGTCTGTCACTTCATATCTAGTTTTGATAAAAAAAATAAAATATATCAATAAGGAAAAATGGCTATTTTCAGCATCTCAATCCAAACAATAATTATTTTAAATGCAAATTATTCATATTTCTTTATGAGTATTGATACTAAAATTGTTGTAAGTTTCTAGAAGCATGTAAACCACCAGAGAGTGTAAAACACTATTTCTGAAATTCTTATGATGGGTTGAAGGTATTGTTTCATATTTAAAAGGGTTTGATATTTTCAAGGGTTTTACTTTGTCATTCTCAGGAGTAACTGTGTGGAGTGATGTTTTAAAATAACTGGGTATCTAATCAATTCGCTTTTCATATAGATAAGTTAACTGATATAAGACTTGTAGATGAGCATTAGCGGCTCCGAAGCCAAACTTACACTGAAATTTTTATATCCCTTATCTTACAGAGTACTGAAGTGTCACTACAGTACTACTTAACTGTTTTACTGTGATTTTTCTTGAAGTTTTGTTAGCCGTGTGCGCTGTTGATGGGCAAAAGTAAGGGCAAAATGGGGCGAAAGACAGATACGGTTATGAGCGGTTATCTAACTGCAGTACACTGCGGTAACATAAGGACTAACGTTAGCTACGGTAAGCTCACCTCAGTAATGTCAGGGGGCCTCAGTATAACAATAAGTGGAAACACACTGGCCTCACATATATAACGTTAACTGTCTAAAATACCTCTAAGCTAATTGAAACCTATTTTATTTATTTACTTATTTATTACCCGGAATAAAGAGTCCACAAAACGGCCATCACCTCTTTAGTGCAGTTCGATAGTTTCAGTCCGGCGGGGGGAAGAGAGGTGGGGATTTATAAAATCATGTAATTGCATCTCAGGGAAGGTAAATTGCTGGCTCAGCTAGAGTTTTTTTTACTTTATTCAGTTTTCAGTTTTTCAAGAAGACAATGTTGCCTGTTGTCTCAACAACTGTAAGACGTTGGGCCAACAATACAATGTTAATTCATTCAACATTTATCTTGGATTTCTTACAGTGTAGTTTCCTTTCACCTTCCATCCAGTATTTGGATAATTGAAGTCATATACTACTAGCAGAGGTGGAAAGTAATGAATTACATTTACTCGCATTACTGTAATTGAGTAGATTTTTTGTGTACTTCTACTTT
>JAQQZT010000007.1:20786690-20806739 GCA_030068275.1 Clarias platycephalus | reverse complement strand
TGTGTGTGTGTGTGTGTGTGTGTGTGTGTGTGTGTGTGTGTGTGTGTGTGTGTGTGTGTGTGTGTGTGTGTGAAGCTCTCTTTGTTGAGCTTCCACAATGGACTTATTTATCTTTCTATGCTAATCTCACCATCTTTAGACATACAAAGGTTTCTTCACCACCACAACAAGCACATGGTCCTCTCACTAGCTGCCCGTTTCCTGCCCACTTCCTTTGTGCAAATGAACCATGAATTTCAAAGTTCTGTTTAAGGTTCTGATCTCCAAATGTGAAAAGGATGAGATGTCACTTGCATTAAATTATAATGTGTTACTTTTATCAGTAAATTTGTATGTCTTGTAATGCTTGTACACTTGTGCAATTATCCAGTTAACGTAGCAACAAAATGCTTAAACGCATGCAGATACTGTAGAGATACTCAGATACAAGTTTCCTTTAATGTTCACATCAAAATCTGAATAGGAAAATATCACAGTGACTATAACTGTGGTATGGTTGTTGGGGTAAATGGGCTGGTTGGGGTGAAACTGTTGCTCTCTGGGGATTTTCACGAAGTTTTTAGAAATTTACATAGAATAGGATGAAAAGCAAAAAGCATCAAATAAGCAGCAAGTGGAAACGCTTTATTGACGAGAGAGGTCCAAGGAGAATTTGAAATGGCCAGATTATTCTCAGCTGACAAGAAGACATGGTAACTCAAACAGCCAGTCTTTACAACCATGGTAAGCAGGAAAGCATCTCCAAAACCACAACACCCCAAACCTTAGGGCTGATGGGTTACAACAGCAGAAGAAAACCTTGAGTTTTACTTCTTCCAGTCATGAACAATCTGCAGTTGGTTTAGGCTTTTAGTTCACCCAAACTGTAAATTAGAAGATTTTTTTTAATCTAGCCTATTTTTTCCAATTGTCAGTGGGTCACTTCCAGACTTGTGATTTAGGTGAACAGAACTGAACCCTGACGTTTTCGTCTGCTGTAGTAGCCTATTAATGTATGATGTGTCATGCATTCTAAGATGCTTTGGTGCTCATTGTACCATGCCTACTGAAGCCTGTGACTAGTACACAGTATGTATAACTATAACTTTATTTGCTGCACAATTTGAACAGCTGATCAAAAGTATTGGGCCCCCATTTCTTTACATTAAATTAAAAGAAATGGGAACAAATTATTTACTGAAAAGTGCCTAAATATACAATTTTTAAAAATGTTGTTTATGTAACAATCTGAGCAGCAACCTTATTGTGGAAACCTCATAGTCATCTCTCTTAACATTTAGCACTCAGCATTCAGCATCACCAGTATGGTGATCACCAGCCTAACCATCTATCATCATCTGCACCTGCCTTACGGGAATGATTCATGGGTCACTGTGTGGTTTAATGAACAAAAAACATTCCTTCGAAACTGCACGTGTATGAACTGAACTGAACTGAAAATGAGGGACACAACTTGCCACAAGCCCAAAAAAGGCCTTCAGGAAGCCTGGAGAACTATTCCTCATGACTACATAGGAACGACTGGCTCTTTGGAAGAGAAAATTAGGGTTTGTTCAAGACTTTTGCACAGTACTATATGACAACACATGGTCAAGCACTTAAATTTGTGCTTTAGTAGTCAGCTAAAATTTGTAATTATTATTACTTTTTTTTTAATCCAGCATTTTTTTTTTGTTTTGTTTTTTTGGATAGATTGTTCTGTACAGTATGTCTCTGATGTAGGGAACTATCATGAGGATGTGGTTTTGAAGATGTGTTTTTGAGGATGTGTGAGACTACAAAGCACTTCTGTCATTCACTCTGGATAAGGCTGTGTGCCAACTGCCATAAATGTAAATGCAAATGTAAATGAGTGACTGCCTGGACAATTGCATAATTGAGTTGTGTTACTGGTTTTCCTAATCAAGTTCAAGGTGAGTGTACATTGTTATCATTAAAAGTATACTAAAAGAATAAGTGAAACATCTACTCCACTGCAGACTCCCCTGTAACAGTTATGGATCAGAGTCTGATGTTTTTTATACTTTATAATTTCTAACACATGCCACACTTGCCATTACTCACATCTCAGCATCATGGCTGGTCTTGTGCTGTGTAGAAATCATAGGTCCCGACTCCTGCCCCAGCCTTGGAGCCAGTCAATCTGCTAAGAAAGGCCTTTTGTTCTGCCAGCATCAGCCCGTTCGCAGTGCTGAGCACACATATAGCCGGGTTGGCACATGCTGCATTTCCAGCCTAACAATTAATACTGCTTTGAGAAGACTGAAGATGTGCTTACATGCCCTGCCGCCGCCTTCCTCCACTGTGGTTCACGTAAGCAAGGGGGTCAGAGGGGTCATGGACTTCAGGTCCTATACTTATAACATGAGAATCAGGGGCTGGAAAACTTATTACATGGATAAGGAGCGTTCAAATGTGGGCCAAACCCTACATCACATGCAGCTCACAATGTAATTAGACACATGTGTCACAAATACATGCTTTAGGTATTCATTTTGTGCCGTAGGTGTTACTGTCGACAAGGGATCACACCCCCAGTTTGAGTTCTGTACTTTTTTTCTGTACTCCTTAACCAATCCAGTAAATATATACAGTATTATATATTTGCTATTTGATTAGTTACACCTGTTCAACTGTCCATTAATGAAATTATCTAACCAGCCATGATCAACACCATCTGCTCGAGGTCAAACCAAGCATCAGAATGAGGAAGAAAGGCATAGTTGTTGGCATAGTTGCCATAGTTTGGCATAGTTGTTGGTGCCAGGCAGGCTGTTCTGAGTATTTTGGAAAATGCTGATCTACTGGGATTTTCACACACCACGCGCCTTGGGGATTACAGAGAATGATCTGAAAAAGAGAACATATCCAGTGAGTGGCTGTTCTCTGTGGCAGTGCATACTTCCGCATTAACAGAGGTGCTTATATTCCGTACAAAAGCACTCCCTTTCATGTGATCTTGCTTAAATAACAGGAACTAACTAAAGCATATGGGACTAAAAGATACATACTACAGTGTTTCATTCTTTAATAAACAAATGAATAGTACTGGAACACTGTTGTGGTGTAAAACGCAATAAAAAAAACATCAGAAATTGTCTCGGAAAAATATCTCGGAAAAAGTCTATATTCCATATATAAACATATATAGTTCCCAGCCAGCTTCATTTTGTTAACCAACATCTATAAAGATGCCAATTAAAAGCATATAAAAAACACATAAACCCTCCACCTGTCTAACATCCTGCTTAGCAGATAGAATGTAATAAAAGCATTTAAAAATTCAATAACATTTTTAACAATTCAAGAACAATGTGAACCCCTTAAATATGAGTCATTAATTTTATAGCATATTATACAGTAAATGTATTATTTTGTAGAAACTACACTTAAAGGAACAGGAAACTGTTTTAAGAGCTAATGTCCATAAAGTGGAAGATCATTATAAGGAGATAAGAAAAATCATTTACCACCAGGCTTGGAGCATGACTCATAAGAATCCATTGACACAAATCCTATCTCTGTGGCCTCATTAGTCATAGCTCACATAGTTATAGTCAAAATAGACAGTCAGCTGTTATGTCAGATAATCCCGAGTCAACGTCTTTGAAAGTGATGCAGAGTCGACTCTGGTTGTTTTAAATATCTAAAAATACTTCATTTTAATCTGGTCTTAAAACAACTCTCTAAAATGATCCCTAAATAGTAAAGGAATACAATAGCAGCACATCCTGGAGTGTTTATTTCTCTTATAGCAACTTTTTTTTTTTTTTTTTTAACTTTTAAACAAATATTCAATCTTTTCCTAATTTTCATATTATTAATTTATACTTAGATTTAATGGTGTGGAACGTCTGTTTAGAAAGATGTAACTTAAGTTTGTCTAGTGAAAAAGTAGTCATTCATCTATTCACCTTCTTTCCTTTCTTGAAGTTAACAATGCTAAAAATACATAAACATAAACATAAGAAAACTTAAAGTTATAGGTTTTATCTCTGATTTACCGCAATATCATGGGAGACCCTTTTTAAAGAGCCGTGATACTATAGAAAATTTATCATCACCTTCTGACCAAACAGAATCAAGTATTCTGCAGTGCTGTGGTTTAACTCTATACAGAATTGCACATAAGGTCACATTTAAAGTAATACAGATGTCTAGGTTTTATTTCATCATTAACATTTGATCCCTCACTTTCATTAAACAACAAAAAATATATCACACAATGCCAATGTGACACTGGTGTCATTTAAAAAAAAAAAAAAACTCACAATATTAGCATTCATTGTGTATCTGCGTGAGCTGTTTGCAATGATGTCAAGTGTTAAATCCCATGAGAAATGTATGTTTATGAATAACTTTCCAATTAGTGTTCTACCCCAAAGGACACACACACTTTAATTGCACTAATGTTGTTTCCCTTGTAAACAATCTGACCAAATCTTCTTTTAAAAAACACACACACACACACACAAACACAAACACACACTGTATTAGGAAACAATCATAACATGAGTTTATGACTGGAAAATGAAAACCCACATTTAGCCATCCTTCTGGGACTGGAACGCACGGTTGTCAATACCGCTGAAGTTCTTTCTGCCTTGCACTGTCATTTGTTTGAATTTTACCTGCTCTGCCATCCCAGTCTCAATCAGTCCAAAGGAGTTTCCGTTTGTCCTTGAAGGACTGATTTTGGTGCTCAGTCCTTCTGGTAGCTTGTAACACAGAAACACTGTTCCACTCAACACCACCAAGATGGAAGCAAAAATTCCAACAACGATACCAGGACCAACATATTGATCATAAGGAGCTGGGGGCATGTAGAAGTTGGGTGGAAAGTTGATGGTCTGGTTAGTCACCACAGCGTTTAAGTTCCAGACAAGAGGAATTAATGAAGTCACACCAGCAAGTAACAAAAGTCCCCCACCGAAAGAAAAAGCCAGAGTGATAGATCTGGTCTCGTCAACTCCAAAGTAGATGTTCCTGAGTCCATAAATAACACTGGAATTGCCAAAAAATCCCAAGATGAATGCAAGCAGCATGAGCACCTGACCTGCTGCAATCTCATTAGGTGTGTAAGCGTCTGTCAGTTGCATCCGCTGGCAGTAAATTACCTCATACTGAGACGTGACAAGCACATTGGAGAAAAAGCACACTCTCCAGATGCCCACCCAGGCCAGGCCAGAGCTGATGACAGACAGGTCGGAGACCTCCCAAACCCTCCACTCCACCAAGCCTACAGTCACGATGGTGAGGACCCAGCCAGTCGCACTCACCCAGAGTCCCACAAACTGGGCGTGTGCAGTGTGGGCCAGGTATGGCATGATACACTAGCTTTTACAGTCCGACAAAGTTGTAAGCAGTTGTACATGCTTCCATCGTGGCGTGAAGCACACACGTCTCCTGAGTACCCCGGGATCGGTGTAATAGCGTCTCTGTTTGATTTAATTTGTGTAAAATGGACTCAGCTCTCTGTGCAAGTCTTGGTTTTTTGCTGATCCCTCTTGTCCCGTTTCCAAGAAACCTGACAAACACACCAGTGGCATCCCTTGGAGAGAGTGAGAAGGAGAATGAGAGAGAGAAGAAGGAGATGTAGGCAGTTATTGCAAATTAGCAGGAACATAATAAGGCTGTTTAGGGAAGTAAATTCACAAAAACAGGAATAAATAAATAAATAAAAAAACCCACAGAATTGATATTTCCCAAAGCAACAGTTCATTTACAGTTTACATTACTGTTGCTATGATGCCTTAAAGGATACCAAAGAAATCTACTTAGAATTTTTAACTTATAAGTCAGACCAATAGATTTTTTTTATCCAGTTTTCAGCATATCATATCAGCAATCACCAGACCAACAACTAAAAACTGAACTGTTCCTTTTATTGAAATCAACATCTCATTGCACTTCAACCATTTCTGCTAATTAAAGGTCACAACACATTTTTTTTTCTTTTAGCTAGTGAACAAGGAGAAACAAACTATGACTAGTGATGACAAACCCGTAAGTTTTATAAGCATAAAAGCCTTACAATGTTTTTAAATTCATTTTTTGCACAATTATACATAAATAACATAAATACCAAACATAATCAAAAGACAATTGGAATACTTTTTATATTTCTATGTCTAAATTGTCTATTTAAAACCACAACCTCCAAAATGATGCACAATCATTCAGAAGCACATGTTATTATGGCGCAAATATATATATATATATAAAACAAAAATCCATTCAGAAAATCTAAACTATAACTGAAGGTCTCCTCACCTTAAGCAGTCCAATGCTGATGTTTAAAGCATAATACAAAGGTTTAACATTGCACCTGAAACTCAGTAAGAGCCTCACTTCCTCATCACAGCCATTCAGAGTAAATATAAAATGGACTGTATGTGTCAATTATTAACCACTCATGCACACTCCTTCCAGATGCCGGGGCTGACGTGCTCAATAAAACCATCACAGCACCTACGCCACAGATATTGTTAAGGTCAGATGTTGTAAAGCTGTGTAAAATGGTACAATAAAATCAAAGGAGGTGGGACAAGCATTTTTTTCCTGCTTTTACCATCAAAGCAATTAAAATTTATGGCGTGAACATGAAATTAGGCAATATGCCAGGAATTGTGACAAAATTTATGAGAAAAGTCACAATTGGTTAGAAGGTGTGGCATTTTCTGCTTGGTTAAAAAAAAAAAAAAAACCAGGAACACAATAAAATTCCACTTGAATACTCATTTAATGCTGAAAATTCAAATACAGCAGTTTGTGTATAGTTGTAGTTTTATATAGATAATGGAGTATATCATCAGGATCTTAAATAAAGGGATACAGTATGTTGTTGTGGTTGAACATTGACTTGACTGCACCCTGACCATTTATGTCCCTCTGGGAGGCTTTGAGGAAGTTTTGGAGTCAGCCGTAAGGAGAACCCAGTGTTACATCATACTCAAAATAGGTTATCACCTGATACTTGTTACATACAATATGAAACTTTTAAAGCTGTACACAAAGATAAACATATACTGATGACCTTTTAATAGTCTAAAGCCCTGCATACATGTGAAATTGTCCAATCAGCCAATCATGTGACAGAATTCCAGGGCATACTGTAAATGTTTGTAGATAAAGGTCAAGATTTTAGTTAATGTTCATAACAAACATCAGAATGGGGGAAAAGTGATTTCTGTGACCAAGATCACATGTTACTCTATTCAGATTTTTTTGTGTGAACATAAATTGGAGCTCTTGATCTCTGTCTGCATATCTGTAAGCATTATGCTGCTACTAAATGACAGTCTGATTTGATAACTGAATGAATGAACAGTTCTACTGTATCATGTTCCTATCAAAGGGACCAATAAGTTTATATCACCCTCAAACTGTTTACAGTATATACTGTATCATACTAGGTCATAGTTCTTAGTTCGAAACATTCTTATATTATATGAACAACATAAAAACAATATTACTAAAATTAAGCTCCTTTGGTTCATTTAGGTAATTTTCTACCTATTGACGAAAAGAAAAAGAAATGCCCCAACTAACGAGAAAACTTTTATATACTGTAAAACACCTTCTGCATAAAAGCCACATGTATTTTTTATGCATCCAAATAACATACAATCCATTTGGTTTGGATTCAGGTATGCATATTCAAACATCAGAGTTTCAAATATTTCACAATTGTGGCTACATCTAGTACATCTGTAGTGTACTGTATGTGTTTTAAACCCACTTACAGTATAATGGACATCTACACTGATCAATCACGGCACTAGCCACCACAGACACCACAGCACACTACCAGAGATCTTGTCGAGTCATACCCTTCATGGCCAGAGCCGCCCCAATGGAATAAGGGGACCTAAACCATATTGGGCTTAATGTGATTGCTAAACAGAATATATATAATTTTTACAGTTACAAGGCCAGTAAACATTTATGAGAAACTTGTATTTTGGTAGGCAATAAATTGGTGCCCTATCAATGATATTCTGCCACACCACACAACTTATCCGCTCCCCATACTGGCTTCCTTTAGCTGCCCGCATCAAATTCAAAACCCTGATGCTTGCCTACAAAGCTAAAAATGTCCCAACACCAACTTACCTCTCAGCTCTAATCACACCACGCACCGCATCACGTCCCATCCGATCTTCCAGCACTGCTTACCTGGTCCCACCATCTCTCAGGGATCAAAGAAGACATGCATCCAGACTCTTTTCTGTTCTGGCACCTAGGTGGTGAAATGAACTTCTTCTAGATGTCTGTACAGCTGAGACTTTGGCAATCTTTAAACAACGACTCAAGAGACATCTATTTCTTCAAAGCACTTTTTGTATGGATAAGAGCACCTGCCAAATGCCTTCTGTAAATGTAAACGTAAATATTCCAGCTTCATGCTCATTTTTTCACATGATAGGATCCCGATCCATTCTGAATGGCCATGACAAAGTGTTTAATAATGATTTATGAACAAATAGTTGCAGAAGGCTTTCAGGAATTTATGATAACTGCAAATCCACCTATGGTTAAATTTCTGTTGGAGAAAACTTCATTTCGGATAAAACTCTATAAGACCAGATCTGGTAAGACTTGTTCTTGATGCCTTTTTTTCTTGTTAGAGTATAACTGAGTTTTGAATTTGTCTTACAGTCACATATAAATATTTGATAAAAGAATTTGCTTAGACCTTGATAATAAATGTGTCTTATTACAGGGAAGCCTTTCAAAAGCCATCATCTGTGGTGACCACTCACACGTTACTTGCAGTAAAAATATATTACTGTAGCTTTAAAACTGCTGACATTACTTTTAAAAAAAAAAAAAAAAGCACAACAGCATTGGGAAATCCAGAGCAATAATAATTCATACATTACCTGAAATAAATGTATTTACAAAAAAATAAAAATCAAATTAACAATTTGTGTTTAGAATACCCATTTACTGATAAACCCTCAGAGAATAACAGAAGTGTCAAGGTGCACCAGTGCTGAAGGTGGTAAACTATCACCTCTTGGTGTAAATCAAATTAAATTACGTTCAGTAGCTCGGTCTCTGCTCCAGAGGCAGGCTTTCCTTCAGACACTTGAGCTGCTCCTCTCCCAGTTTAATCCGGTCCTCGAGCTTTCTCTGTTCTATGATGAGGGCTGACTTCGTCTTCACAAAGTGCTGGTAGTCAGCAAGGCAGTCCTCACTAAGGTAGCTGGCCAGGATTTCGTAGACCAGGCGCTCCCTTCGGTCCAGGTTCTCCTTCAGCTCCTTAGCGTCTTCATGCTGGCGAATCAGGAGCTTCTGTTTTTCTGCTAGTGTGTGCTAAATACAAAGGCATTCAGCCGAAAAACAAAAAAAATAGACCTGTGATTAGATATATTATTTCACCATACTAAAGTCTGCCCACTCATTTTGTTTTCCTCGTACTGTACTTGTAAGAGAATGCATTTGTTATCATTTTAAAACCTCTGTACCTTCTCCTCAGCTGAAACACCCTCGTCCAGGTTATTGAGTGCATTTTCCACACGTGCCAGTCTCCCCGACAGTGAGAGCAGCAGGCTGACCACTTTGTCCAGGTCTCCGACAAACATTCTGAACTTGTCCAGCTCATTGGGCTTGCAAATGGCCTGCACTGTGGCCTCCACCTCTCCACCCAGGGTGTTGTTGTCCTGCATGTCCTCTAGAAGACTCTCTCTGGCCTCACGCAGTACCTGAAGCTTCCTGCTCAGACTGTCAATCAGCTCCTGCTGCAGGGACAGACAGTAAGGACATGCGTTAATGTGAAGGTCACACATGACAGGATTACAAATATGAGCGCTAGTTTCACTAAGGAGATTCAAGAGTAGTGCAGCAAAGAATACTGTATGTGAACAAAAAAACCTCAAATTAAATCCCACTCTTCAGTGATTTTTCCAATATTTTCAAATATTACTGTATTTTATTTTATCCACATAAAAGTTTACAATGTAGCTAGAATCATTAAAATCACCTTTATTCTTAGCACAATTTAGTATCTTAAAATATTTTTTTACTCAAGTACAAGTGCTTGTTTAATTAAATCTTTAACAAAAGTTGAAGCAAAATTAGTGGGGATTTATATTAATGTTGGAATGTTAACAAAAAAAAGTATGACTGTAGGTGTAAGAAAATTTCAAGGAAAGGAAAAGCAGACTAAAGTATAGTTATTGTAAATTATTGTACTGTATTTGTTTGCTTGAGCCACACCTATTAATTATGGGATATGATGGTGTGATATCATGTGATATGGAATATGATGATATATCTCAATGATGTAAGTTAAAGCAAGTACAGTATATGAAGATTTGGGTAGACCTATAGTATTTGGTATGTGCACAGTGCAGAATTCCTAATTTTGCATTTTTAGTTACTAGGTTTAGAACTGAAATTCTGGCAAATCCAACTGCAACTGCTTGGTCTGGAATTTAGACTTTTTTAGAAATACACTAAATAGTGACTATGTGTTAAAATGTTGGCACAAGATAGCTGTACCTTCTTCTTGGACAAATCATATTCAAGGTCATCTTCAGAGACCTGCTCCTTCATCTGTTCTTGCATATCCTTCATCTTAATGAGAAGCTCGGCTTTGGGAGCTGAAGTGCTATAATATGAAGAACTTGTCGCTAGTGAGGCCGAGGCAGCTATTTTGTCATCATCTCTGCAAATCAAGTACGTAGAGAATAATTGCAGCTATGAGTGACAAAAGTAAAAAAGTAAAATAAAAAAAAAAGAAAAGAACAAATCCAAATCTCGTTATATTATTATACATATTCAAGCACTTTAGACATGTGTGATACAATGGAGGACCAACAGAATAAGGAGTCAGCTGCTGGAGTCATTCAATATGGACTTCTAACACCTCAACAAAACAAAACAAAAAAAAAAATAATAATAATAATTTGCCTAGCCACTTTTTTTTTTTTTTTTTCATTTTTTCCAATTGTCATTAGATTGCCTTCAGTTTGTAGTGTGTTTACTGTGTACAATGTGCGTACACATTGTGTGTTGTTTTCACATTTTGAGTCCTGGAATATGCCTGTGCCCTAAGGAAGAAATAATCAATTCATGTGATACCCTGGTCATTCAGTACATTTAAATAATCAGCAGACTTTATTTTATTGTCACCTAATGATGCTGAACCTAGACCACGGAGATGGTCACAGCAGACCTACGTACATAGACCTAGCCCTAGATCACAGCATGCTTCATGAGCTTCCCTTCTTCCTCTGGCACTCCCTTTGGCTCTGGAGTGGAGTCAGTCTGGACTCATTAGACCACATAACCTTTTTCCTTTGCTCCAAATACTAATCTTTATGCTTGAATCTTTGCTCCCTAGCAGATTAAAGCCTTTTAGCCTGGTTTTCCTATGACCACACATGTGTTTAGTCCAAATACTGTATAGTGTGTAGTTGTCAAACTGTGCATATGGAAAGGCTCTTACTTTTACTATTAAACATACTGTACCAGTCAAAGGTTAGGACACACCTTCTAATTCAGTGGTCTTTGCTGATTTTTATTTCTTTCTACATTGTAAAACAAGGCTGAAGACTATGACCAAAATATACAATGATCTCCTTTGAACACTTGATATTGAGTCGTTTCTGATACTTGTGCTCTGTAAAGCCTTCATAACGGCTCTAATCCGAGGTGCTGTTAATTGGTGGTTTCTGAGGCTAGTAACTTTAAATAAACTTTTCCTCTGCAGCAGTGGTAAGGTTTTGATCTTGCTTTCCTGGGACAGTCTTCGTGAGAGCCAGTTTAATCATGGTGCTTGATGCATTCGATAATATTGTTCTTGCAAGACTTGTCCCAGAACAGCTGACCTTGGTGTGTTAAAATTACAATTGACTGTTGTTGTTACTTAATTACTTAATTCCATATGTGTTTTGAAATCTCCAGTATTGTTCTAGAATCACTAAACAAAAACATTGAATTTGGAAGGTGTGTCCAAACCTTTACCTTGTAGTGGAGCTGTAATTTGTATTGTGTTTTTTTAATTATGCTTCACCAAGTCTTTAAACAATCTCCATTCAGGATTTTTTCCTGACAGTACAGCACTATCCTTCTAGGTTTAATAAAATGTTGCCACAGTTCTTAACACAATTTCAGTCATTCCAGAAATCTCCTTAGTTGTTTTCTTTGCTTGATCTTATTTATAACAGCTACCTTTCTGCCAACACAGTGTAGAGAAATTACTTCCCTGATATGCAGTATACAATAACACCAGCAGAGGGCAGTGTTGTAAAAGCTTTTCTTCTTAATACAGTAACCCAAGACAAACCTAAATTCACAAACTAATATCTAGTATACTATAACGCTGCTGAATTTGCCCTAGCCATTCTGATATCAGGAGTTTGAGTGTAACATCATTAATGTAAATTGTCTCTCTCATATGCAAACACCACAGGTACTCACTTCTTCTGTGTGGGTTTGGGAGACTGCTTCGAAGCAGACTTTCTCCTTTGCTGTAGACCCTCCAGGAGCTGCTCTCCCTGCGGGTAGATCCCTTCCATCAGGTCCATAGTGGTCTTCATCTTACTCTGGTCGAAAATGTCTACAAGACTCTTATCCATTCCCATGATGTCTCTCACTAGTTCTTCTCTCTTCTCATCCTCCTCAGAAAGACCAGAGGGAGCTACACTAAGCCTCACGGTCTCTGTGCTGTCCATCTTCTGGGCCTCTGAAGAACAGGAAAGCTTAGCATGGAAAAGGGAAGGAGGCTGCTCTGAGGAGCACGGTAGGTTTATCTCATGTTTAAACCCTTCATCAGTGGCTCCAGGTGAGTCACTGGGAACCAGATAATGCTTTGTTTCTGTATCAGAATTGCTTTCTTCATGAACAGCCCTCATAGGAGTGCTTTCCATTGCAGAGCTGGGCTCGGTTGTGATCTCCTTAAGGTGACTACTTTGGGAGAGATTTAACTTGTTAGATGAATTAGCGATACGTTATAGATAACATTTAAGAAAGTTATATTACAAATACAAAAAAATACATAAAACATATATAAAATATTATAGCAAAGAGCTACTCTCAAATTTGAGTGATCTGAAGGAGAAGTGCTGGTCTCATAATGCTGTAATTTAAGTCATAATCGTACTAGCTTGCTTTATGGAACATTCAATGTAACTATAGACACTATTGTTTATTAATACTTTTTTTTTTTTTAAAGATCTGTAACTGGCCAAATAACCGATGATTATATAAAACAGAAATTTACTAACCCTAATAAAGCATGACCAAACTTAACTGAGAAAAGCTTATAAAAAGTCAAATTAAACTTCTAAATGGTCACCTGTGAAGATCTATATACTGCATGCTGCTTAACAGTTCATCACTAAGTTTCTGGGATAAACCTGAAGACCCTTGCGAAAACCCATATTTTAAAAGGGTGCAGTCACTTCACCACCACAATGGGGAAATTTGGTTGTTGCTGAAGGCACCACAGGAGAGAATGGTTTGCCATTATGCCGCATTCTGTCTCTCTGCGGAATTGTAGGAGCATGTGGGTCTTTCTGCTGAAAGTCACTCAAAAACAATGAGGATGCAGTTTCTAGCTCATTGATTTCATTCTGACTGTGGCCATTATACTTTTGTTTTGTACTGGATGAAAGCTTAAATACTGTGTCTTGAACCTGAAGATGATGCGGGTGTGAAGATGGTGAGCAAGTTGTTTTGGAGTGAAGAGGCTCTATCATGCCTCTGTATACCAGATCAGTTCTTCTGCTAGACTCCAGAGGGTCAGAAATTTTGAGTTGGTCCCTTTCAGATTTACTATGACAGCTGTTTTTGTATTTTTGATTGTGTTTTATAACAGAACATACAGTACTGTAGTTATAAAAGTAAAAAAATATTTCTCTATATAATCCCCTGCTACACTACTGCACCTATCCCTGCCTTTGACTAGTGCTTGGATATTCAATTCAATTCAATTTTATTTTATTTATATAGCGCTTTCAACAATGGTCATTGTCTCAAAGCAGCTTCACAAAAAGAAAAAGAAAATTTGAAAAGAAAATTTATGGAAGTGTGTATGTGTGAGAAACATGTGTGTAGATAATAATGAGATTGTCCCTGATGAGCAAGCCAAGGGTGAAAGAAACCTTGAGATAAAGCAGACTCAACAGGAAACCCATCCTCATTTGGGTGATAATAGATAGAAATTGTATAACATCATGTGTGCTATGCAGCTGAAAGGTCAATATAACAGAAGTTATTTAAATGAACATGGGTCTGGATCACTGGGAGCACAGGAGCAGCATGTGTAGCTCCAAACCATCATGAAGCAGAATCCAGCTGGAGCTGGTCCTTCTCTGAATGCTTCAGGATCCTCGCAGGATAACATCAAGGAAGAAATTTCTCAGTACTCTGAAACCATGACCAGACTACATGCTTCACGTCTGGTAATGGTTTCACGTCTGCAAAGCTGGCCTGCCAGGAACTCCTTTAATGGCCCAAACATGTGGCCTACGTACATGCCTTCGTTCATGAAAAAATTCATGAATTGAATGAGTGTCAAAGCTTAATTGGGCTAGCCAGCTGACCTGGACTAACCTGGAATCTACATTAAGTCCAGTTCGCACTTTCATGGGATTAACAGTTCCAAAACGCTCTGATGTCTTTAGGCATGAAATCACTAAACACAAAGATAAGTCAAAATAACGTGGCACTATGCAAAGGCTCTAGTGCTAAGACTAGAACTGGCTTTTCCTTCAGTCACTTACTGTATGAGGTATAGTAGCAAGAAAACCATTGTTACAATTCACTGGGTACCTTTAATCAGATGTCTCACAGTTAAGAAAAAGTCTAACCTGTCACTATGAATTTTCTCTGGGCTTAGTTTGTGTTCTGGATGAGCCTCCTCCACTGGTTTCTCTGTTGACAGGCTTATTCTCTGGGGAGAAAAAATTCAGGAAACTTCAGTTGAATATTAGTTAACACATATTAAGCACTTCATCAAAACAGCAGAGAAAGCAAAAGCAGAATGGAAAAGCTGCAGTGACAACCAAGAAAGGATCTAATATTCTAACAAAGTGCACGTTTACTAAATTTGAGAAATATAAAGTGCAATATTGACTCTCAACTAAAGTAAAATGTATTCTAATATTATAATAATTGTTTTTTTTTTTTTTAAGTGGTAGTCAAACTTCATAATGTTCTTATCATCAGGCAAAACTGCAGCAGTACAATGATAAGTTCATTATACAACCCCACCCCCTACAAAGCACTTTTGCCAAATGCTGAAATGTAAACAACCAGGAACAACAAAATGTAGACCAATGACATGCCTTGTGATAGAAATTTATGAATGTCTCAACTCAGTCAGTGCTTAATTGATTAGGAAAAAATAGAACAATTCTTACTTACTCCTCCATGAATGTCTGCTGATGGAGAAGACCTGGACCTTTCATGGATGAACACAGTGCTGTTGCCTTCTTCTATCCCTGAATCCAAAATATTCTCTGCAGAGTGAAATTTGGTGGATGTTTTTCCACCTACTGACTTCCTCTGCAAGCTCCATGTTGCCTCATACTCTGCAAAAGTGCCCAGTCGCTGCTGCTCTTCAGCTGTGGTGTTACATTTGTATGTACTGAGATGCTCTTTTGATGGAGACTTTCTATCATTTTCACATACATGTAAAGTAAACATATTTTTTCCTCCACTGATGCTTTTACTGGGGTTGAGTTGGGATTTCTTTGGAATAGGTTTGGAGAATGTTGGTCTAGAAGCTCCTTCAAAAAACTTAAATCTATCTACAAATGAGCTAAGAGCAGCTTGTTGTGAGGCTGGTTCTTTTACGCCCAATTCATTGATCTTGTCTGGCTCTGAGAAAGAATGGATTCTTTTGTCCAAGGGAAAACGTTTTCGACTTCCAATGCGTGAGACATGACCACTGGCAGAATCAGATTTTTTACTTAACTGACCTTGAAATGTTTCATTCTTAGGAAGCTCCAGATCTCTCCTTTTAAATGATGTGGCCTGGAGAACTCTGGCTTGTGCCTCTTTCAGATGGTCCTTGTAGGTACTTGTAAAAGATCCATCTGAAGAGGATGTAGAGGTCTCTGTGGACTTCCAGATACCTTGGTCCTCCTCACATTCTCCAAGACAATTTAAGGTAGCAGCACTCCGGCTCTTTTGAAGCTGGGCTCGCTTTTCTTGTATCTCATTGAGCAAAGTAGTTGCATAACGGTCACTTCGCCTTCCTTGTTTGCTACTTATGGGATCGGGTTTTTCTTGCAGTGTGCATCCTTTCGTTGTGACCATGTTTCTCTCAGTCAGAATCCTGTTTTCATGAGCTAAATAATGTAACAATGGGGTCTTCTGAGGGCAGATTTTGTGTCCATTCTTGGAGATCCAAGGGTCACTTTGGTTATATTTGTGCTCTCTGCTGTAGAGATATCTCTGCTCTGCCGGTTGGTTCATTAAATTGTTGCTGTGTTGGCTCTCGGAAATTCCTCCATTTTTCCTCCATGGATTTTCATTCTCTTTTTTCAGAGAGTTGGACTTCATTTTTGCTGGACTGGAAGCTTCTACTCTTGGAGGACTGACTGTGTTTTTGTAGCTTTTGTTCTCAAGTGCCTGCGGGGAAGTCAGAAGGCACTTCAACGTTTTAGTTCTTTGACAGTTTGCTGGGATCCTCTCACTGATATCATGTATAGGCTCTGATTCTGGTCTCCATTTATGTTCTCCAATTCCATCTGAAAACTCTTCTGTGGGCTCCTCAGAAGTGATGCATAAGTAGCGATAATTAGCCATTCCATCAGAGCTGTTGTCAAGAGCTGTGCTAGACAGAGACCCTGCGGCACTTCCAGTTTCCTTCTCAAAACCCACATTCATGGGAAGATTCTGCAAGCTGTAGTAGTAGTTGCCAACACTCTGCATTTTGGGTGCAAACGTGTTCCTGGGATGAAGGTAGAATGTACTTTCATCACTATGCTGCCGTTGATGCTGAGGCTGACAAGACAAAGGGTTCTGGCCTTGTCTTACGTCAGTACTAGATAAGGAATAAAGCTTTGTAGTATTCAGATAATTTTCTGATTGGTGTACATGTAGAAAATCTTTCTTAGATGGTGGGTTATAGCTATGTTGGAGTTGGAGTCCCTGTTCATTGAAGTGGTAGTCATCAATCTGCCTGTCTGTAACTCTACTATTAGATTTCTGATGGTATTGTGCAGGTGGACCATTTAAATATTGACTGTTTAATCCTTTTAGACTGGCTGCAGTGAAGCTGTTATTGTGTAAAGGTGGATCTGTGGAAGGTGACGAGTAAGTTGCTGAAGACTTCTCTGGAGCATGCCACACAGGGTTAATATCCAATCTCCCAGAGGTGAGGAATCTGGAATCAGCCTGGTCATCTGTCTTTGAGTTTATACCACCTCCATTACTCACAGGAATCTGTAGGTACCTGTGGTGTTCACTTTGGCTGCCCTGATAAAACATACACTCTGACTTGGCTGCACTTTCTGACAAATGCTGTTCAGGTGTGCAAGAAGGAAATCCTCTATATCCAGAGTTATGTTTATCACCACTTTTCACGGTTGCAAAATTTTCTACACCAATGTCATGTATGTTGGGGGAGCGCTTTGGAACTTCCATGTTGCCGACTGTACTCAAATCGCATGACACATGCTGCCGATTTGTCTGACCCCAACAACTGATGAAGAGATTTGACGATGAACTAAAATAGTAGACATAAATGTTATAACCTTACAGGGACAATTCAATATTTTTTTTAATTAAGAGAGCACAACGAAACACAACACAATGGGGTTTTGATGAAAAGTCATACCCTGCATCATGCTTTGTCTGCCACACAGGTTCAAGCACAGTAGCATCTTTAGCCTCATGAACTTCTGAGGAATTTTCAAAGACTTTGGAAGAATTCCAAGAGTGAGGTCTGCATAAAGGCTCATTTTCCCTAAAAAAAACAGACAACTGTGGTTTATAAAAGGTATTGTTAAAGATATTTTCCTGATTCTTATTGACTTTTATCTTGAATACTCATAGCAAAGTGCTGAACAGACTGTTGAGCCTGGGATGTAAACTCATCAATATGCTCTGGCACTACCAGGGGACTACAAAAAGAATCCCATTCCCAATAAACTACAGTAGGAAGGTAGCTGATCCTCTCATCACCAAAATCTGCATATGAATGTCTATAAAATTCCATGAAATATCCTTATTAGACAATTACTGAAAATCTTTACTTATTTGCACATACATACCCTTTAACTCGATTCTTCCTGAGAAGCATACAAGATAAGGAAGGAAATACATCATAAGACAGAATCATCAGCTTGAGCACAAGGTAGCAATGATCTTTGGATAACAAAATACTAAACTTTAATTATTATTAAATAATACAAATGCTACTGCATAGAATATTACTAGTTTTTAAAAATGGCTTTTTGCAAATCAGCAAAGCATGTAAACTTTTCACACACAGCTATACCACATGGCAATATAGTCGAAGGTGGAGTACAGAAGGGGGCACTACACTACATGGTACTGACTCATGTGACTTGGGATTAATGGTAGAACTAGTCTGGGACCAATTACTCCACAATACCTCATAGAACTTTGCACAATCTTCGTTAAAAAGCTTCTGGCCACTTGTATGTCACTTTCTGCAGGCATTGTTTGTGTTACAATATCCACCAATTACTCTTCCTGTACAGAATAGAGGACAAGAAACTGCCCATGTAAATGTAAATTTCAAGCGCACTACTTGCTATAACGTTACAAAATTATATATAACGTTACAAAATTGAGTGTCACTTAAGAACTAAGGTGTTTTCAACTTTCACTAAACCATGGAACAGTCCAAATCAGCTCTGAAGGATATCTGCTCTTGGTACTGTGTGTCGAGCACTGTTCTGGTTCATGTTTTGTCATTACAAGGAAAGGCTCAAGGCCTCACTGATATATAAATCACAACATTCATAGTGGATTCATGAGAGGAGCACTTTAATTAGCTCAGCTGTGTGGAGCGAGTGCTTGCACTGAGATTATCATAAAAAAAAATAATAATAAACCTTGTCATGGCCTAAATGGCTAAAAATGTGGCCTAAATTGCTCAAAAAGGTAATAATAACAATAATAATAATAATTAATAATAATAATAATTATTATTATTATTATAATAATAATCGCTATTAATGTTATTGTTATTATTTTATTTTTTTACAGTAAAAATGGTTAACTATATTGCACAGTACAGTGCCACCAAATATCAGATCAAGCCACCATATAGCAATAATGCAACAGAGAATGTACGTTATAAACAGATGATTTGTATTTTTATTTTCCAACAATTTTTGCATCAAATAACTTATTGGAAAAAACTGAGCATGCAAACATCTAATATTAAAGTATCAAAAAGACATGTTATTAATCTAGACAATTACATGAAATTATTATAGGTCTATGTGCTATATTTGTTTAGAGTTGAGCACTTTCTACGCTCACTTCGAGGCTGCAGCTAAAGACGCTAGCGATGCTAATGCTAGCGGCGCTAACTGCTGCAGACAGGAAGACACTGCCAGCACCGGAAGCGCGTTCATCCGAGCATGACGTGAGGAGAGCCTTCAAGAGAGTGAACACCAGGAAAGCAGCATCTCAGGCCATATCGTCAGAGCCTGCGCAGACCAGTTAGCACCTGTGTTCACAGAGATATTCAACCTCTCCTTATCTCAGTCGGTGATCCCCACATGCACAGTCCATCATTGTTCCTGTCCCGCAGAAACCCCATCCTGCTTCTCTCAATGATTATCGCCCTGTAGTCCTCACCTCAGTAGTGATAAAGTGCTTTGAGCGCCTGGTCAAAGACTTCATCCTTTCTTCACTACCTGACACACTGGACCCACTACAGTTTGCATACCGCCCAAACCGCTCCACAGACGAAGCAATCTCTCATCTCCTCTACACATCAATCACTCACCTGGACACTTGGAGAGGAAATTATGTTAAAATGCTCTTCATCGACTACAGCTCAGCATTTAATACCATAATTCCCTCCACACTCACCACCAAGCT
>JAQQZT010000007.1:20768057-20782523 GCA_030068275.1 Clarias platycephalus | reverse complement strand
GTGTGTGTGTGTGTGTGTGTGTGTGTGTGTGTGTGTGTGTGTGTGTGTGTGTGTGTGTGTGTGTGTGCGTGTGTGTACACAGTCATTCATTATAAATAAGCACTTACTAGTAAGTGTCAGGGTGGTTTGAGTCTATTCCGGAATCATTTGAATTAAGGTGAAAACCCACCCTGGATTGGATGCCATTTACACACTCATGCACACAACTAAGAATATGAAGCATATATAAATGTAAAACAATGATCTGCATGAAGGAGTGCTCAATACCCACTACAAGTGTATATGGCCAGAGTTTGTGCACACCCAACATCCACACCCTATATATGAGCCTCCCCCAAATGTTGTCAAAAACTTAAAAGACACACATCTGTCGAAGACATTGGTACTTAGCTCTGGTCCTGAGAACCACTTGTTTAGGATGTCTTTGTATGACGTAGCATTAAATTTCCCTTCGCTTGAACTCAAGGGCCCAAACATGTTCTAGCATAACCATGCCCTGCTAACTGGACTTTTTTTGGATTGAGTGATTTTGTATTTGTAGCTCTCTGTGTGTTTTCTGATACCAGTGAACCTGATCTCTGGCTCTGACCTGTTCTCAGCTCGCCCCTAGTAACCTTATCTGCCTGTTTATACAGATGTATATATCTTCTGTACAGTATATCTGACCTTGGGCTTTTTATTGGATTTTGGATTCTGTTTGCCTGAGCCTTGAAGTAAACTTGCTACAGTAGGTAGGCTTGCTAGGTTGTTATTCAGCCTCTGGCTGCTAATCATCGGTTAGTTTTCTGACCTGGTTCCTGCTAGAGCTCTGACAAACCTCCCATTTTATTGCAGTGTGCCATTTCAGGCAATTCATGTACTGTACTGCTGCTGCCTTCTCCAGTCCGTCCAAAGCCTCTACAGAAGGTTCTCCTGTCTCTACCTGTGTTCTTTGTCAAGTCTTTATCCTCTCCCTCTCTCTTGCACAGTTCATGTACTATTATTGCCTCTTTAAAATAAATATAAGGCTTTATTTGGTGTCTTGCACTTGGGTCCTTTTGAGATCCATTACGACAGTCAAACGTTTGGACATCTACATTATTATTGTTGTTGTTGTTGTTGTTGTACTATTGTCTATACTGTAGAACAACACCAAATGAACCATAACGATGAAAAAACAAATGGAATTATGAACTAAGCAAAAAAGCATTTTTTCATTAAGGACACAATTATGTTTGTCAATTGTGACTAATTAGCCAATTACATTTAAGTAAATTCCAAAAAATACCTTAGCAATAAACCTAACACTCCTCTGAACGTGCAGAGTCCAGGATTTTTACCACTAGATGGCCCACACCATCCAGTAACAAAAGGCTTTTTCATAATGGGAATTTTTGCCTTCTAGCTTGTATATCAAGTGTCTAATGCACTGGTCAAGTTACCAGTAATCATGCCGAAGTAAACATGCTATGGGGGTCACTAAGCAACAGAACAAATATTGTCCTAATAATGCTTTATAATACAATAATTTAACTGAAGGGAAGGTCATTCTGATAATTGCAACATAAAATTAACCTTAAATTAATTTAAGTAAACACTACTACATTTATAAACCTTCCAAATTCTGTTTAATACATAACTTATTGTCTCAGGCCTCAAGCAACACGCAACGCATTTTTGTGACAATACAGTCATTAGATTCTTATTAGACTGCTGGTGTTTTCTTTACGAACAGCCAGGTTTCTCATAGGACCTCTGATGTCCTCAGCCTCATGCTGGCTCTAGGACCCTGCTGCTTTACACAAAGCCCAACGGGACTAAGTCATTGTGGTGGTGGACAATGGCAGCCTATCAGGCCTCTTTTGTGTAATGGCATACACTCTAACAAAATGATGAGGACCCTTTTGTGCCACTTTGCTATTTAATGGTCTAATCCTCTAGCTAGATGCACTCACCAGAGTTTTTCTGCCTGTGTAAAACCTGAAAAGCACAGCCTGAGACAAGTTCTATACTGTAGGTAGTCAAAAACACCAGCTCTGAAAGTTTTCTCGATCTATAATACCAGGAAGATGAGACAAATAACAATAAACAGGAACAAGAGCAAAATAGTAAGGAAAGATGTGTTCAGTATACGTACTGAAAAGCAGAGTCACCAAATAATATCTGACTAATGAAAAGTAAAAGCTTTTTCTTTTTTCTTAGAGTAGTTTACTAAGCTCTTAAATAAAAATGCAAATTAAGTACACAGTTACAACCATATTCACATGTCGCATTCAAAGTACTGTAGTTGTACAAACCAAGTTGTACATGATGATTACTGTAGGTGTGTACTTAATACTCTTGATAGCCATGAAAAGCATGAATCTTAAGCATATCAATTTAATGTATTATCTTCTGAAAATCAGAAACCACATAAAACCTCTGACCTCCATTACTGTAGCTTGGTCTAAAGAACTTAAAGGTTACACTGCTTTTTACAGCACAGGATTTAAGACCAAGTACTAGTTTGGCATTCTGATGTCTCAGCATCAGACTTGCTTTTTTTAAATAAATGTTTTAAAACACAATTATGGTCCTCTTTTATTTTGGGATGTAATAGCAGTGTAAAAGCACATAAAGGTGTTAACACATACTGTTTAAGTACAGATACCATTTTGCATTGGATCTGCCGGTCAAACTGTAGCTCACTAATGATAATTTTCCCCAAAACACCCTGTTTTTAACCTCAAGTTGGACTGTGGCATAAAAAACTCTTCAAAATAAATTTTCAAAAGTGGATTGGAATAAATAATAAAAAAACAGTGGAAACTCGGATTGCGAGTAACGCGGTTGGCGAACGAAAAATTTGAACAAATTTTGACAAACAAGTCAAACAAATAAGTCTTGGTTTACGAGTACCGAGTATCATGTAGCACGCAAGCGCTTTTTGTTTTGACGCTGAGCGCCACGTGATCACAACTGAGCCAATGTTTTTTCTCTCTCTTGCGCTGCAGAATTCTGGGTAATCGTCTCCCCTGCTGGGTCTTAGTGCTCGTCTCTCACTGGTATTATCAACATCCGTTCCACGCGTGTACTGTTTACTATAACACTGTGACCGTGTGTGCGTGTAAAACATATTTTATTTTGTGTTTGTATGCATGTGTTTACAGTGCGCATGTACTGTTGATTATAACACTCGTGTGCACACATGTAAAGGGAAAAAAAAGTAAGATTAGAGAGGTTAAAGATCCATTTTCTCTCTCTCTGTGTCACCTTGCCATTTTGTGTGTGCGCATGCGTCATTGGAAATCATGCCCCTTCACACACCCTCCTCCTCTAGTCTTCACAGATACACATACACGCATACACACTCACACTGCTCTACACAGAAACACTGCTTTGTCGCGATTCTTTTCAAAGGTAAAGTGCAGGTTAATTTGTTTGGGTTTTTTTACATTACAGTAGTGATTCCATTAGTATGCGCACACACGAGAGTTATTAGCGATGTTCCTTGCAAATTTTTCCAATAAAACAGTCTTTCCGTTAATGTGCGTGTGTGTGTGTGTATGTGTGTGAAACTCAAATCTTCACACACACATACAAACACACACACACACACAGCGCCTGCGTGCATAAATGGAAACACTTATCTGTCGGGATTTATTTTTACTTTTTTTAAAGATAAAGCGCTTTTAAAGGTTAATTTGTTTTATTTTTACTTTATATTTTGTATTCATTATTTTTATGTATGTATTTTTTGGGGAAATACATGGGATATTTTATGTATTTCGTATGGGACATTTCACTTTGATTTACGAGTGTTTTGAAATACGAGCCGCTTCCGGAAGTAATGTTTGTAATCCAAGGTTCCACTGTACATGCTTTCTAATGTTAGAATTTACAGATGATTCAAATGTGGAAATATATGGTTTGTTCATCCAAAAAGAATTCAAGTTTGTATAGATTTGCTAATAGAATAATACAATAATATATAATAATATAATAATATAGGACAAGGCATTCTAATATAGAAAAATAATCAACAACCAGGTGGTGTAACAGCACATTCTGGATTTTTTATTGCTCTTATAGAACAGTGCTTTGTCAAAGCTAACAGTTTTTTTAATGATTTATTAACAAATGACAGGTCACACCTTTTATTAGTTTATTGGTTACTTTTAATGAGGAGCATCCATGACACAAGTTATTTCCATGTTATTATTTATATTATAGCAGATATAAACAGTAATTCCTTCACATTCCTCTTTTTTTCATAAAAATGTGAAAAACACACCTCCATGACTCTTACACTATCAACGGAGACTCCTTATCAAAACACAAAAAATCTCCTCAAAGAAAACCTTACTGTATCAACCACTATACCTGTACACACGTGTTTAAATGGAATTTATGTTTAGTGTATGCCATTAAAGTTCAAATGTAAATTGTTGCTAGAGAATTCATAATATATTAGAAAAATATAATATAAACTTGGGATTTAAATTACAGGGCTGCTGTTATAGAAGATTAATTAATTAACGCTTCCCAACCACTCGGCCAAAACACAGTCTTGGTGCTAATTGTATTTATTTTTTGTTATACATATAATACAGAAAATGTGTGTACTGTACCAAAGAAGCTACTTCTGAAGAAGTGACTAATCTTGCTTCCCTAAAAATTTCGAGTTGCTAAAACCAGCCATTTTGAAGAGTTGATTTTATATGTGCCACAAAAATGGCCATTTTTTTTGCATTATACTGTCTAGCTTCAAACAATAACAATTTAAAATGCAAATTATTCATATTTCCTGGAAGTATTGGTACTAAAATTGGTATAAGCGTATACAAGCATATTACCTGTAAAATTGTTGCTTAAATTAAAGCATCCTGTGTAAAATTAAGTATTTTTTCTGTAGTGTCCGTAACCATGTAAAATTAATGTTGCAATATCTTAACAATTTTAGAATAATACACTTTTTCAGGTTTATGCCATTTTATGTGAAATTTTCATCTGAATGACAATTAAGATTATTGAAAGATTTTGAATTAAAAAATCTTACAGACACTAGGCATGAAATTGTATTTATTTTTATTGGATAAAAATATAAATGCAACTAAAAAACATAATTACATAACAAAGCATGGATCAGGAGATAAAATGCATTAAGTATCATAAAAAGAATTTGTGTTTTATGATCCTATCTGAATAGTCACTTTTTCACCTACGTGAGACACTTTTTAGCACCAATACCATGTTTTGGCCGAACTGAGATTAAGAAAGTGCTATTCAATAACAGTACCTTTAGTACCAGGATTTGTAATAGTATTTTTATAATGCCATTATAGCTGACTGTGTAAAACACAATTTGGCACATTTGGCTCCTCCACATCCAAACACATTTAAGCTACAATTTAAATATCAGTAGATGACAGTGTACAGTATGAATGTGTATAAGACCCAACCACAAGGTGTGACAGTGTTTAAGGCTCAGGGCCTACCGTTTCAACCCCAACGCCAGAGTTTTGAAGGAGCTCTTGACCAGGCAGATAGCCTCCCGTCTGTAGCCGCTCAGAGAAACAGCATTAATACTGACAATCTCATCACCAACCTGGAGCTGGCCCAACGCGGCTCGGCTTCCCTCCTCCACCTGCACACCCACATGCACATACACCAGGGTTGGTGAGCAGAAATGTCAACCACATGCACTGTAAATTAAACTGAGTTATGTGATATAACACAATAAATTATAATAGAATTTTCTATCTTTCTAGTTTTAAATGATCACAATTTAATAATTAAGTGTATTATACATTTATTACTGTGATGCCACCCAATATTTACTCGTTTTTTTCTATTTTATTGTTGCAGGAAACAGAGCTTCAGCTGACTGACATCTGAAGGAAACTCTGGTCATTGCTGATACACTTCCTCCTTTATTTAAATCTAACCACAGTGATGATACCAACCCTTTTTCCAACCCCTTAATCAACATAGCTGTCATGGTTATCTGACAAATACAATAACCCACAGACACAGTTTAGAACATTACAGTAATGAGGATGTCAGGCTGGAATTGCCATATCATCAGACTAATCACACAATTAAGAGAGCAAAGGGCTACAACCCTTGATGTCTATAAGTTTATAATATCGCAAAATGACTGACAGTAAACAGTATACCAGCGCTCATCCTCAGGTTGGTTTATTTCTTCCCTGAGACCGAAAGAAAAGCAACCTGAGTGTAATGGTTAAAAATTCAACGCACTGAAACTCTATACTTTGTGAAGGACTGCGTTTCACAACGCATGATCTCCTGTGTTGTAGTGAAGTCTTTTGAACCTGTTAATATCAAGCTATCACAATAAAAAGAAAAAACAGCTCTTACAATCCTGTTATAAGAAGGGGATGTGTTCTTGTTAGTTTTGTGGGTGCAAAAACATTCTATTAAGGCTGCGGAATTAATTATATGTCCTAATAACAAACTTTTCTTTCTGCATTAATTAAGAAAAGAGTGAAACACAATGGCATGTGCTGTCGACAAGCATTAAAAAAATAGGTTCATTATCTTGCCATACCAGCCTAATTTTTTATATTAGCCTTATAGCAGCCAATGCTGATAATACTTTATTCAATTCAATTCAATTCAATTTTATTTATATAGCGCTTTTAACGATGGTCATTGTCTCAAAGCAGCTTCACAAAAATGAAAGAAAATTTTTTATGAAAGAATGACACATCACAACCCGTAAATTAACACTAATGTTTACGTCCACCAAAAAAAGACAGGTAATAGACTGGTGTCCCATTCCGGATGTATTCCCCAATGTCCCCAGTATTCCACCACACAGCAACCCTGATCATAATAAAATAGTTTTAAAAAAAGGAAATATGTCACATCTCGAGCAGCTTTAACAGACATGTCAGGAAGAACAGATGAGAACTTTCTTAGCATACATTATTCAATCCTTATTGTTAGTTTTGGCAATAGAAAAACATAAAGACCTAATACACAATTACTTATTTTTCATTTTGTCGTAAAAGGTATGAGGTGTACAAACACTCAACTGGAGTTGTACACTCAAATTCAACAAATTACACTGATATGCAATTGATGAAGTAGTAAACTGAAATGTCGGCATGTGAGATCTCAGTCTTCCAGGATATGAAAGCGTCAATTTCCAGAAATGAGTCTAAAATATGTCAGGAATTTTAATTACAACCAGTCTGTTTATTTTGTAATCACTTGCTCCTTAGTGGACACAATGGCAGCCCAAATGAGATGAAATAAACCACTTGGTTTTTACCTATAGCTCCAAAGTCTGTTCATATTTGTACTTCAATTTATGACTAATGCACATGTCCTGCATATGTATATGTTCTGTAGTAATCATAACAGAACATATCCATATGCAGGACATGTGCATTACTATTGATTTACTCCCTATAAATAATACTGCTTCAGTTCAATTCAATTTTATTTATATAGCGCTTTTAACAATGGTCTCAAAGCAGCTTCACTAAATGAAAAGAAACATCATTACTGTTGTATTGTAATGAATAAAGACAGAATAAAATGTCCATGAGCACTGTAATGACGACTGCAAGAAGAGCAGAGAAAGTTAGCTTTATCCTCAGGAATGCAAAGACATCACAGCAGGCTGATACACATAATTCAGTGTGTCTACAGAATCCCACAAATCACATACATTCCACGCCAGCTTGCGGAACTTTTCATATGACCTTCTGTGGCCTTTCTTGCTCAAACTACATCCAAGCAGACTTAAGAGGATGTAATCAAGTCTAAAAACCTACAGTAGCAAGAAAAGCAAAGCTTTTCAGTTCTATATTCATACACAAGGTGGACCTAATCTTAACAATTTTTCACTTAGTACTCATTAGGAATTTGCCTTTTGTCTAATTTTAATATCTGAACATCTATGATAGTAAATAAATGGATATACAGTATGAGGGATGTTTGAGTCAAACTGGGATTTCTAATGAAATATCTTATGAATGAAGCTGTAAAACCGATTTACATTTACAGAAGACTTCATGCAAAGTACGGTGATGAGATTCTACGTATTTTAAAGAAGACCATATGTCTGAGAATAACAATCCCCGCTCAGAGCCCGCATAAGTTATTCCTGTGAACATTGTAACACCTCCATGAAAATTGATGGATGACTTGTCGCCAGCTTGTGGAAGAGACGCATTTGTCTCTGGAAACTGTACACAATATCATTCACGGACACCATTTGCACATTACAGGAACTATTGAAGGAGCCATTAAAGGAGTTCCTGGGAGACCATAATTTCAAATGTGAGGCAGACAGTCCGATCATGGCTCCAACGTACTGATGAAACTTTTTACCTTGATGACATCCAAGCACTAGTGAAACGCTGAGATAAGTGACTTAGTGTAGCAAAGCACTCACGTGACTTGAACGCTCCTCAAACACTTAACTGTTATGAAAGGAGGGAAACATATTTTTACGAAAAGCTTTGCCATCATAATGATCATGATACATGATAGTAAAATATATACAAAAAATCCATTAATTAGATGTTTGAATAGTTAATGTATCTCAGTGTTCATCTCAGACATATCTCTATCTTATATAAGTACATATCTCTATCTATTCAGAAACTCTCTGTGAAACACTTAGTAAGGATGTGCACTTCTGGTTAGTAGCCATTTCATGAGTTCTAATATTTCCTAAATTCTTTCCAAAAGGGAAAAAAGGACACGTGTTTATACAAGTGTTGCAGATTAAGTTTTGGAGGAATCTGAATATTTTTAGAACTTTAATGGTTAAACTTAATAGTGTTTACATGTTTCATGTGATACTCTACGAAGTTTCTTTCTGAAAAAGGAACTTTCTAAAAAAAAAATTAAAAAAAAGGAAACTCTTTTCTGAGAAGGATCCCTTTGGTGGGCAAACTGGAGCACTTACAAAATCAATACCGACTTGAGTAATGGTTCTTGAAAAATTTAGGGTGATAGAAAGTAGTGTGTGAATGAGAGAGTGTGTGTGTATGTGTGTGCCCTGCGATAGATTGGTACCCTGTCCAGGGTGTACCCTGCCTCGTGCTCTAAGTCATGGGATAGGCTCCAGGTCCCCGCGACCCTGAATACAGAATAAAGCGGTATAGAAGATGAGTGAGTGAGTGAGTGAGTGAGTGAGTGAGTGAGGAAGTTTGAACATTATAAATTATTAGGGTTAAAGTAATACTATTTAACCCTTTCTAAAAGCTAATCTAAATGTGTTAGGGTTCTAAATAGCACCTTCATAGAGGAACATACCAAACAACACTTAATTGAACTTTTAAGTGAATCAAGCTATCTAAATAAAACCAACTAATTAATGGGCATCCATAATTTAATTATTTTTTAAGACTTTTACATTTTTTTACATTTATATTAAGCAATTATTAAAAAAAGTAAATATTGTGAAATATACAGTATCATGTCAAATGTCTTGATATTATGATTTCACCAAGTCACCAATAACTAATACTTCAGTGTTGCAGTATAATTCTATACCTTTGTAATAATCAGTGGTTCTTGGTATTCCAGACCTCCTCTCAGAGTAAATCCCCATGGAGCTCCTCCAGTGAGAACCACATCCACCAGCACCCAGTTTTCCCCAACTGGTGCAGTGTGCCGCTCCATGGACCTCCATGTGTCCATGTCTTTAAGGGTTTTAGACCTGGGCTCTTCTGATGGAGCTTCAAGTAATGGGCATGTACCTACAACATCCATATTTTTAGAACAGACTTCAGGAGAGATACTGACAAGTGATGCTATGTTGCTGTCCACACATGAGAGCAGATGTTACTGTAGAACTCTGACGTTTTATGGCAGATGATGAAGATCTTGGGAAGTGTCCTTCATACAGTATCACGCATAGCCCTAAATTTAAATGATCCTTAGACATCATGCATTGTCCTCATACACTCCCTCATAGACACCTGTTTCTGGTTGTTATATCCATGCTGTAAGTTCAGGATACACTCCGTCATGGTGAATCCGTGTGCTCCGAATGAAGTCCTCTTTCCTGGTTCCATATACAGCACCCAGTGGGAAAACATCCAAACCCGCTTCTATTCCTCTTACACGCTGTTCAACCATGCAGTGACTTACCCCAATGAAATATCCCCCGCTGCGCATACCCTACATCACTGTTAGAATACTCTTAGACGTGTATAATAACTAAAATACGGAGTAGAACAGACACTTGTAAAGTTTTCTACAGTATTTGTAAGCCCTGAGAAGCAGCACCGACCGCGTGATGAAGCGCACTCAGGCGCCCCCTGCTGACCATTAAATCCACTGGCACAACAACCACAACAACAACACCATAATAATAATAATAATAATAATTATTATTATTATTATTATTATTATTATTATTATAAGTAGTAGTAGTAGTATTTTATTATATAATAATAATATTAATATTATAATACTAATAATAATAATAATAATAATAATAATAATAATAATAATACCACTACTACTACTACTACTACTACTACTACTAATAATAATAATAATAATAATTATTATTATTATTATAAAGAGACTTGGGGCCAATCCATGGCAGGGCATGCAAACACACACATACACACACACACACACTCACACGCACATACACTACAAGCACCAATTAGCCTAATGCATACAGACCAGAACTCAGAGGCAGAACTCGTGACCCCAGAGGTGTGAGACCACAGTGCTAACCACTATCCCACCAATGCCGCATATTATTATTATTTTTGTTGATTTTTATCTTTTATCTAACTTTTATAATTTTTTTTACACATTGCTATTACTAGCAAAACATATTTAATCTGTTAATTTAAATGATTATCCTCATCATAATCATTATCATCATCATCTGTATTCTGATCACCATCATCATCATCTACTTTTTTATTTAATTGAATTTAGTAGTTATAGTAGTAGTAGTAGTAGTAGTAGTATGTTTCACCACAGGAGTTCATTAGTTTTAACATTGTAGTTAGAAGTGTCTCATGCGCAATCCAGCGGAGTGCTCCCATACACCCATTAACATAACATTAACACCACTGGACAGTAAAGTGAAAACCATTATTAATTTGTTGATTATCTTGTTCCTGTAGCACCTGTCAAGGGGTGGGATATATTCAGCAGCTGGTGAACAGTCTATCCTTATCCTTATCCTGTAGGTGATGTGTTGGAAACAGGAAAAATGTGCAAGTATTATGATTTGAGTAACTTTGACAAGACCCAAATACTGATTGTGGACAGACAGGTGTGTCTACAGTATATCGCTTACCTGGGGATAAGATGGCACAAGGATGGACTATAGGCACAATTCAAGTAAACAGAGGCAATTTGATACCTCACACATGCAGGACCTGTCATCACATGTCACATGTCACCTGTCAAATCAACACCGTGGGGAAAAGGCCCAGTGGGGTCTCTACCACCTCAGATGCTTGAGAGACTTTCGACTGCCCTCTATGGTGCTCAGAAACATTTACTCCTACAAAATAGAGAGCATCCTAATGGGAAACATCACAACCCGGTTCGGGAACAGTACCATGCAGAAGGGAACAACATCATGCATAGATGAGCTCTTCAGAGGGTGGTGCGATCAGCTGAACGCATCATCCACAATCAAGCACCTTGATCTGCACTCAATCTACAACAAGCAGTGCTGGACCAAGGCCAGGTCGTGAAGAACCTCAGCCACCCCAACATTGGACGGTTCTCTCTGTTGCGGTCAGGAAAGTGCTTCCGCTCCCTGAAGGCCAACACAGAGAGACTGAGAAATATGGAATAAAATCACTGTTCCGTAGAGAAAAAGCTTCTTTCCGCACATTATACGGACTCTCAATCACAACACCACACAGTACTAAATCACTCTGCTCCTATCCATATACCACTCAGCACATTTCACATTGCACATCAATGCACATTTACACATTTAACTTATTTGCAAATACTTTGCACACAGTTATGCTGCTATGCTCATAACTGGACATTTCCTTTTCAATTACATCCAAATTCTATTTTATTATTTTATTACTTGTACAGTAATTTATTTTATTATTATATCTGTATTTCACATTTTATATTCCTAATTTTTATATTTTCTTTTCATACTCTATTTTTCTTTTTATTATTATATTCTTATTTCATATTTTTTATTTAAAATACTCTATTTTTCTTTCATTTTTTTAAGGTCATTTGCAGTTGTTAAAACATTTCACTGCATATCATATGACCGTGTATGTGACAAATAAAATTTTAATTTGATAATCTAGACAACATTCTGCTGTGAAACCTTAAGCCCTTACATTTATATGGATGTTACTTTGGTACATACCACCCACCTAAATATAGCAATGATAGGGCTATAAAGTCTTCTTTCAGCATGATAGTGCATCATGCCACAGTGCAATTTTTTTTCAATAATGGCTTGACGCACATGACAAATTGTTCAAGGTGATGATTTGGCTTCAAAATTCCACAGATCTCAGTGTGATCAAGCAGCTATGGGATGTCCCTGTATAACCAAATCTGATTCATGAATGACCCACCTCAAAACTTAAAGGACTTAAAGATCTCCTGCGAACACTTTGGTGTCATATACAGTACTGCAACACACCTTCAGAGGTCTTGTGGAGTTCATGTCTCAACGGGTCACAGCTGTTTTTGTTGCACAAGGGGGACCAACACATTATTAGACGGGTGGATTTAATGTTATGCCTGATTGAAATATAAGCCAACAAAAATTAATGGATGACACTATACTGTGTCAGTCCCTTTAATAACTTTAAGGATAGGTGATTTCTCATATTTTAACAAAGCCTCTCTGATTAATCCATTTTGAACATCTCCATGCTGCTTATCCTACTTTCTTGACGTCATTTGGCATTTGTAACAGTTGCCCTAGCAACCACTAGCATCCCCCGAGAGATGTGTAGTGGATAAGACAAGCTCAGATAATGTCTTTCTATACTGTATCTGAACAAACCAATAATTTGTCAATAATTTTTAAAGATCTTTTTAACTTGGTGTAAATTTTACAACACTGTCTTTTTTCTTTTGCATGTAAATATAGAGCTCTGCTTTTTTAAAATTATTATTATTATTTAAAGTTCAAACACAAAATATATAATATTGCCTTTATAACACATCTATATGGTATAAAAGGAATATTATGTAGTTTTCAATAAAGCCAAATCACACTGTCTGTCCAGACAACATGAACCACAGATGGTCTGAAAATGACAGAGACTGTACAGTATAGGTCATCCTCTTTCTATGGCTATTTATAGCTCATGTGTCTTTTTTTAGAACATGTGCCATTGATGTTTCATTTTTCAATGCTCCAGTCACGTCTCCTCTCCCTCTCAACAAACACTTAGAGATTCAGGCTGTTTGTACAGTATGATGAATGGCGTACATTTTTAAGAACAGTTTCAGGACGTTTTATTTTATGTATACTGTTTACATTCTGCCAATAATTCAAAATAATACATAAGTTCATAAAGTAGATTATACATACTGTAGAAATACTCCTTCAACAGTGCTACTGCCTACAGTATGTGTCTGTTTAACAAGTACTATTAAATATTAATGTAAATTATATCTGTCATAATATTCATATATATGTCATATATATCAGCTTTTGTATTATCTTGAAAGAATAATTATTTGTATGTTGAGATAATAAGAAGAATGGACCTGAGATAACAAGGGCTTTAACATGAACTTCCTACAGTTTTATTAGCAATAATTTGTTATGGGTATGTGGAAAATATGCATTATGCAAAAGTCAATAAAATAGAACTATGTATAATATTATGATCACCAGGATTAAGCATAATAATATAACCACTTGCTATAATAATAACTTGAGACATTAGTTAGTTCTTAAAATATACTATTTTACAGTACAGTATATGCTAGAAAATAAAATTCACAACAGAGCTCAAGATATGTGAAACATCATTAAATTTCTGCATCAGATAAGAAAGAAAACTCATGATGTAGACAGGAGCCTACAGCCATTCAGGAGGAATAGGCAGAAAGTAGAGGTTAAAGCTCCTTTCTTACATTCCTGAATTAAGCAGCAGATTATTTATTTTCTATCATAATGAGATCATCTGGAAGTTGTTTTAAATCAGTGGCAGGTGTCAAAATTTTTATGACTATAAATAACTAATTATTTATGACTACTATGCTAATAAGCGGATCATAGTGGTTTCTAGGACTTTGTATCTGGTTCATGCCTCTCTCTCTCTCTCTATATATATATATATATATATATCTACACTACCGTTCAAAAGTTTTAGAACACTTGCAAATGTCTTTGTTTTTGTTTAGTTTAGATTCATTTTCTACATTCTACAACAATACTGGGGATTTCAAAACCATAAAATAACCCATATGGGATTAGGTAATTACGTAACAACAAGAAAAACAACAGTTAGTTGTTATTTTAAGACACAG
>JAQQZT010000007.1:20753776-20767957 GCA_030068275.1 Clarias platycephalus | reverse complement strand
ATCATGGAGTTAGAAAGTGTTCTAAAACTTTTGAACGGTAGTGTATATATATATATATATATATATATACACACACATCCATCTTGACTTTGAACTGAGGGAGGAAACCAGAGTACCCAGATGAAGCACAGGGAGAACATGAAAACATGCAAAGACTCAGTGGTGGGAATCGAATTGCATTGATAAAAATATTATTTTAGATCATTTCAGTCAGAGCTAATATTTTTGGCGATCGTTTATCATTTTACAGGAATAATAGCACCTTAAGTAACAATGCATAAACAAATGAGTAACTCTGGAGGAAATTAAAAAGTTACCTCATCTGCTAACCCTATTCTCTTCAACAGAATTTTTAGACGACATACTAGTATTTTAGTCAGACCTAGCAAAACTGACAAATCCCCAAATTCTCTCACATTTAGGTGCACTCATATGATACATCATAATTACATGTCTGCCGTACATTGTGCACGTTTTGATCATTAGGAAACCGTTTGGGATTCGGCCTGAGCCCACACGTAACGGATACATTTCCTGTTTCTCATATCGCCGCTGTGTTGAGGCAGCCGCCGGACTAAACCATCATTTTATAGGGAACGTGCAGTTATGTTGAAATTATTTCAAGTCATCTGTAAAGCAATTCTGACGTTGTTGATGTGGTTATACTAAATTTACGTGGCTTGTAAACAAGAAGATTGGTTAACATGTTGTTTGTTTTAATAAACACAGTGCATGTTGTGATAAACGAGTAACGCGAACACCCCTCCGCCTCCGCTGTTGCCAGGTTCCCGTTTTCTCTATGGGTGTGGTGAAGAGACAAGACAGCTTGTTGAAAATTGAGTTGAACCGTGGCGAGGGTGCATGGCCCTTTAAATATATTACAATTACAAAACCGAGTGCGCTTTATTTGTTGTTTATTTGCTGTGACCATGTGTGGATTTTGAAATCAGCTGGGTTTACATCCAGAGCAAGACGACGAGCTTGATCCAGGTAACGTTAAAGTGCAAATAACTCGCCTGTGATTTCTCTCATTTTATTTCCTGCTTTTAGAAACAGACACACAACGCGCAACAAGTTGAAATGTTTGTGGATACTGAAAAGCAAAAAGCATTGTGTCTTCTTTATATGATGTAACATTTTCATGTTGAAGCAATCGTTAGTCATTTCTAACGGAACAGTTTGCGTGTGAAACAGGTTAGATAGAGAAGTATTTACAACCTGTTTGTCAATTTGAGGCCTATCGGAGAGTAAAAACTCAGCAGGCACAGGAGCAGAGTGTGGAGTCAACTCGGTTTTCCTCTAAGATCTTGATTTAGTTTGTGTTTTGGGGGGGATTTTTTGAGATGTCAAAATCTGTAAGCAGGCCGGAAGTGAAAAGATCCTGCCAAAGTAATTGCAACACAACAAGCCTGATTACACCAAGGCCTGACCATGTGATACAATGAATTTAAGTCTTATTTTGGTCAAATAATCAATTTGATCCAAGTCACAATTATTATTTAGTAAAATCTCAGACGTGTAACACTTCTAGTATGTTTTCTTTCCACATTCAAAACACTTTTACTTTCAGTTTTAGGCGAGTATACCGGGAAGTGTGTGCAGTCTCGCCATGATTTAACACCAGAATTATTGGGGTCCATCAAAATAAATGGCGATTTCAAATGAATCAAATGATGAAATTGAATTTTCTTTAAAATAAATAAGAAGCATGTAATGATCTAATCCTGCCTTTGTTGATGGGAAACGGGTGCCAATACTTTTGCCATGGAGTGTAGTTTGTTTTTTGTGCTCCGTGACAGATTTTATTTGACTTACTTCAGTATGTGTTCACTAAAATGTTGTTGAGATTTGTATATGTAAATACCATTTTATGTGCCAAAATGTGAATGAGAAATGAAAATGAACGTATTTTCTCAGTCACAGCAATATGTATTATTTGAATATCATTATCTTTTAGTATTTATGCAATATTGTAATTGCCAAAGACTCCCCTTCAAGATGATCCATGCAGACAATAACTAGACAGACCTACATTAACTATTTTGTTATTTTATCATCCTGATTCTCCTCACAGATGTCCCAGATAAAAGCTTCTGTGGTAGTTTACAGGTGAATTGTGATGATGATGATGATTATGCAGTCCAATAGATGGTAATGTTTTTGGTCAGATATTAAAGGAATTCAGCCCACCAGTTTCAGTGTACTTGGTTTGATCCAGTTACTTGGTTTGATTACTGGTTACTGACGGTGTGTATACATTCTACTCATGTACTTATGGGTTTATTCTGTGTTGTCTGGTTTCATTTTACAAAAACATGTCAGTTAGAAGTGACTTTAACTTGTCCCTCGGTTTAAGTAAAAATGTTAATGTGTGTATTCTGGTCAGGTTTTCTTCCATTTTTTTTCCATAATAGGCTCCACGTCCACCATCACCCTGATCAGGTTAAAGCAAATACTGAGGATTAATGATTTGGTGAAATATTTCAGATTTGATTGCATACCTGTCATGAACACTATATCATGTACATCACTGATAATTGTGTATGCTGTGCTTGTGTCTGTATATGCAATAGGAAGTCTATAAATCCTTCCGTCAAATTGTTGCTTCAGATTTGTTCTCCCATGCTCTAGTAAGTTGAATCAGCATCTTGAAGCCATGCATAGTGTGCCCAGTGCCAAGCTGCGCTGCCACACAGTGGACACTTAGGTGCCGCACGGTGCTGAGCAGCACTGTCAGTATTGTCCAAAGGTGCCATCTTTATTGGCCGAGTTGATTTGCTACATTATAATCTGATTAAATTGAATTATCTCCTGTTTACATCTACTAAGGATCCAAAGGCAGTTTTCTTCCTAAGCATTAATGCGTAAGTCATTTGGGACATGTTGTGGTTTCAGGTCAGTGACATCTGTTAGCCCAGTTTGGATGTGAAGAAAGCATGCTGATTGCCAGTCTGGTAGAAAGAAACCAAAGTAATGGGAATGCTATTTCCAAGAAACTATTTTTATCGGAACTGTGAGATACCTAATAAAAAAATAAAAGCAAATGTGGTCTTTAATGTCCAGTGTGTGTATGTATGTGTGTGTGTATATATATATATATATAATTTTTTTTTGTTTTTTCAGCCCAGAAAAATCTACTCCAGAGATTACCATCCTAATGTACTTTGTATAGCCAGTTTTGAATGAGTCCTCAACACTGTGTCAGGATTGGAGCAGTTATCATTATGGCTTAATCTAATATTTTACTATACTTTTAAATCAGTGTGCTTGAATATTACAGGCTTTAGAGTGCATCAGAGTCCTGACCATATGGGGAATAAAACAGAGAGCATTTGCAATTAAAGACCAGGTAGTGGATATTAGGATAGCTATCCTGTACGGTACCGGTGTCATTTATAGTGATCTTTTAACCTTGTTTATGTTATCCTGTTGTGTGGAACAACTTTTTTTTATTTTTTATTATTATCTAAAATAAGTAAGTACTTACTTAACAGACAGAATTAAGCTGTGTCTTAAGGCTCCTTCCATGTCTAAACAGCGTCTGTTTGTGTTGCAGGTTCCAGCTGGTCCCTTCTGCCTCACAGGTGCGTCATACTGCGACAATGAGTGAACTTGAACAGTTACGGCAAGAGGCCGAGCAACTTCGCAATCAGATCCGGGTAAGAGGGGCTAATGGACGTCAACAAGTTATTGAAGTGCGCCACAATGTATTAAAATTACTCCTGCCTCAAAACCGGTTTTATATTGTATTTTGTTCCCTGAACAGGATGCCAGAAAGGCTTGTAGTGACTCTACTCTTTCAGAGGTATGTGTTAACAAGTTTTATGTGCAAACACATATTTTCAGACTTTTATAATCAGTTGGAATTTGCTGACTAAACTCTGTGATGACAGGAAAAATCACTAGATAGTCACCTTAAAGTTGAGGTATGAAAGAGGAAAAAAAACTTTTGGTTAAAGTTTGAAAATATTTTTTAAGAAGTAGTGTGTCATTGGTAGGAATCCTCTACCGCTTTAAAAACAAATTGCTAGGCCATCTCACTTATTCTATTTTCTTAGCTGAAATGTAAGGAAATAAGGTGTAGCTGAGGCGCTAAGTTTATTTCATGGAAATATTACAAATTACCAGGTTTCCAAGGCATCTTTGAAACTTTACCACAAGTATAAGGCTAGAAGCAATCTGCTTGGAACAATCTGCTTACAATCAGTTTGGAATATCACCTATAGTTTTTCTGAAGTTTTTTTTTTTTTCATGCTCAAATGTGGGCACTCTGGACATCACCATCTTGGTAGGAGATGACTCTCCTAAATTATGGTTAATCCATAAATGAGACCGGCTGTTGTCTGGAACTTGGCTACCTATACACATGCGCACACACACGAGCTAGTACGCTTAGCTTAACTAAAATGCTGTGGTATCTAATGTTAATTTATATGTTAGTGCATTTGATGGAATCACATCATTCATACACCTCATTCATACACAAGTGTCGACTCCTACATTTCTTGCAGTAAGCTAAAAGTAAACTGTAGTAAGCTGTCACTCAAATCGCCTTTAAATATGCATAACTTTATGGCTTCAATATAATTTTGAATATGAATTCATGAAACTGCATGTTTTGTCACGTTTGCGTCCTGTTTATAAGATACTGACCGTAATTCAAATCACAGGTTTATGTTAATTCACTTGTCTCTATTTGGTTACTTAATAATAAATAATAGTTGTACTATGTCTAAGCAAGATTTTGCAGGTTGATGGGTGAGTTAGCATAGGTTTGTCCCACAGTGCTGTATTAGGTCATTTTGTTTTGAACCTTATCACTGAAACACAAGAATTATACACAGAATAAACTTTATACACCATTTATGCAAAATGGGACAAAGTTGCATTTCTGAGTTAAAATGTGTTGTTTAAGAAGATGTGTTGCTTCTAACCAGCGTGTGATTCACCATCAGCTCCTGTCATTGTGTTCACCTTCTAGATCACAGCTGGGGTGGACTCTGCAGGAAGGATACAGTTGAGGACCAGACGTACTCTTAGAGGACATCTTGCTAAAATCTATGCCATGCACTGGGGCACTGACTCAAGGTGTGTGTGTTCTAATTGACAGAAAGTTATAGAGCTCTTATTATGAAATACCTCCCTGTTTACTACTGACATGGAGTGTTTGTTTGAACAAGGTATGCTCTCGCTCTCTCCAGGGGGATCATTATATAACTGAGTGATGAACATTACATAAAAATGCATTCTCAAGCTTCATGCAGTATCGGTTTTTACACCCCCTGTGATCTGATAAATGTCTGATGGATGAGACAATAATAAAAATATCTTAATGCTTATATCTTAATGCTTGTGTGTTTAGGTTATTGGTCAGCGCATCCCAGGATGGCAAGTTAATCATCTGGGACAGCTATACGACAAACAAGGTAACGTATCAAGAATACTCGCTGTAACCCCGGGTGATGCTGTTTTCCTCTCACAGCCGGGGGCACAGAGAGCTGATTGGCCGAGCTCTCTCAGGGGGGAGGGATGAGAGGTACTTGCGCTCCCACATTAATCACGACTCTACAGCCAATCAGGGGCGTCTGTGAGCTCGCGCACGCGGAAGGAGCGGCTAGTGCTTTCCTCCGAGTGTGTTACTCCGCCCCTAACGGTGCCTGAGCAAACAGTTCGAAAAGATGCGGTCGGCTGACGTCACGCGGTTCGGAGGAAACACGTGATAGTCTTCGGCCCTCCAGGCTGAGTGGTAGTGGTAGCCTTAATGAGGGAGCCCCCTAGTGACGGGGAGGAAATGGCCACGACTAAATTGGGGAGAAAATTGGAAATACCCAAAAAATAATAATTTTTTTTTTTTAAAAGAATACTCGCTGTAGTCTATGAAGCTTCTGTTTAAAAGTAATGTCATTGTTTTTATACCTGATTAGTGGTCAGATTAGAATTTTTATATAGAGTTAACTTTATTCTGAGCAGAATGATTTTTTTTCTTTTTTTAAATAAAGATATGTGCTGCTGTTTTCTTCTTGTGCAGTTATTTAATTGTCAGTTCACACTGTCAGAATTTTAACATATTAACTTTTATTTCCCAAAATGTAAACAAACCACCACAACCCTGACTGTGCCATTACAAGGGATGAATAAACGAATAATTTAAGAGTATTATGCATGTTCACTTTAATTATTGTCGTCTTATTATCTGATAACTTGTTTGTGCATGGAGTGAACAGGAAACAAACTCCTGTTCATATGACTTTGTCTAATGTCCTGCAGGGACCTAGTCTCAACATACTGTAAATCTGAATAATGTATTGGCTTTGGTTACATCCACAGTTATGTCCGTTAAAAGTAGTCTGGGATATTACTGTATACTCTGCACTTCTGTTTATGCAATAATGTATTCGCTTACATTTCCAGGTGCATGCGATTCCTCTGCGTTCCTCCTGGGTGATGACGTGTGCCTACGCCCCTTCGGGTAACTATGTGGCCTGTGGCGGTCTGGACAACATCTGTTCCATCTACAGCCTGAAAACTCGAGAGGGCAACGTCAGGGTTACTAGAGAACTGCCTGGACACACGGGTAACGCTCTCAGTTCACTAGAAGTAAAGATACTAAGTTGTTCTGTAAAGCTCCCAGAATTCACCATATGCTCAGTCGATTTTCTTTCTGCATGGTCATCTGAAGATATCATGAATAAATGACATGTATATAAAACGCAGGAGTACTACTTATAAGTCTCCTAATATTTCTCTCTGCAGGATATTTGTCTTGTTGTCGCTTCCTCAGCGACACCCAGATTGTCACCAGCTCTGGAGATACCTCGTGGTGAGTGGACAATTTGTCCCATGTTCTATGTATACACTTTATTAGCAGTGTTTTATGAAAAAACTGAAAGTACCATGTAGCATTATTTATTCATTTATTTTTAAGCCTGTTTAAAGTATATATTCTGCATGAGCGTAACTGATTGCGGATCATTGCTCTCCAGTGCACTGTGGGATATTGAAACAGGCCAGCAGGCCACCACCTTCACAGGCCACAGCGGTGACGTGATGAGTCTGTCACTCAGCCCTGACTCCAAGACCTTCGTATCGGGTGCCTGTGACGCTTCCTCCAAGCTGTGGGATATTCGAGACGGCATGTGCAGACAGACCTTCATCGGCCATGTTTCTGACATTAACGCAGTCTGCGTAAGTCTACAGCCTGTTTTGAACCTTGTCAAAATGTTGTATTCTTTCTTTATTGAAATTTCGACACCACTGTGTTCAGTTTTTCCCGAATGGAAATGCCTTCGCTACGGGATCAGATGATGCCACCTGCAGGCTGTTTGATCTGCGTGCAGATCAGGAGCTCATGATGTACTCGCACGACAACATCATCTGTGGCATCACCTCTGTAGCCTTCTCCAAGAGCGGCCGCCTGCTGCTCGCTGGCTACGACGACTTCAACTGCAATGTCTGGGATACGTTGAAGGGTGAAAGAGCAGGTGAGACCATCATTTCTGTTCTCAGTTATCAAAGATTGTTCAACACTTTTGTGCACTTTTCTGGCCACCGGCTTCAGAATCTTAAAAGTTGCAGCTTTTACTGATTTACTGCAGATTTACTGCCTCTGTACTGATTTAATCTGATTTGATTCCAGATTTTTGGGCCGCCCTTTATTCAAGTAGACTATGTAAAGGTTTATTATATCTTCATTTGACTTCAGATATCAGACATAAACATAAAAAGATTCCATATAGTATGATCAGAGTATATGCTTCTACATTACGCTTTGCACTTTTTGTTTGATCTATACTAGTGTAGCATATATTCTGAATAGAACTACATATTTCCTAACTGTTGGACTTGCATCACACTTCTTATTTAAATGCAAATATAGCTCAATGTAATTCATGTGCTTTGTAGACTGTAGATATGCCAGTCAGAACCAGTTGAATCATATAATCCCAGAATCCTCTCTAAATTTCACACATCATGACATTGCTGGCATTTCAGGGGATGTGACAATTCCAGTGTATTTAGGTTAAAGTATTCGAAATGAACCAACTTTATCTGACTTCCTATGTTTCGAACAGCCTAGATGAGGTAATGATGCATACACTTTTTTTTTTATTTATTTTTTTTTTTTATCCTTATCCAGGTGTCCTTGCCGGGCATGACAACAGGGTCAGCTGTCTAGGTGTGACGGATGACGGCATGGCAGTGGCTACAGGCTCTTGGGATAGCTTCCTTCGTATCTGGAACTGAGCCTGACAGCTGGACTTTATGGAGGACTGCGCCATCACTACAGGTCTCGACTGTGAGAACAAGACGCCTTTTGTATTCACTTATTACGACACATTCCTGTGAAGAGGCCCAGGCTGACTCGACAGAGGTCAGACCGGAGGTTATTAGGAAACAATTGAGGCCTCATTGTGCTTTATGTACATACATATGTACAGTATATGAATATGAATATAAATATGGTATATATGTACAGCAGTATGCGCATGTATATGCCATATATATGCTCACACAATGGTATTGTATATAATTTTGTAGTCTGATTGCATCCCATTATAGCTGTTTGTTTTTGGAGATGCGTCCTTTACAGTATATTTGAAGTCCAAGATCTTTTTAGCAGATCCGTGTATGCCAGTGCCCTTTAGCACCTGTGGTCATTTGGATTTTTTTTTTTTTTTTTTTTTTTTAATAAGAAAGCACTTTTTAAAGGGCCAGTTTCCACAGAAATTATAATTAAGCAAAGGTGCTTTCAGCAAGGGTGAGGCAGGGATCTGGCAAAAAAAAAAAACGTGTTTCAGTGATCATTTTCTTTGATGAAAACAAATATTATAGACCTTAGGATACTACAGTAGATAGCTAAAGGGCATTATGGACCTTGTTCGTGTGTAACCAGCAGCTACATTACTAAAACATCCAAAAGCTGTGTTTGCTGCTGTTGCATCAAATCCTATTTTAGGAAAAATCCCCAATTTTTGTAGTATAATGCTTTTACTGATGATGCCGATCCCTGATTTTCTCCCAGGACCTGATCCAAAATAAGAACCTAAGATCTTGAATATATCATGTATTGCCTTGATACCAGATGATTCTGCACTGATCTGTTCTTTCAGTATTCCAGGATACTGCTGCCATCCAAAAACTCGAGTGCACACACATCACCGCATATTAAATGCTGATATTTGTATGTCTTTTGTGGCCAGAATAAGGCAGATAATCTCCGACATGAATAGTTATTATTACTGCCGTTCACAAGTATGTTTTTTTTTTTTTTTTTTTTTTCTCCCCCCTGCACTATTGATATTTTTGCCTTATTTGAATAAAAACCCATTCGAACCTTTCAAGTGCTCCTGACACTATACATGCGAAGACCCAGACCTGTGCCGCCTCGGATCAATTATTAACCTGAAGGTAATTACAAAGCATTCTACGTTACTAGAACACAGAATGCACTTCTGAATGTTTCTGTTGGGTCGAGTTTATAGCATGGTTAGTTTTAGTTGTGAAACTAAACATGAGTCACTGTTAATGAAGAACACTATTGTGCACAAGGCGTTGTTCCCATTTTTGCCTTCACTCTTAATCGATGCAGTATTCTTTTATCAGTTTGTACCAGCAGTAACCAAAGGAACCAAACTATTGGCAGTGTTCATTTACATTTTAAGCTCTGTCCATTGCAATTCCTCGCACTGTATTTGAGGCAGACCATTTAGGCTTTTTATTTTTTTTTTATTTTTTTTTGTATTATAAACCAGGTCTTTTGATAAGCCTTAACGTGTCATCTTGGTTACTTTTATCAAAACATTCCCAGTCTATTTTATACCCATGTTTGTGCCATTGTTCAACTTGACTGTTGAACGTATCAGGGGATTTTCTCAATCCTTTAACACACAAGCATACTGGACACACTGTGTTAGAATTTAGTCACAATGTACAACCCTGGTGCTGAAATGTGTGTCTGACAGAGCGGATTATTGTAGCGAGTGTTTCAGTGATGGCCCAACAGCGTTAACGGCATTGCTGTTGCCGTGATCAGGTTCTTTATTTTTTTCCTTTCCCCCAGAATGAAGTGTTTGTTTGCTGATTATTGTGTTTTGTTTTTTTTATTGTATGGAGTTTGGCCTGTCAGACAGAAACTGTATTAACACTGTATTAAGACTTAAATAAAGTAAAACAGGGCAGGGCCACTAAGTAGAAGTAGATACCAGCCCCTGCTTTTAATGTTTTAAGCCAGTAAAAACAAGGCTTTTGTGCCTTGATGTATTTTATAGTGCCATCATGTGGACTAATCATTTGTTAAGAAATGATTTTTTTTATTGTCTCACTTTTTTTTTTGTTTTTTTTTTTTCCCCCCTTTCTCCGTACAGTGGCTTGGTGATTAATGGTGTTACTATAAGTTGATATTGTATTAAATAAAACTTTTAACCAAATCTGCCTTAGTCACATGCAAGTGATTATACACATAATTAAAATATTACCCATGATTTTTATGTTGTATATAAATTTTTCAGGATTTAACTGAATTTGTAATACAAGGTAATGTGTTCTCAACGGGGTACAAATATAGAAAGATTTTGGAAGGGGGTGCTAAAGAGCTAACAATAAAGTAGCTCTTGCTGAACAATATTTTGTAAAAGATGCTTTTTTTTTTTTTTTTCATTTCCAAGTAACTTCAGTGACTAGTCAACAAGACTTACTCATGATCAAGTTCGAAACTCCTTTGTTGTCGGGTATTGCTGCAGGCTTGAACAAATACAAATTCGGTGAATCTTTAGCACTAGGCCCAGTAGGACAAACTCCTTTGCCGTTTTCTGTGAAGTATGAAGCATGTAGTCAAGTTTAAAAAAAAAAAAACTGTAAACAGTTCATAATCAATAAGTTATCATTATGGAACAAACTTCATTTCACCTCTAAAGACCTGTGCCTTAATTTTGCATGTATTTTAAATGTTTTTCTATCTATTTGTGGTTGTTGTTGTTGTTGTTGTTGTTTTAACATTGTGTTTATTTTACTGTGTAACACAATTAAGTTACCAGTGTGTAAAAGTATGAACCTGTTTATTTTGAAGTCTGAACATGTCTGTGCAAATACAATATTGCAAACAGAGCAGCACAACTAAAAGCTTGTGCTTAACATCTTCCAGATCCAGAGTTAAAGGATGGAAAAATTTGTGGAAACTCAAAATTGTGCAGCTTGAGACATGGGTTATTGGAGTGATCAAGAGTTTTTTGCCTTGTTGTGAAAAGCATGCCTTCTCTTCCTGTACATGTTCAACATCATGTTTACACTTGCTCAAAAGCATGCCTGAGCGCTGCAACGCAAAACTTAAGGAAATGCATGTCGTCCTTTGGTGTGGCACATTCTATATTATCTTGCCAAGACCATAACCAGCTTTTGGCTAATGGGAGATGAGTGAAGTACACACTTGATTTTGTCATTAATGGCATAATGGATTCTTAAGTCACGGGACCAGAACATCCTAATTTGTGGGTAAGGCATGCAAGACTTCAAAGCGATGTTTCAAAACTTTTTTTAAATCTCATAAACTGAATATTTGAGAGAGCTACCATTGTTGACTTATTGACATCACATTTGTGCGGTTAGTGGAATGTTTCATCAACTCTCCAGGGGCTGCCAGTAGTAACGTTCATGGAGCAGACTTCATGAGTGCTCCATGTGCTTTATATATCCTCTAATGATTATATATGCATATACAATTCTATACAATTCTTTGTATGCATCTTCTGTGTTTGTGTTTATGCTGATGAATTTATTTGGTGCTGGGACACAGAGTATAACATCCATTTTACTGTAACAAAATGTGTGTGTGTGTATGTATATATAATTAGTGTTACTTTGGTATTAATACCGCTAAATCCATCACTCAGCCAATCAGGTACCCAATTAAGGGGCGAGGTCGATGATGTAGCCGAAGTGGAACTTTTCTAATAGCCTAAAATTGGAACAAAATAAAAAGCTGTAATAGATCCCACACTCTGTAAAAACATTGTGGCCTTCTTGAAGGTGAGTTCAACTCGCATCAACGGTCCAGCATGGTGCATCGTGGCTAATTAACATGGTGTTAGCAAAACGAAAAAAGTTTATTGGAATGGGTGATGCATAATTAGGCAATAAATAGCAGTAGTAACTAGTATCACATTCCCTTCCTGTTTAATTGGTTAATATTTTGTTTAAAAAAAATAATAATAAAAAAAAAAACGCCTATTGCAACACTTATTGTTCTGTCTAGTGGCTGCACACTCGTTTCAGTTTGCTAAATTTAATTTGAAAGTGCATCCCAATATGTGATCCTCATGTCATATAATCATATTTTTAAAAGCGGACTTAAGGCCCAACCATTTTTAAATCTATTTTTATAGAATTAGAAACATTGGGTCCTCCACTCCAGCGAGGTGGCACTAAACATCATTTATTAATTTTATGACACATCAACTGTCAATAAGGGGGAAAATAAAGCCAAAGTAGTCTGCGGAGCTGAAGAAGCCAATTAAATATTTTACTGATTTTCCTTCAAGTGCAGTGAGAGCCAACACAGATCAGAAAGAAATAAGGGATGCAACTGCTAAAAGGTATTTTAGGCCTGATATGATTGATGACATCAACAAATGGGTAAATATCCAAAGAAAGCTGCTTCTACTACTTTTAAGAAATCACTGTTTCAACATATTTCGACTGTGTACTTTCACATTAGACTCAATATATAACTTTTTTTTGTTTAATGATGATAAACAAATTAATTATATTTGTTTAATACGGGTGTCGGAATGTTTACCCTGCCAGGCTGCACACCAGATTACTAAACCGGAAGTGAAGAACACGCCTATAACGGTATTTTAGCATTCATTAATAAATCGTATTTCTTGCCAATCTGTTATTCATACAAAGTATAGTTGATTTCTTGTGTAGGCAGGAAACCAAATGGTTTTTAAAAAAAAACTTAATCTGCATGTCATATGAAAGTCACATACCTTTTTAGGTTACACACTCGATTGAGACTTATTAAGGCCACTGACGGTCAAAAAGTGTGGCTACAAGTATTATTATTATTTGACTAAATGGTCTCAAGTTTACAGCTTAAGCTCAGAACAAGACACATACACATTATTTATATTTAATTATATATCAGTCATAAAATTTAAATTATGACCACTGAAGGTTGAAGTGAGTAACATTGATCAGCAACTATACATCAGAAAACTGATGTGCATCATGGGCACCCAAGGCTCACCATGCGTGTGGGGACAAAAAGGCCAGCCCATGCAGTCAGATCCCACAGAAAAGCCAGTGCAGCACAAATCACAGAAAAAATGCTGGGCATGATAAGTTAACACCCATTGCATCACAGTCTGCTTAGCAGGCAAAGAGTTCAAGGTTCTTGATCCGGCCTCCAAATTCCCCAGATCTCAATCCAACGCAGGTCACCAGAGCACGCCCCCAGAGATCCTGTGAGGGGCCAGAGCTGCCCCATCAGTACAAGGGGAATCTACATCATATTGCTCATAATGTTTTGCATGGTTATGACTGATCATGTGTATAATTTTGGTCTCAAAAATTATTTTTTTATGTACATCCACATTTTTTAAGGAATAATACAGCTTTTCACACTTTTGCTCATGGATAAACAATGGTCTGTGTGCCAGCTTTAAAGGGAGTATTTGCTCTCCTTATCATCCCCAAACAAATGGCTTGGTGGAAAGACTAAATGAAAGGAACTATCCAAAAGAAAGAAAAAATGTGCGGTACAACATTACTGTATCAATTCTTTGTCTTTGCAAATGATGATCATTAACGTCTTAAAGGCATTATTAAGATGCATAAGTTATAATGTTATGCAAGTGTAACATGTGGACACTGTCTGTGCATGCGAGTGAGATTAAATCCACAAGACCTTTGAAGTTGTGCTGTGGTGTCCAGCACCAGTACCATGGCAGCAGATTCTTCAAGTTCTGTAAGTTGCAAGATGGGTCCTCTAGGGATTGTACTTGTTCTTTCAGCACATACCACTGATGCTTGATTGGATTGATATCTGTGGACTTCATTAATTTGCCTTCGGTGCCCATAGCCCATAACCCAGTCCTGAAAGTGTATGGCTGCAAGTTGCTGTAGCTGGTATTTGCAATCTTAATTAGTTGAAGTAATTATAATATAATGTAAAAAAAATAA
>JAQQZT010000007.1:20731492-20744314 GCA_030068275.1 Clarias platycephalus | reverse complement strand
TAATATTAGTTTTTCTTCACTTACATTAAACTAATAATACATTTAGCACATTTTTCTTCATGTTGTGATTCAGAATAAAATGTGCAGGGTGTCCAATGCATTTATGTGATTTAAATTAAAAGTTATTTTACTTATTTTGATCTTACTCACTTTTTTCAACACACTGCTTTTATTTTGAACACCACTGTATTATTTTCAATAGGGGGCTGCATTATGCCATTTTTACCTGATTAGCCACCTGCTCCGAGACCCTCTTAATTTTCTTTTTGATATCCTCAGTGAGAAGGTTGAGCTGATTTCGGACAAACTCCAAGCGATCCTTAAGGTACTCTCTCTCTTCTAGAGAGGCAACCCTGAAAACAATTGCAAATATTTTCACAGACAGCTGCTTATGATCACAGACAACACAATACAGATCAGCTCTTTATAACAGAGACATAATGCATAAATGAGATATTAAACTGTGCTCTAAATTTCACAGTGGCCTGCTCTAATATGTTAGCAGCCAGAGTGAAACTCAGAAGACAGAACTAAAGAGAGTGGACCCACCTCTTCTCAGCGGCAGCAATGTGGATTTGATCCATGATGTCTTTAACACTTTCAGTGATCTGCTTTGCCCTGATTGTGTGCTGCTCAAACTTTGTTTTCACTGCTGACTGCGAGATACACTCCTGCGAGGCCATATAAGGGTTACTGGGATGAGCGAGACTTAAAGCCATGAGATACTGACCTGCTGCTGTGGCTCATCCGAGGGAGAGGACAATGATAAAAGTCAGCAGCAGGGCTGTATCAACACACTTCATCTCACAGTAACTTACAATAAATAAAATGTAAAATCAATATATTCAAATCAGGTCAATGGGAAAAGTAAAAATACTCAAACATCACATATAACAATGAAATTATATCAACAATAGGAACTTTAAAAAAAAAAAAGTTGTTCAACAAATACTGTATTTTCTGAACAATATGTCGCTCCCTGCTAAATTCTGTTTGCTTGAACATATGCAGCATTTTTTCATGCAATTCATTTTATAATACTAATATGGTATAAATTTACCTTAAGTCACAATAAATTCTTCTGATCAGCAGAATCATCAGTATTTTTAGAACTCTTATTAAAATGCACATATTTAATGTTCTAATTTATACACTTTTTTATTTTTACAATTTTCACTATTTGTATTTTTTTTTCTTATTTATATAAACTTTTCCCATAAGTCAACATTACTATTTTGCTGCCATGTCTTTTACTATATTCCATCATACTCTATAGTGCATCACAGAAATGTATTGAGTGATATTTTTGCCATATCACCCAACTCTAACACAAAAAAGTAGATGATTATATTTAGACATTAAATTATATTTTATACAGCTGTTTAAGAATTTAAAATCACAAAAAGCCTTATAGTCCAAAAAATACAGTACTCAAAATCATACAAAGAACATCAACATAATCCAAAAAAAAAGCATGCAAGCATTAAATAAGAAAACCCAAGTGTAAAGGTGAACTGAGAAGAAAGGCGTCCTCGCCTTAGCAAATCTAGACTTCAGCAATGAACACACAGATTGACTGAAAAGAGCACAGGGGCCTAGAAAAAGGAAATGGCTAGGCGGGAAATAAACTGGTAGAGATATTAAGCTGCTCTTCAGCGAAACTGTACAGCACAACCTTGCATGTCTGCAATGGGGTACATATCTCGAAATAATCATCTTTTGTTACACTATGTTTTAATACTCATGATCATTTGTGAACTATTGTCACTATTTGTGTGCGCAGTATTAAACAATTTCAATCTATTTGAGAAATCTTGCTTTCTGGGGGAAAAAAAACCTAATGGAAATACCAACAAGTGTTACTTTTAAGCAACAAGCCTAAAGAAAAAGGGGAATAAAAAAAAAAAAAACAAGTTAGCGACAATGAGTCAACAGCCAGGTATCCTCAGCCTCCTGACTCAGATCAAAAGTCCATTCATTTTCTTAGATGTCTTATAGATATCATCTGGAGAAATAATGTTCTATCACACAGCTGAAGTATTGTAATTTAGCTTTACAAATTCAATTGAAGATTTCCTTAAATGTTCCAATTCCTTTGTATTTACACTGAAATATTTTACTGTAGAAACATTCTAAAGATACAAGAGCCTGAGTTTGCAGTCATGTGGAAACTATCAGCTTGTGATAATCCCTACTACACTACAACGTTTAGCGGATAAGGCAATTTCCAACCAATCTATAGTTCACTTCCCGAAACAGCCTCCTATCTTTAACGAAACATTCATTTAAAAAAATCCTAAATGCCTGTTTCTAATGGTCTGAATCAGTGACTCTTTTCATTTATGTTTTACTTGCTTACAGACATCAGGACTAATATGACCAGGACTATAGCAGTTTTTTAGTTCAAATCAATCCTGGGTTTTTACATTTTCATAAGCTATATCCATACTTGGTTTAACTCAAACAGCTTTTAAACAAGTTTTTTTTTTCCTGCTGATCATTGTCTCAGCCACCACTTGCCTCGAATGTCCTCTCAAAACTCTGAAACTCCTTTAGTCTCTCCTTGAAACCTTCTGCTAATGCGCCACCTAGAAAAAAAAAAAGAATGCCAGCTTTAGCACAGGAACTCATCTCACAAGGGGGTTGAGATGTTAAAATACGTACAGTACCACAGCAACGGAAGTGAAGTGTGAAAAGCTTAGGTCAATTCAGAGTTTCTTTGACTCTTCACTGGCACACAGATGTTTACAGTATGGAGATGTGGTGTTGTGGGAATTTAAAGCTTCTTTATGGATTAGCAAAGATATGAATGTATGATTTCTTCTTTATTACTTGTTCAGAAGTTGTGTTTTGGATGAATGTAATTTGTCATTACGAAAGAAAAATTTATATGAGAATAAATAAACCATAATAGTCTGGGTCTATTGATTTTTCAAAGGGTCATAAAAATGCCCATTGAGTCCACGCATGTTCATATTATTTTTATAGTCATGCTATTATTCAACATTCAGTGATGTATTTGTTACAATGAAGTCACAGAGAATCTATTGTAACATATCACACATCCTCACTCACCTCCAAGTAAGTATCACCCTGCAAGTCAGCATCATATAGGTTTAGGTGGGTCTTGCTTTCTGACTAGTTGTCGAAATACAGCCCCATTATCATTTGTCTCCTTTTTTGACAACAGTCACACCGTGCTTAAATATTTTGTGACGCTGTTGTTTATAAGTCATACAAGAGCAAAAATTTTACTCAGACAATATACAAGTTGCAACCTGTGGCTTGCTGGCAAAAGGGGGCAGTTAAAGTACCATGTACCCTGAAGGTGACCTCCTGCTTACCAGACTCTGGCATACCCTGTGCCCGTTGCATTCTGGAATTTAGCACCTCCTTGGCAGACACAAAGAAGATGTGATTGGGAGCCTGCTGGCGATCCACCACCCTGAGCTCCTCCACCAGGAAGTTTACACACCGGTCCATGTGCTGCTTACGCACCTAAATTGGAAAGTAGTTATAAAAATCAGTTGTGTACTCATGCAAAAATTATGAGGTAATAAAAAAAGACAATATACTGTATATGAAATTTGTGTTGAAAAATACTCACTTCGTCCATGTATTCTGGCTCAGAGGCGGAAGCGTCCCAGCGATTATTCAGGATGAAAATGTTGGGTTTCGAAAGGCGTTCATTTACTTTGTGAAAGAAGTGTTTCTCCTTTAAGGAAGGAAACAGAAGAAGATGATGGCGGTTAAAGTCTAAACTTTGGTAAAAACATGACAACTAGGTCGAGGAAAAATGCTTCAACAATACACACAAACAGATAACATAAGAGACAAGTCGGGACTGGACAATAAAACATAAACTTAATTGTTAGTCACAAATTACACAGATCTTACACTTTTAGCATGTAGATCACATAGTACATGAAATTAAACTACATAGATTTTGCTGAAAGATTGTATTCAGAAAAAAATTGCCAAAATATTTACTACAAACTGTACTAAATGCATCACTACTTACTTTGTCACAAACTAATTGGGCCTAATAGTATGTATTAGATTTGTTTTTGGTCTGGTCACAATTCTCAAACCTGTTTAATACCAGTTAGGAAAAAAAAAAAAAAAAACAGATTTCGATAAAATTGTTAGTGGTTTCCAATATTAATCTCCATTTTTTTCATCTTTCACTGACAAATTTTTATAGAGTTATACATTACTGCCCTGACTGGCATTGACTCCAACTGTTTTTATGAGCTGCTGATTAGTGTGTGTGTTTAAGTTATATTGTGTTTAATCAGCAAACTGGCTATAAAAATGTCATATCCTGGACATTTTATACCAGTTAAGCTTAAATTAATTTTCCTCTCCAAAATTATTATTCTTTTTTTTTATCTGAAAGAGTTTAAATGTTTTTCATGATGCAGTTTCAAAACTTAAACAGAATCTGCAGCTCTACTCCAAGCTTACACAAGTGCCTCATTGGCTTCTGCATGCCACAGATACTTCAGCTGGTCTAAACAGAGCCGGGAATGACCATTTGAGCTCCAACGCACAACCAATCAGAATGCTCAGCAATGTGACACTCCCCTACTCTACCAAGTGTAAACACATTCTATACTGCCTGGTCAAAAAACGAAAGGTTACACAATAACATTTTATTCAGTCATCTTTGATTACAGCACACAATGTGGTGAAGTTTATGTGAGAAAATGATTCTTCCACAAACTGAGTCCTGAATATGGCCATGACATCAGGGAATAAAATCTCCATTGGTCTTTCAGTACATTCAGGTCATCAGCTGACAATTTTATTGCCCTATAACATTGCTGAGTCTACACCTGACCCTTTTCTATTTCTGCAAAGTCCAATCTTTATGCTCATTAGCAAGCTAAAACCTGTTTTTTCTAATTAACCTCAATAACAAGTAGTTTTCTTCACATGGTGGGAATGTGAAGTGTTTGTGTGAAAATATTTGTGTTTGAAAATGCTCTTACTTTCACTATTAAACATAGCTATGGTTTTTACTATGATATTTTTAACCTTGCAAATTCACCGGCCACATTTCTTCTACAAAGTTCACAAGGTTTTGATAATCCTTCAAGGTTTTGATAATCGCTGAAGGGTTCTTAACCCAATTCCAGTAATTTTAAAGCACCTTCGTTTTTTCTTTGCTTGATGCAGCCCAATAATTTGACCCATGGTAACTTTTTTTTTTGTATAGGCAGTTTATATTAATCCTCATGTGACGCTTAGGCAAACCAGTGATTCCACATACCATATTAAATGACTGTATAACTACTCAGTCAGATGACGGCATTGATAACCAGTTTAACAGATTTCAAGTGCAATATTGTTATTTTGGAACTCATACAAAAAAATTGAAAATGTCATCTAGATGTGCGGCAGTAGCTTCTCACTGTGTTCATCAGCGTTGACTCAGAATTGGCCACCAGCACAAACACATCAGCGTCCAGACAGAACTTGTCGATCCAGCTGTCCAACTGTGTGGTGACGTCAGTTCCAGGACTGTGGATACAAAACATGATCAATGTCACCTTATTGTTCTTCCCAAAACAACTGCTTCACAATAATGGCAATACACATGAAAGGCATGCGCAACCCAATCCATGTATAGCCATACCACGTTGCGTATTTAACATAGAACATTCATCATAAAAATCAGTACCTGTCCATGAGCACTAGGTCATCTCTAAGAAGGGCGCACTTTGTTTTGGGCCAGAAGACCTTCACCAAACAGCCAGCATCAAGACTGTCATCCATGTGCAGTGCGTGAGCCAGCTGATTGACAGTCTGATTAGAAATAAAAGCATTCACATTTTTACAATGAGATTCAAATGCTACTCCAATGAGCACATGCAAGTGTCACAATAGATCTGGTTTGAACAACCTTGTTTTATTTGTTAACAAATAAAAAGTGTGGTATGGGAGAAGGATTTCATTTTACATCAAGGAACATTTCACAATTCTGTCGTTGATTATTTTCATTAATTGTATGATTAATGATTTCCCTATACTAGCACGCTACAAACGATTTACTCCTTACAATAACTAACCTCACTGTTAAAATTTTTGTGAATCTCATCAAGTTGGCCCTCACCTTGATGCTCTTCTCTTCCTCAGATCCCTCAGTCTTTAGGTAAGCCCTGTCTTCATCAGTGCCCTCAACGCTCAAAAAGCAGTTAGTTGTGTGGCCAATACCACTGGGCATCACCCGGTCATGCAGCATGGCGTTGACAACTGTACTCTTTCCATTGCTTGTCCTGATAAAATAATACAATTCATTTAAAAATAATTATATCCAACAGTTACTTCCAACCAAGTAATTTGATTGGACAAGAGGCTTTCCAAGAGTACTGATAACAGCACTGGGATGTTTAACTATATGCATGACTCCACTTCACACTTGTCATCATTAACCTCTGTTCCTGGGCACTACTTAATATGTGGACAATAGATTCTACACCCTATATGGCGAACCAGTTACACTATTTCAGATTCATCCGTGGAACATTTAGTTAGCCAAATCTTTTTTTAAAAAGAGACATAAAGAGAAGCTTGCAAGATTTACAGAACTGTCCACCACCTCCATGGTTTATTCTTCTCACCTTTTGGCTACATAGTACCGGTAAGAATTTTTAATTAACCCCCCCCCAGCTTAACACTAGTTCTGGCAGTCGCAGAAAGATATGTGTTGGTGGAGCAAAAAGACTGGTTAAATAAACAGGAAAATCATAATCTCTTGATAACAAATAGTGTTTGTCAAATTGTTGTATAAAAGCAATACAACATTCAAGGTCATGCTGTTGTACTGGATATCAGCACGTTATGATATCTTCACCACTCTGTGCTTACGACCGCATCAGAGCAGTGCTTACATTCATTACAACAGCACTCTCTCTCAAATACAACCTCAGGTAAAGAGTTAGCAAATGATTCACAGAAGGAAGCAGAAACCTCACCTGCCAAAAAAAGCCACTTTCATGTGTCTGCGAGCCAGCACTTCTTTTATAACTTCTAGTTTCATAGTGTATGCCTCTATCTCATCCAACTGATCTTTTTCTGCTATATGCTCTAATGATTCATTAGAGCATGTATCTGAAAGGCAAGCAGATAAAGAATCAGAAATCATACCAACAAAAATATTTGTTTTGCTCAATTTTTTTTTTAAATATGTCATTCATTTCATTTCACCTTTAACAAACAGTGAACATTCCTGGACGTAATTAAGCAGCTGCTCAAAAACATCACCAATTTTCTTTTTGGCCAGAACAAAGCGTTTGAGTGGAGAGCGGTCCTCCTGTTCCATGTTTTTACCTGTAAGTTGGGACAAAATTCAGGGCTCAGATTTCATCACTTATGTTTCCTATAGTGAGTCATTATTTTTCCGTTCATACCTTAAATATCCACAAAAGAGAAAGATCTGCTGAACCTGAAAAAAAAAATAGACACACAGGATCATTTTCATTTTGCACAATGCTTATTTGCGCCAATCATTTATTCATAAAGGTTCATTACCTAAATCCTATTCCATATTATACAATAATAATAATAATAATAATAATAATGTGCCTTTTACTCGATTGGGAAAAGACTGATTGTGTGTTTTTTGCTTTTCAGACTACATACTATAAATCTGTTTTCTGAGTAATGTTTCTGCATTCATAACTAGAAATGGGGGGGGTTAAAAAATTTAAATCGATTCAGTGGAGTATCGCAGTTCTTTTTTGTGGTGATTCACATATCTCCACACTGACTCCAAAAATAAAATAATTGAAATACATTTTTAATATGTATTTAGTAGTGGTAAAATATTGCTATTCCTCTACAATGTGGCAGGTAGCACACTCTAAACCAGTTGTACTGAAGGTCCGGTCAATAAGATTTTCTTTGAGCCAAGGTCCGAATTTCAAGTTTGTGTCAGGATTCAGATGTTTATATATGCAGTCATTATAAGTCAATAAAAATTATCTATTTCAAATTTCCGTAGCATTTCAATAATATTTATTATCAATTTTCAGTAACTATGTTAAACATGTGGAGTGTTTAATCTTTGATGGCCTTGTATGTAAACCTTTAATCAATCTTGAATCTTCATTTGCATGCTGCTGGGCTGTTAATGATGGTGAAAGAACTCTGGTTGCTCCGACATGCTTTCACCTCACACTGCTGCAAATATGTTTGCTCAAACAGCCCATGTTTTGCCTCATAGTGCTTCAGAACAAACTGGGTTTAAACTTCCCGCAGGAAGAATAAACATATATTCATCTGTCCATTCATCTTTGAAGGTTCAGTTTTCATAGCCTACTTTTCTGGTTATGGTTCTGTTCCATCTGCACACTCTGTCTATAAACAGTAAACTATCACATTTATTGGTTCTGTTTAGTGACACGTATAGGCACGCCCGCCTCAAGAAAAAAAAACGCTAGATTACTGTTGTATTATTTATTTGGATTTATCACAAAAGGTTCAGGGTCTGGACAGAACTGTGACTCAGTCCGGATCCAGATCATGGTCCACCAAGTAGTGATGCCTGTTATAAACTATTCAAATAATGGCAGGCAGCCCAACATCCTGTGTGGCAAGAGCAAATTACTTGCTAAGTTTGTTTAGAATTGTAATCTAAAAAAAATGTTTAATATCAAATTGGGATACTTATAAAATCGGGATACTTACAGAATCGCAATACAAATTGAATCGGCACCGAGGTGTCGCAATAGTATTGTATCGGGACTATTGTATCTTGGTATGATTCCCATCCCTATTTCTGAATAAGAAAAATCAACAGTGTTTTGTCCTAAAGTCATCTATAACTATAGCTTGAAAGGTTATTCAATAACTCTAGATAATATATATATATCCTTAATCCTTAAGGCCACCAGCACCGATCGGTGCATAGGGCAACGAGAGCGGTTGGGTTTTTACAGAGCGGGTTGCTAGTCCAACGCCCAACCCTTCTCCTTTCTCATCTGGCACTTGGGAACCGGGAACCGGCAACGGCGGCGCTCTAGACCTCCGGCTGCGAGAAGTTACAGTCTCACCCGGGAACTGAACCAGCGTTCTCCGGATGATAGGGCGAGCAGTTTACCACTGCGCCACAATCAATGATGATATTACTTAAGGTTGAAGCCCACGTACATGTTTCCTTACAAGTTTTGTCGTCAGCCAAATACACTCCCTAATAGGTAATCAAAAAGTGAATCACAGATCTGATAAAGATTAAGTTTTGTCTTAAAGTGACACCAAATTAAAATTCACTCCTACCACTTTAGCACTGTTATTTCAGCTGTGAGAATGTTAAGTAATCCCAGTAAACATATGGCACGGTGGCATAGTGGTTAGCACCATCACCTTCCTCCTGATTCCCGCCTAGTACATAACACTGGGCCTCTCAGTTTGGGTATTTTACACGCCCTCACCTCGGGACTGCTGTGGATATGTTTGCTCTAACGACCCATGTTTTCTCTCATAGAGACACTTCAAATTGCTGCTTTTTTACTAGCGCTACGGATTCAGAACATATGAGACAAACTGGTTTTAAAATTCCCGCAGGAAGAATAAACATAAATGTATCTGTCCATTCATCTTTAAGGGTTCAGTTTTCATAGTCTACTTTTCTTTTTTATAGTATTTTTTTAAGTACTGAGAATTGTGCAGGCTTGTAGATGCATTACTGTTGTCAAAACTGACCATTTTGACTCATACACATTCACATTCCTTACAAAATAATTTCTTTTGATTGTGTGAAGCTGCTTTGAGGCAATGACAATTGCTAAACAAATAAAATTGAATTGAATTGAATTAATGCATCTACAAAAGGCACGAGATGCTGTAACACAATCTGACACGTAACTGCTCATAACATCCCTTCTACTCAGCCTTTTTAATTTCATTTATTATCACAGATTTAACTATTTAACAGGAGGCCAGGAGCCAAATACGGTCAACGTTTCATTAAATTCCGTCCAGCCAGTTGTGCATGATGCTGTGACAAAATCTGGCTGGACGGACAGACAGAAACTTTTCTGAGGATGGTTTTATGGTCCTCAATGAATGAAACGTAAAGATATAATTGAAAGATATCGGCTACCCATTTTTCCCTAACACTTTTCCAGTCTCCATTGATATCTCGATATCAGTTAACCTGACTAAATAATAACGTTAGATGATATATAGATTAAACTAAAATATTGAGCTTGCTAGCTTTACAGACTAGCGCACATTAATGTTTAAAAAACACACACTAATTACTATTTTAGTGAACATTTTTAGCTTATAAGGTAACAGACACTTTACAACAAAACGAAACAAACCCTGTCACTAAGGTCACAACTAGGATAGCAAAGTCGACTAAAGGAATGTACCGGCTGCTGCTAACATGCTAACACGCTAACTGGCTCACGCGCTCAGTGTCCGTTTTACCTCGGATTACTCCAAGATAAATATCATAGCTCAGAAAATGACATTAGCGCATGAGGCTTAAAATATGCCAGATTAATAGATTAATCGATTAATCGAATATGCATCTTACCTATCCTGCGGTTTATTATATCCTCTTTGGACTTGGCATGATGTTTGTGCAGACTACAGGAGAATATTTGACCCGTACACACGCGCACACACACTTGACGTGAATGAGTATAAAACCGAAAGGAGCTTCAGTTTCCAAAATAAAAGCCCACATCTTTTCATTGCCAACAAACCTCTCATTAACCAGCAACACCCAACATCTCAGTAAAACAAATGAAAGTTCTTATTTGTGTTTTAAGCCTGTACGTTAAGTATGTTTTTTTTTAGACTTTTAATCCCAAATCAACCATCCCTTCCTATTTAGTGCATTTTCATAAACCTCACTACATTTCTCTATAATATCCAACTTTATAAATATCCAGACAAAATCCACATAGTCACATGGAGAATATGACTGCTGTGACACCATGGTGCCCTAGTTAGTATCACTGGTGTTACTCTGTCATGCTAACTAACATGGGGATTGGTGGTTTGGCTCAGCGGTAGAATTCTTGCCACGTGGAAGGCCTAAGTTCAATTTCCGGCTTGTTGCACAAGCCATTGAACTCTCAGTGCTGTTCCCAAAGCCAAGATTAAATAGAAGGGGTGGATTAGAAAGGGCGTCCAGTGTCCAACCTATGCCAAATCTTTGTGACCCACAAAAGAGCAATCATAAGAAGAAGAGGAAAAATAACATCATGCCAACTAACATTTGGAGGAGTAGGGGGAAAAAATACTTAAAATGTTTTGTGGTAGGAAAATAAATACTGTCAGGGTGGTGTAATACAACACAAAGCCTTAAATTTACCACATAATTTTACCACATCATTCATTAACCAAGCTCTCTTTTCTCTTCATGTTAATAAGATAAACTAATGGAGCTTGTCTGTCTTTCACTCTAAAAATACTCAAGGAAAGAATTACCACCAGTTAATTGAAAAACATTTTTGCAGGATAAAATTAAAAATTGACAGCAATATGTTAATGAATAGTGGCCACTTCATAATGTTGATAATTACCTCAACTTACTTTTGTTTGTCATATAAACTTAAAAGTCTGCATTTGTTGATTTAAAGCATTTGTGGTAATTTAATAAAGTTGTCTCATGTTCAAGTCCCACGCCATGCATTTAACATAAGACACGTTCAGACATTTTGAGACTGTATGTTGGAGAGGACTTGTACAGATATTTAGTCTAACCTTTTGTTTTAGGGTGTGAAGACTTTCCTTATAGAAAAAAACTTCTGACTTTTAAAACTGATGACACTGGACACTTCTTTCATAAATGTTAAATATACAACTTCTCGATGGCGTATTAATTATTAAATTGATTCTTTGTGGAATAACAGCACTATATTATTCTCAGCAATCAATCTGTCACTAGAACAGAAGCGTCTTACAAGTTGATGTTCATAAGAATGACCAAAAGAGGGCGCCAATGGATCATTTTAAGTATAACGCAGTAAATGCAAGTTTGACTATTTCTTTTATCCACTGACGCCCTTTTCTAGTCAAACCCATTAAGGATCTTAGTGTAATAATTACAAGTTGTATAACTGGCATTTGCAATCTTTATTATTTAAAGTACGTATTGAAGTATGAAATCACCACTCTTGGAAAATGTTCATTTAATTGTATAATTGTGTAGAAAAAATTAATAACAGACATAAAACTCTATTTAACATTCCCACATTCTGGCTTTAAGAAACACTTAAAAAAAATAAAAATCAAAAGAAAACTGTAGTAAGTTGCAACTGTTTTTGCAATTTAAGAAGTGGAAAAAATCTGGAATTACCAATTCTCAAAAAAATATTATGGAATCTTGAACAAAAACACTACAGTACACCCCCTCTGGCTTTTATAACGGATTGAATTCTCTGAGGCATGGATTTAAGCAGGGCTGTGCAGAGACGTTTAAAGGGGCGGGTGCTCAAAGTAAAAAAAAAAAAAAAAAAGATAGAACAATATATTTTTTTTTTAAATCTATACACATAAAACACACAAACATGCACATGCAGTGCTTATTAAATGTTTAAACTGTAGAGAAACAATAATTTTACTGCTGTAAAATCAGCATTTTATCTAATTTGAAATATAAACCTAATATCATCCGTTACTTAATATATTTTCTTTAAAAACAGTGTTTTTTTTTTGTTTTGTTTTTTTGAATATCATAAATATAATAATCCATAATTATGTGGATATCCATATTAGATCATTTTTAGTGAAATAAAAGCCCTCCAGAAAAGAAGGGAAAAGTCCTGTAACTTACTTTAAAACAAAACATGTTCCCTA